>BJKM01000538.1:50000-252500 GCA_015082035.1 Chaenogobius annularis
CACAATGAATCTGTGCTTTTAGTTTGATCTGCCATGCCTCTTTACCAAGCAGTAGCCTCACCTATATTCAAACCGAAATGGAACGGACTTGTAGTACTCTGTGCGTCTGTCCTATCTGCAGTAAAACGAGCAGTGTTTGCGCAGACTATAAGCACACTAACACTGTAATAAATATCACATAAGTAAAAGTATTATTATTCCACCCTAACACATTCTGAAGACTGTAGATGTCCGTCAAACAGGATTTTCTTCGTAATAATACAGAAACATTTACTGTCCATCATGCCAGTGTTGTGTGAGTCGAGTGAGTAATGAGGTCAAACTGTTCGTCATCATTAGGTACTTTTCAGAATTCATCTGTTGTAATTGTTGGTAAAATCACAAACAATTATTATTTCTTCTGTCCTTTTTGTTCTATCTCTTTTGGGGTTTTTTTTAGGGGAAAGGCTGGGTTGTCCCAATGGCTGTGGTAACTACAGACATGTGACAGCATCAGGCAATGACGAGCTCATGTTCATGATCTAGAAAACCTATGCTTTAGTCAAATAAAAGAAAATACCTTTTTACACAGTTGAAAGGTAATTTCATGAAACATTAAGTATAATAAACCGTCCCCAACCCTGTTAGTGGCCACATTTTGGGAGTTGGCTGGTGTCTGTTTGTCAGAAGGAGAGTATGACCCCTGAGGGCCCCGGGGACCACCTGGACTGGCAGTGTAAGGATCTTACTTGTCCCAAGAAGGAATATCTACAGGAACACACAAATTCTGAACATTGAGCCTGTGTTTAGTTTAGTTGTACAAGGCCTTTTCTAGCCTTTCTGATCTCAATATTTTCTAGTTTTTGTTTCAAACTTAAATTGAGTGAGGAAATTAGATAATCAAATCCAAGTCATTTAACCTCATGCAGAATTGTGTGTGATCTGTGTGTACCCTCAGAGCCAGGGGCCGACCCAGGGGCCCGCTCTGCCACCTGGCTGGGGGTGACATCAGAGAGCTCAGTTGGCACCTCATGCCTGAGTGGCCCTTGACCCCCTGGGGCCGACCCCTGTCTGGGTCAGCAGCATAGTGACCCACTTAACGCCTGAGTGCTCCAGACTCTGCACCTTCACACAAACCAAGTGCAAGAGCTCCTGCTGAAGAAGCTCAACCCAACGGACCAGCATTTCAGAATCTGGGAAAACATGTAATTCAACAGAAAACAGCCAAAAATAACCAAAACACATACAATAAGAGACATATACAGAAATTAATAATTTCATCAAATTAAATAATCTGATACATATATGTATGTGTGTGTGTGTGTGTGTGTGTGTGTATGTATGTGTGTGTGTATATATATATATATATATATATATATATATATAATTTAATAAAAAATATTGTCAACTGAAGTTGTCTCAGATTTACTTAAATTGAATCGGAAGTTCATTAATTGTGGTGCTACAATATTTATAACATTTCACAACTATGGATATTTAGAGTCAGAAAAATATTGCAATGTTTCCGCAATAACTTAACTTAACTAAAAATGCAATAGGTTATGAAGTGATATTTTGATTCAAACATTCTGTGCAGTAGAATAATGAGCAGCACAACTGATCAAATGTGTTTCTTTGTTTGTTTGCCTTGTTCATGGAGCTTAAAATGGTAAACTGTAAACTGAAGTAGTTTTTCCACTGTGCAGAGTTAGCTAGCTAATGTTTGCTAATGGCAGGGGGAGATAAAGACATTTCAACTCAACGCAACACAACAATTCATTTCCTCAACACACAAACGAGAAAGATCCTGAGTTCAGCTGTGACTGATCCAATTACGTTGGAAATCTGTTTAACGGACTTCCGGTACGGTAGCGCTTTTCACCGCTGCTGCAAAACTTGGCTTTAAAATCATCGTTTGACCCCTAATCCTAAAGAGGACGAACAATAGACGCGTAGACAAGGAAGGCACAAGTCTGGTAACACTACGGGACCAAAACAAACAAAGCTGACGGTCCACGGTCCCACTGGAAAACAGCCTGCATCACAAGCTAATGAAGCGAACGAGGAGGTTTCTGTGATAAACCACAAGGTTTGATAATGAGGTTTCTTAACGATTGTGTGAAGGAACGTGTCTTAAGGCAGTAAGGGAGACCTCCAGTACAAAGGCAAGCTCGTCTTCGTTGCTCTAGACATTCCATACGAGGTCCACCAACAACGGCAAAAGTTCTACCACATCTGTGAGGAGCTCAGGAAGAGAAAACAGACATGGATTCTCTTACCCTGCGACTCTTCTGGTGACTTTTGAAAAAAAACACCAGGAGAAAGAGGTGTGCTTAAGGAAGATGCAAAGCACAGAGAACTAAACAACATGGAAATGGAGCCACCAGCATGGGCATGTGATTTCGGGTTGTGGTCACATGGTGATTCATTTTCTGTTAATTTGAAGAGACCGATGACAGTGACATTCTATATTTGTTTTATAACATCAGACTTTATGCTCCATGTTGGCTGTCTGCTTTAGTACATACACTTTGTGATTAAGTACATCTACTCATCGTGGTGAGCAATGGAGGTAAACTATCCAGTTTCCTTCCAAGGATTGGTGTCAGGATTGCCTGGGGAGTTTTTTGGGGGGACCTTCATAGGGATAGACTTGTCTCCCTTTTACGATAATTTCTAAATCAGACCTTTTATTTTATTTTTTACCCTTTCAGCGGTTTTGTTGTTCCTATGGTTCTTGTATATGTATGTAATTTTTGACAAGGGAGATTAAAAACATTCAAAAGTTAAGATCAAACCAACCCAATGGCATCGGAAGTGTTACAAGTAGCATCCTTCAAAGTGTTGGGCTTACTGAACACAATCAAACGAACAAAAATGTTAACAAAAATGAAAAAGAAAGAAGAAACATTGGATATTTACCAGAGACACATTTGAATGACACTGAACAAAAAATCCTATTATTCATCAGACAGAGACAAACATAGAAGGAGAGTTACATATTGATCTCAAAACCGAATAGTTTTCTAACAGAGTTATGAATGTAAGGATAAAGAAGGCAGATATGTACTGGTTAAAGGGAATATTAATGGAAAGGTTTTCACTCTTTTAAATGTGTATGCTCCACCAGGGGGCGATATCACTTTCTATGCTGATGTCATGGACCTGATTTTTAACCACTCTGAGGGAACCCTAATTTGTGGCGGCGATTGGAATCTTCACATTCAGGCAACACTGGACGTGTCGAACTCAAGAGGCACTGGAGGAGCAATTAACAAGAAGTTCCGTCTCTTACTGAAGACTATAGGACTGATTGACATATGGAGGGAAATTAACCCTAGGGCACGCCAGTGTACTCATTTTTCTAAACCATATACACTCTAGAATAGATAACTTTTTTATTCTCAATAAAGACAGTTCTAAAATCACTGAAGCAGATATATGCGCAATAGACTTAAGTGATCATGCTCCTATCTACATCTCTGTAGATTTGGAGGGAAGACGAAAAAACACACTTTGGACATTCAATGCCAGCCTGCTTAATGACCCTTTGTTTAAGGAAAAATGTCCAGCAACGACTTATCTGGAGGAAAATGATACTGGGGAAATGTCTCCGCCCATCTTCTAGGATGCTTCCAAAGCAGTCTTGGGAGGACAAATTATAGCTATAGCCTAGCATAAACAAAGGGAGAAAAAGCTACAAATTAAATTGTTGGAGGACAGAAGACCTGGGCAACGCCAGTCGGGATGCGGCTGTGAACGCCACTCTTGCGAGACGGTTCGTGATCCAAAATGGCAGAGCGCTGCTTGGAAACCAATCAAACTTTCTCTCGACTTTTTCTTCTTTTTTCCTTTCATCCAAACCTTTACCTATTTTTCTTATCTACACCTACAATGGGCCGAACACGCAAAGCAAAGAAAACGCGCACTTCACACTCAACCACCACAACTGATTCAACTTCATCGTCACCACCATCAACTAACTGCTGTTCAGGAAATTAACGAGTTTAATGAATTTCATTTAAAAATTAACTTATTCAACGTAGATGCCAGGCTTTCACTCATCGAAGTACTCCACAAAGAATTTCAGGCTTCCTTAGCCTGGAATACAGTCAACAGCAAGTCGATTCACTTGCACAAGAAAATAAATCAATAAAAACCTCCATGGACACACTCACCACCAAACTCTCCACCGTAACCACTCAAGTCACCGCCGTCACCGTAGAAAACAAAGCTATGCAAGAAACCATCCTGGATTTACTGTCACGCAGTATGAGATACAATTTAATCTTCACCGGCATTCCCGAATCATCCACCGACTTCATGGTTAACCAGCTCAAACTTACGAGCACATCACCTTCCACCACGTACACCGTTTAGGACAAAAACTTTCCAACCCCACCCGACCCATCATCGTCAAATTTGAACATTTCAAACAAAAGGAAAAGGTTCAGCGACAAGGCAGGCAGCTAAAAGGGACTCATTACGGACTCAATGACCAATTTCCGGTTGACCAAAACTTTAACCGGTTTAGAGCAGTGCCAGTGATGCCCACCCAGTCCTCTAGTCTCTGTAAGAGGGTCCCATGATCGACAGTGTCAAAAGCAGAATTAAGACTGAGGCTTTGCCCACGTCAGTGTTCAGGTGGATGTCATTTGTCACCTTGACAAGAACAGTCTCAGTGCTGTGATGAGGTCTAAAACCTGACTGGAAAACATCAAATGAGTTGTTATATTAAGAGGAATCAGTGAGCTGTTGGTAAACAAACCTTTTCAAGGACTTTGCCCCAAAATGGCAGATTAGAGATGGCCGGAAGACTCAGTACTGCGCATCAAGACTGCTCTTCTTTAGGAGAGGCTTTATGACCGCAGTTTTCAAGACATTGGGAATGTTCCAGATTGAAGCGACATGTTAACTATGTGAGTGAGTGGTGCTAACAAACTGTTCAGCACAGACTTTAAAAATCGGAGGTCACACTCAGACTGTGATGTCTCCTGGACAGTTTTGTCAGTTACAGGTGCAAAGTGAGTCAGCTCTAAGTGTGTAGGTGGTTTGAGGGTTATTTTTGCATTGTAGAATTGATAGCATTTTTAATGCCCTGAACTTTGTCATTAAAGAAATAATGGCAAACTCATTACACTTGGATGTGGAAATGAGTTCTAACGGCAGCTGAGCTGGAGGTTTGTTCATCTGTTTACTGTGGCAACAGGACACGCCAGTTGTTACTGCAGCTTCCAATTATTTCAGGAAAATATCCTTCCATAGTTCTACATAAATTAGTTTGTACATGTACAACTTCTCTCTGTAAATCTCTTTCTGAACCTGGAACTTTGACTTGCACCATTTTCGTTCGGCCCGGCGGCACTCCCTTTTCTGTGCCCTGACCGAATCATCATGTCTCCATGGCGCCTTCTGCTTATTTTTAACAATTTTAGCCTTCATAGGACAATGGTGTCGAGAACATTCAAAACAGTAGATGTAACAGAGGTTCAACAAATCATTTACATTAGAACATGAGACATTTTCAAAGTTAATCATTTCCATAAAACAGTTTTCCCGTGCTGTCATTTCTGTGTCTCCTCCGGACAATTGCAGGACCAGCTGGTGGTTTGGGAAAAAACAGACAGGTCAAAGAAGACACAGAAATGATCAGACAGAGCAACATCGACCACATTGACATTTGAAATATTAACCCCTTTGTAATTACAAGCTCTAGAGTGTGCCCTCTGCTGTGGGTGGGGCCACTCACGTGCTGAGTAGACCGAAAGTTTCAAAGACAGCATGAAGCTCTTTAGCGTTTCTGTCCCAAATATTATCAACATGAACATTGAAAGCACCTGTTACGACCAAACCATCAAAGTCTGTGCATACGACTGAAAGCATCTCAGTAAAATCATCAATAAAACTTTTGCAGTGCTGAGGAGGCTTGTATAAAACAATGAAGAGAATAGGATGGAGACTGTTTTAGCTCCATTTTAAAGGCTTCGTACTCAAATGTTGAAAACACCCCAAAGGACAACCTGTGGGTAACTATTTCATCTCTAACAAAAGCACCACACACCTCCTCCCTTTTTGTTTTCTCGTGTTTCAGATTCAAACATAAAGTTGGGTGGAGGCAGATTCGATTAGAACTAAATTTCCTGTGTTTTTGTCAAGCCATGTTTCAGTTAAAAACATAAAATCAAGATTATAAGAAGAAATAAAATTATTAATTAAGAATGATTTGTTACATAAGGATCTGACATTTAGCACAGCAAGTTTCAGACTAGTTTCAGTGAGACTGGGCGTTTTCTTTTTACAGGGAATATGAATCAAATTTCTCAGATTGGGCAGTCTGACTCGCATTTTGTTTTTCCATCTGTGTGATGTTACTACAGAAATAGCACTAGGGGAGGCTTTTTTTACACAGGGCCCCGGGTTGGTCTGATTTTTATTATGACTATAAGTCCCGGCAACGCTGAGACCCAGTGCATCCTAGCTATGGGAGATACTCTGCACTGAAATGACTCCTGCGCTGGCCGTGGGGAAGATTGTTGTGGTGCTGCTGCTGATGAGTTCTTCGCTGGAGGCGGTGGAGGTGATCGTGGAGCAGCTGGAGTTGAATTCTTTGCTGGTGGTGGTGGAGCGGCTGCTAATACATCCTTTGGTGGAGGTTGTGGTTGTGGTGCTGCTGATGTTGAAACTTTGGCTCGGTCTCTGGCTGATGGAGCAGGAATTCTTCTCTCATTCCTGTCTTCTCTAACTATCAGCTCAGGACCCTGTCCAGGCCCAGCCTGTCCAGGCCCAGTCCAAAGCCTCAGAGTGCGGAGCAGGTTACTTCAAAGACTTACTTCGATGGCTCAACCTTCCCCTCTCCATAATTGGCAGGATAGCAGCAATAAAGATGACAATTTTACTCAATGATCCCAACCCACCCCACACAAATCACTAGACTCCATTATCTCTCACTTCTATTGGATAAATAAAACACCAAGGATTAAACTCAGTACATTACAAAAGAACAAATCTTAAGGAGGACTAGAAGCACCAAATTTTCAATATTACTCATTGACTACCCAACTACAATACATTCACAAATGGACCCACCCCACCCAATCTGACATTATAAGGCTAGAAATAGAACAATCATTATGCAAAGAACTAAATATAGCTGAGATCCTATTTCTCACCAAATCAATAAAACGACACACATGCTTTAATGCTATAACCATAGCCTCTACTCTGACTGCCCGGTGGAAATTTCACCAAATCACAAATTCCACACTTGCCCCATCTAACTTCACCCCACTTTGGAACAACCCTAACTTCTTAAGCAATAAAAAAAACACTAAATTTCCCCATATGGGCTGAAAAGGGTACCACCCACATTAAAACATATTTTTAAAAACAACTTTTTCACAACATTTCCACACTTGGTCCAGGAGTTTGGCATCAGGAGCAATCATTCTTTTAAATACCTACATATCAAATAATCAGTTATGGAAAAAATAAACGTCAGATCCACAAATTTAGAACTCCCGCCTGCAATATCAGACTTCATTGATATCTCTTCTCCAAAGAAGCTTCTCTCTAAAATATACAAAATCATTTCAAAGTCATCTCAGACCATATGCCTACCAACAATAAAATGGGAAAATGACCTTTCAATAACTCCTGAGGCCAACTTCTGGACCCAAATCTGTAAAAATATTTATCTTATGTCCAAAAATGACAACTTACAATTAATACAATACAAAACACTTCACAGAACACATTACACGGGTAACAGATTAACTAAAATGTGTTTCACATCAGAGATTCGCACACATTGCACTGTACAAAAGTATAGACACATATAGTCCAATGCACCTGGCACTGCACTCCAGTCAAACACTTTTGGAAAGAGGTCACACAGTCACTATCCACTCTAGTGGGCTGCCACATCCATTAACCCCCTCTCTTTGCCTGCTAGGGGATCTCACAATAATTATTGAAAAAACCATATAACTTCAAAAACACTCCTTAAATCTCTAACCATCGCCAAGAAAACTATCCTCATGAACTGGAAAACCCACAATAGCATACACATTAACCACTGGAAAAATCTTCTCACCGACTTCATTAAATAGAATATACACCTCCCCCTATAATCACCGATCTCCCCACCCAATGCTCTCTGACCTATTACAACTCTGATTCCCTTCTCTCCTTCCTCTCTCCACTCTTACATTCACAATTTCAGTTCGTCTACAACTTTATGTATTTGTCTGTGAGCCAACTCCTACACAACCAGCACAACCACACTACCACCTGCCACAACATAGTTATTAGCACATACATTATATATTTGTTGTTTGTATAGCATGCTATCATACTGCGTTAACTATATTCAGAATCAGAATCAGATCAGAAAGATTTCATTTGTCATGAACAAAATTCAAAAACGTAGGAACTTGTCTCGGCCTTAAGGTGCAACATAAAACACTGAGTAATAATAAAAACAACATATATTCAATCAAAAAAGGCATGCATTAGGAAACAATTTAAAATTACTATACAATAAAAATAAAAATAGGCATTTCTATTTACACAAGTTTACAGTTATGTTTAAAGTTGTAGTGCAGAAAGTTACAGTGCAGTGAGTGGATGAATATTGCAGTTAAAGTGACAGGTGTTTTGAAGTGTTTCATGAGTCCAACAGCAGAGGGAAAGAAACTATTCTTATGGCGGGAGGTTCTGGTCCGGATGGACTGTAGCTCCTGCCTGAGGGGAGTGGTTCAAAAGACCATGTCCAGCGGTGAGAAGGGTCAGCTGTGATCCGACCTGCTCGTCCCAGAGCCCTGGAGACGTACAGGTCTGCAGAGATGGAAGTCTGCAGCCGATCACTTTTCTCAGCAGAACGCACAATGCGCTGTAGTCTGTTTGTCCCTGGCTGTGGCTCCAGCGTACCACACGGTGATGGAGGAGGTGAGGATGGACTCAATGATGGCCGTGTAGAACTGCACCATCATCTGCGCTGGCAGCTTGGCTTTTCCTCAGCTGCCGCAGAAAAGTACATCCTCTTGCTGGGCCTTCTTGATGAGGGAGCTGATGGAGGGCTCCCACTTGAGGTCCTGGTGATGGTGGTGCCCAGGAAGCGGAAGGAGTCCACGGTGGTGATGGGGGAGTCTGTCATGATGAGGGGGGCTGGGGGGCTGTGGCTTTCCTGAAGTCCACGATCATCTCCACTGTCTTCTGGGCGTTGAACTCCAGATTGTTACCGCTGCACCAGGACACCAGCCGGTCCACCTCCCTCCTGTAGACGGACTCATCCCGTCCGAGATGAGCCCGATGAGGGTGGTGTCGTCCGCAAACTTGATGAGTTTTACGGAGTCGTGGCTGAGGTGCGCAGCAGTTTGTGTACAGGAGAAGAGCAGAGGAGAAAGTACACAGCCCTGTGGAGCTCCTGTGCTGATAGTCCGAGTGTCTGAGACATTCTTCCCCAGCCGCACGCACTGCCTCCGATCCGTCAGGAAGTCAGTGATCCACCTGCAGGTGGAGTCAGGCACGTTGAGCTGGGAGAGCTTGTCCTGGAGCAGAGCAGGGAGGATGGTGTTGAACGCAGAGCTGAAGTCCACAAACAGGATCCTGGCGTAGGTTCCCGGGAGTCCAGATGCTGCAGGATGAAGTGGTGCCAGGTTGATGGTGTCGTCCACAGACCTGTTGGCTCTGTAGGCGAACTGCAGGGGGTCCAGCAGGGAGAGGTGAAGGACTTGAGGTGGGGCAGGACCAGGCGTTCAAATGACTTCATGACTACAGACGTCAGCGCCACAGGCCTGTAGTCATTAAGTCCAGTGATCCGGGCTTCTTGGGGACAGGGGACAATGATGGCAGACTTGAAGCAGGCTGGGACATGGCATGACCCCAGGGAGGTGTTAAAAATGTCTGTGAAGACGGGGGTTAACTCTCGTGCGCAATGTCTTAATGTAGCGGCAGAGACGCCGTCTGGTCCAGCAGCTTTTCGGGGGTTGGATATCCGAAATAGCCTGTGAACATCCTGTTCCTGAACTGAGAGGGTGGTGGGGAGGTGGGGGTGACCAGGTTTGGGTTGCGGAGGTGGCCACCGTGGGGAGGGGGTGGTCCACATCAAACCTGGAGTAGAAGGTGTTAAGTTGCTCAGCCAGTTTTCGATTGTCTGCAGCAGGGGGGCTCGGGGCTTGTGGTTGGTGAGGAGCCGGAGCCCCCTCCACACGGAGCGGGGTTGTTGTCAGAGAACTGCTGCTTCAGACGCGTCACTGTTATTATTTGTATCACTACTAACTGTTGTCCCTAAAATACCACCCCCCCATAATTTCCTGTATTTTTAAATCACCACAGTTTAGTAGTTGTGAAATGTACACACACCGAGAACACACTCAGGCAGGACCGACGAGAGGTGGTTTCTTTGGGACAGCATCTCTGTCCCAAGTGAGACGCTCGTAAAATGTCCTCTTTCTTTTAATGCACCTTAGACACTAAACATGACACAGGAAAAAAATAAGAAAGAAGGAGCAGAAATGATGCGGCGGGGACATTATCAGACACGCATATGTACTGTATGTATATGTATATATGTTATATTATCTATCTATGTTTATGTATGATGATATATGTGTGTGTATTATATATATGTGTGTGTATATATTATATATAGAGAGATGCAATGACAATGGTATGTGGTGTATAATGATTGCTATTTTAAAAGATGACCTAGATGATCTACATGTACGACAATATATGTGATGATGGTAATGATAATGTAGCACATTTTACTCTGTTTGAAAGCATACATACAAACACTCGCGCACACACAGGCACAAATAAAAATCCACCACACAACAAACACGTACATCACACACACACACACACACACACACAGACACGCACACACACGCACACACACAACCACCCCGCTCTGAAGTTTTTAGCTGTTGTCCCTCTGCTTGTATAATGTCTGTGTTGTTGTCTGTCTTTTGCTGTTTTTGTTCTTATTGTCCTCATTATTGTTACTGTTTTGTATTTGTAAACAAATAAATAAAAATTCAATGAAACAAATAAAATTGTTGGAGGAAAACCATGCCAAAAAGGGGTGTCCTAAAATGCTACAAGAAATTAAAAAGATAAGAGGAGAAATTAATGATGAAATAGTTAAGAAAATGCTCTTTACCAAACAAAGATACTATGAGAGTGGATCAAAATGTTCTAAATCCCTATCTTGGAAACTTAGAAAACAACAAGCTGAAAGAACAATTTTTTAAATACGGGACTGGCAAAATGATCTTAACTTTTATCAGCATTTGAATCCTTCGATGATATGAATTCCTTTTTAGACACCCTAAATTTGCCTGTTATGTCAGAAGAATAAAATAATAAAATTAGGAGCTGAAATAACAGTTTTGGAAAAACAAGGCTCAAAAGATTAAAGAACAATTCATCTCAGGGGAGCGATGGGTCTACCTCAGAGTGATATAAAGCGCTAAAAGACATACTTATCCCTTTGCTTTAACAATTTTTAACCGGGCACTTAAACTCACACCCCTCCTAGTTGGAAAGAAGCCATCATATCTCTAATACCTAAAGAGAGGAAGGACCGACTCGATTGTGCCTCATAGAGACCCATTTCTATTTTGAATGTGGACTATCGTATATAAACATCAATTATGTCCAAAAGAATGGATGAAAGAAAGAATGTTTAGGAACAAATACTCCTAAATGTAATCCATAATAATTAGTTTGGACACTGAAAAAGCTTTTGATTCTATAAGTTGACGATATCTATTTAAAGTGCTAAACAAGTTTCTAGTTGACAATTTAATTATACAAATTTTTGTGGGTCTTTACGATGGTCCAACATCAAGAAATAAACCAATGGTCATCTGACAGATCCACTGACTCTGGAAAGGGGGGTGAGGCAGGGCTGTGCATGGTCTCCCCTCCTGTTTGCTTTGTATTTGGAACCATTGGCCCAATTTAATAGACAATCAAAAACAATTCCACAGTGTTACAATTAATAGGACGGAACATAAAATTGCCTGCTATGCAGGCGATGTTCTGAAATGATCTCATTCTGGCGCCCCCCTCTGTCTTTTAGAAAGAAACAGAATCGCTTAGATATTTAGGCATGGTCCTCAATAGAGACCTATCAACAATTCTAGAGAAAAATTATACCCCCCTTTTTACTACTATAAAAAAAGATCATGAGAAATGGAACCTTATCCCCTTCTTAAGTCTAAGTCAAAGGATTGAAACTATAAAAATGTTTGGCTCAGATTTCTCTATCTGTTCTAAACTCTTCCAGTTTCTATCCCCAACCGGCTGTTTGATGAGTGGAATAAAGCAATCTCAAGATTTATATGGCAAGGCAGAAAACTCTGTATCTGATTCAAACATTATAACTTTCAAAAGAAAAAGGGGGCTGGGGTTAAATTACTTTATTTCAGCTCAGATTAGAGCGTTGCTGGTGTGACCCAGAATATGAAGCTCAATGGAAGAATATTGAGCGTAATGTTGTGCTGGGGGTTCCTGTATAGGCCTTTACTGGCAGATGACAAACGGTTGAACGTTGAACATACAAACTAAACAAAGATGTTAAAATCTTAAATTGGTTGGTTTACGATCAAAATGTCACAGCTAACAGCACAGACTCAAGATTTAAAGTCTGGACACCAAAAGGTATAAAGGTCTTTTACCAGATTGTAAAGGAGAATCATCTGAAGAGCTTTGAGTTGAAAGAATCCTTTGATTTAGAGAAACAGGACTTTTATAGGTATTTACAAATAAGAGTTATTATAATCAAGAAATCAAAAAGAATGATGACCATCAGAACCCTTTGACTGAAATATTCATTAAAGCAGAACTTTCAAGGGGATTAATATCTAAATTGTACAAATGTATTAACAATTTGAGCACTCACTCTACTGATTGAGGGTTAATGGGAAAAAGAGGGTCACTTTGTTCTGGATGATGAAGAGTGGGAAATGTTTAGACAATTTATGACATCACCATCCCAATGGATTTCAGAACTATGTATTTGGGCCTCAGGACTCCTGCCATCGACACAACCAGCAGTTATCTCTGGAGCATCCTCCTGGCAGCAGCAAAAAAGGCTCTCACAAAAAATAGACGACAAAAAATGCTCTGATCATCAAGGACTGGACTGACATTATACTGGGAATTTGTCATATGGAAAAAATTACATTCAGACTCAACCTGAAAATGGATTCATTTAACTTTGGACTAAATGGGATGTTTTTTTGTTTGTTTTCTAGGCCATTATTTTCCATCCATTCATCTTTTTCCGCTTATCCAGGCTGGATTGCAGTCCAAGCAGGGACTCCCAGACTTCCCTCTCCCCAGACACTTTTTCCAACTCTTCCGGGGGGATCCCAAGACGTTCCTAGGCCAGCCAAGAGACATAGTTCTCCAGCGTGTCCTGGGTCCTCTTCCCCATCCGAACAGGTGCCCGAGCCACCTCAGCTGGCTCCTCTCGGGTGTGGAGTGTGTGGAGTGTGTGTGGCATCTGTAACACACAAGCCCAGTCGTCAGCTCCGTTACACACAAGCGCAGTCGCCAGGTCCGTTACACACGAGCGCAGTTGTCAGCTCCGTTACACACAAGCGCAGTCGCCAGGTCCGTTACACACAAGCGCAGTTGTCAGCTCCGTTACACACGAGTGCCGTCGCCAGGTCCGTAACACACAAGCGCAGTCGTCAGTTCCGTTACACACAAGCGCAGTCGCCAGCTCCGTTACACACGAGCGCAGTCGTCAGCTGCGTAACAAGCGAGCGCAGTCATTTTTTAAAATTTATTTTTGTAACGCCCAAAATCACAACAGTAGTTGCCTCGAGGGGCTACAGTGGAAAACAAAATAAACAGTGTTCATAAGGACTTGGAAATGTCCCAGCGTCCTGTGTCCTTAGACAGAATGTCCCAGACCCCCTGTCCTTAGACCCTCCTTCTCGCCAGGAAAAACTACCAAACCTCTTTGGGAAAAAGTAGAAACCTGTAGGAGTTCCACAGTGAAGGAGAGATCCGACTCCCTCGGACGGACAGGGCGGACGCGCCTCATCAGTCAACAGCGTCCGTTACAACGCGAGCGTAGTCGTGCAGCTCTGTTACACACAAGCGCAGTCATCAGCTCTGTTACACACAAGCGCAGTCCGTCAGCTCCGTTCACACAAGCGCACGTATCAGCTCTGTTACACCAGCGCAGTCGTCAGCTCCGTAACACACAAGCGCAGTCACTAGCTCTGTTACACACAAGCGCAGTCGTCAGCTCCGTAACATGCGAGCGCAGTCGTCAGCTCCGTAACCAAGCGAGCGCAGTCATCAGCTCTGTTACACACAAGCGCAGTCGTCAGCTCCGTAACATGCGAGCGCAGTCGTCAGCTCCGTAACAAGCGAGCGCAGTCATCAGCTCTGTCACACACAAGCGCAGTCGTCACGTCCGTAACACGCGAGCGCAGTCGTCAGCTCCGTTACACACAAGCGCAGTCATCAGCTCTGTTACACACAAGCGCAGTCGTCAGCTCCGTAACACGCGAGCGCAGTCGTCAGCTCCGTAACACGCGAGCGCAGTCATCAGCTCTGTCACACACAAGCGCAGTCGTCAGCTCCGTAACATGCGAGCGCAGTCGCGCTAACAAGCGAGCGCAGTCATCAGCTCTGTCACACACAAGCGCAGTCGTCAGCTCCGTAACACGCGAGCGCAGTCGTCAGCTCCGTTACACACAAGCGCAGTCATCAGCTCTGTTACATGCCGCGCAGTGAGCTGATGGTCTTGTGCTCGCGCTTTAGCTGTGTGTGGCTTGATTTTGAGCGTACATGACAGTTGCAGGCTCTGCATTCTTGAGGGACTGAACATGTTAAAAGATGCATCGTGCTTTTCCTCTCACTAATATTTCATGATCCCCCTGGAGTTTTCTCTTTGATCTTAAAGGTACAAGTTTTGAACCGTTTTTAAATAACACGTGCAATTTGCCGCAAGCTGGACAAATAGTTAATGGCTGTGTGTGTTTTGGAGAGAGGATATCAAAATATGTGTGAATTCATCTTTAATTGACAGCAGGGCAAAAAGAAATAAAAACATTGATGAATTAACATTCAAAATATCTGCTGTTATTATGATATACATAAATAACACAGTGGTTATGATTTGACAAACAATAATTCCATTCAACACTTTTATTATGTTGAATGATGCCTTGTACAGTTTGGGTCAGTCTTCTTGTTGCCGTCTTCGGGGGGTGCAAAACTCGGCTGCCCGGTGTCGTAACATGGACCAAAAGCACCAGCACATAACCCCTGTCCTTGCTGCTCTATATTGGCTTCCAGTCCATTTTAGAACACATTTTAAGATTTTGATTATTGTCTTTAACTGTCTAATTGGCACTGCCCCACTGTTTTTGTATTTGTATTTGAGGCCCTGTGGTCTGAACCTGCCAGAGCTCTGAGTTCTTCACCTGTTAGAGCCCTGATGTCTGCTCACCAGCTGCTGCAGCTGCAGGCTTGTGAGCAGAGGGGCTAGAGAATTCTCAATTGCAGCTCCCAAATTTTGGAACAACCTCTCCCACCACATTAGAGATGACCAATCAGAATCTATTGAGTATTTCATATAATTACCTCAGACTTATTTTTTTCTCACTGGCATTTAATGCTGTCTGAGCAGATATCATGGTCTATAGTTGAACCTTAACGCATATTATTTTAATAATATATAATAAATACATAAAATATGACGCTCACTTCAAAAAAATAGTTCATGTGAAAAAATTATATTATGACCCCACCCTAAATCATACAGCAATTTGGCCATGTTGGATCAAACACGGCGCATGAAGAAAAAAAAAAATATATATATATATATATATATATATATATATATATATATATATATATATATAATATATATATATATATATATATATATATATATATATATATATATATACTGCCAGAAGAGTGTGCGCATGTGTGTGCGTTTGTGTGCGCAAGGGTGTGTGGATTGGTGTGTGTTTTCTGAATGGCTGAGTTGGTTTCTTTGATTTCCTCGGCTGTGCTGTCATCTGACGCACAGCATTATCATACACAGGATTGTTAGTACAGAGAATGCTAATCCCTCTGCTGAATACATGTATTACCTCTGTGGCAATTTGGCACAACATGGCCATCTTGAGGAAACAAGTGCCCCCTGGTGGTGATGTAATGGAGCAGAAAAAGACATTCTGATTGTTCAAATTGGATGTACCAGCAGCCAAGGGCACTCGCGCTCATCCGGGTGCTAATTTACTTTGAAAGAAAAGAACGTGCAGAGGTACTTATCCATCTGAAAGTCATATGCATATGCACACAAAGGCATCGCATATAACACTGAGGATGTCTATGTTCCACCTCAACTGTTTTTGTTCACGTTTAAAATGGTAGGGTTATACAATTTGAATTACAGCCAAATGGCAGTATTGGTGTTTGTGTAATTGTCAAGCTTAAGTCAAGTCTGAAGTCTTCTTTCATCCAGCTATTGACCTTATTCCGCCCCGCCCACTCGGCATTTCTGTTGTAATGGCACTTCCGGTCGAGCTGGAACTCCGTTGGTTTAAATTGAGAACGTGGGAAAAGTCTCACAGCTAAAATATAACAAAAAGTACATTGATTTGAGTATAATGTCCAGGGTGACCAACAAATCAACACTACACAGATTCCCTGGGTCTGAAACATCTTTTTAATCTGTGTAGAATTTATTTTCTCTGAAGGTCTAGTATGCCACAAGAAGAAGGATGACATCGTATGGCGGCGCCCTGACAGGCTTCTGGAATAAGGTGAATAGGCTAAGCGCTGCAGTATATGCTCTGCAATAATAAAGGCCTATACCCATTTATAATTTTATAACAGAAATCTGTTCATGCAACGTTTCATTGATGCAGTTATCTTCAAATAAAATTGTTTTAGTGTGCTAGATTATTGTAGCTGTTATATGAAGGGCCAGAGAGCAGGGAGGCCGGCCCTCTGAAGGCCACAGGGCCACACTTTGTGATCGGTTGACCCAGACTTGAACCCAACACATGTGTAAACTGTGGTGTGGTACACTATTGTGTTGTTTGGAACCTGGCATGATGGTTCTTTATACAAATAAAAAAAAAAAAATTCCAAGCATAATAAGAAATTAAAATCCAACCAAGATTGTGGCCCCTCTGCTCCTGACAGTTTGCCCCAGCAGCATTGAAGGCTGGGCCAAATGCAGAGGACAAATGTCTGTCGATGTTGACCTGTAGATCCGGATGCTCCTCAAGTGCCTGGACGAACACTCTCTACTCTAGATGAACGGCTCTTCATCTGCCTGGATGAACGGTCTCTAGATGGATCTCTCCCTCTTTGTGGTTCTCCCCAAGATTTGTCCGTTCTCCCAAAGGGTTTTGTAGTTTTTCCTGCAGAAGGAGGGTCTAAGGACAGGGGGCGCTCTGGGACATTTGCTCATTTCCTGTGAACATTGTTTAATCTGTTTTTCACTGCTGCCCTTCGAGGAAACTGCTGTTGTTACAAAAATAAATGGAATTGAATTTAGAAAATAAAGAAAAGGTACACAGTCCACACAAACAAATCATGAAAACAGCAATATAATTTGCCTGCACATCTGATTTACGCACCATAAATGCTGCAGTAGAAGCATTTGTGTCGGAGTTAGCCTAGCACCAGTGCATGCTATCACATTTGCTATTGCTTCCTTGTTAGCTTTAATTGTACACAAGCATGCATGGCTGACCTAGCATTGCGACCCATGCTCATGAGCGGGCGCAAACACAACACAAACAAGCGTGCGGCCAGATGGTTTGAGCCACAGAGAGGTCGTAAAAGGAAAGCGAGCCAGAGCTGGGCCTAATCTCATCAGCACAACTGCATTC
The DNA here is from genome assembly GCA_015082035.1 of Chaenogobius annularis. Lineage (NCBI taxonomy): Eukaryota > Metazoa > Chordata > Actinopteri > Gobiiformes > Gobiidae > Chaenogobius > Chaenogobius annularis. The sequence goes on from BJKM01000538.1 coordinate 67,871, forward strand.
CCATAATGAGAAACGAATAACCCGCGCATGCTGACAGATTAACACAGCAGTTAGACCATTAGATCGTTTTCATCGCTGACATCAGGGCGGACGATCCGTCTTTTCCGAGCGCATAATCCAACAAAGTAGGTCAGTGTCTATTGAGTGTAAGTGCTAGGGGCTGTGATCCTGTTGTTTCGGCTCCAGGATATGGATTTAACCCCAGAGACAGCTAAACGGCAGAGGGCAGAGGTTGTTGGAAGGGTATGGTCGGCGGTGCAGGGTGGCTCTGGGTGCAGGGTGGTCCTGGGTGCAGGGTGGCTCTAGGTGGGAGCGGGGGAGCAGACAGGGGCACTCGCTGGAGAACATGTCCGAGCTAACAAGTCCTTATGTGGCTCTCCTGATCGCAAACCAAGAAACTCAAGTGTTACAAGTGACCTCCACGCTCCACGCTTCGGGATGCTACTACTGCAGTTCAGGAGGGCTCGGTTAAATGTACATTTTGAGTGAAGACAAATAAATATACGCAATAACTGTTTCATGAAATGAACGTAGTAAATAATTTCAATAAATGCTATTCAAGTTGTATGAAAGAACACAAAGGTATTTCTTGAAACAATATGTTTAAAAGAGAGAGAATAGGAGAGGAGAGAGAACAGGAGAAGAGAGAGAACAGGAGAAGAGAGAGAACAGGAGAAGAGAGAGAACAGGAGCAGAGAGAGCGCGGGGGTTTATTTGCACTGGTTATGCACAGCATTGGCCGTGTCCAATGTGTCGCCATGTGTTTACTTCTTAGATAACACACACAATGAGGGCGCGTCAGCGCCATCTTTATCAAGTTGAAAGCGCGGAGTACAAAGCCCGGCAGCCCACGAGGGCCGTTGGATCCCGCTTGCGGCTTTAATGAGCAATTGTAACTGTACAAATTAAATCAGTCAATTTTAATCATTATGTGCACGCACTGATGATGTTCATGACTTTAATGCCTAATGTTTGTTCTTAAAGTGTTTTGTCAGAGTAGGTGACACCGCCAAAAGACCGAGAGTGGAGACCCATGTCATATTTGTTACGGCGTAGAAACCTCTAATAAAAGGAGGGAAATTGGGGCCAGTTAGAGCCCCCTCCTCTTGCGTTGCGGGGCGGCATGGCTGCGGCGTGACGAGGGCCGATCATTGCCGCTTGCGGCTATATCTATAATTATATTGTTTTTTCTTGCCGTTTAAATTCCACCAATTTAGAAAACATTTAAAAGTCCAAGATTAATCACATTAATCATTAATGAAAAATGTTCCTGCCAACAAGGTCTAAAACTACATTTCAGTTCTGGTTTCTCTACGGGCACAATAAAGTGTACCTTAACTTTAACCTTAACCTTAACCTTAACCTTAACCTGACCAGTAAAAATGCATCAACACAATTCTGTTACGATCCAGTAGAAGGCACGGAATCAACATTTAAACATTCAGTATTCAGTCCAGCACAGAACTGCAGTGTGTAAGATGCTGAAAGCGTATATGGAGCGCCATCAAGTGGCTGGCATAGTGTACGGGAACATCTGTGTGGAGTATGGTCTGGAAACCCCAAGGTCAAAGTGGGAAACACCCCCAAAGGTGGGACCGAGCCAAGATTCCAGATACAGACTGACAGAATGGTAATGGCAAACCAACCAGACATTGTGGTGGTGGATAAACAGCAGAGGAAAGCCGTTGTGGTTGACGTGGCAACACCAAGTGATGGAAACATCAGGAAAAGGAACACGAGAAACTGGAGAAATACCAAGGGCTCAGAGAGGAGCTGGAGAAGGTGTGGAAGGTGAAGGCCAAAGTGGTGCCCGTGGTCTCAGGGTACTGAGGGCAGTGACCCCCAATGGGCAGTGACCCCCAAACTGGAGGAGGGGCTACAACACTGGAGGAGGGGCTACAACTGGAAAAACATCAGACATCTCAGTCCAGAAAAGTGCAGTACTAGGAACAGCAAAGATGCGCAGAACCCTCAAACTCCCAGGCCTCTGGTAGAGGACCCGAGTTTAGAAAAAAAGGAACGAGACCACCCGCAGAGGGTGAGAATGGAATTATATATATATATATATATATATATATATGTGTGTGTGTGTGTGTGTGTGTATATATATATATATTCACTAAGATTAATTTATTTATAAAATCCACAGTAGGTGTTGTGAAGACCTTTAGTAGTAGTTCTGCAGTAATAAGGATTATATTGACACACGGGGGTCGTTGCCCGCGGCGACAATCAGCTTGTGTTTACAGCATGTGTGTCATTAACACTGTCCACACAAAATAATCTAATCACATGGACATACTATATAATGTCTACATAACAAGCCGCTTAAACCAATGCACCAAATGTCCCAGGACAGATGTTAAGATGGACACAAGCGTTTAAAACAAACGAGCAAACAATGGATTAAACATCAGAAAAAATACATTTATAAAACTTCATGATTATAAAATAATTCACATAAATAAACTCATTCTGTAATCACACAAATGTAAAGAAAACAGAAGCTCAGGAGGATCTGAACAGGTCTGAGTCCAGAGCTCAAGAGGATCTGAACAGGTCCAAGACCAGAGCTCAGGAGGATCTGAACAGATTTAACTCCAGCTCCTCTTCGGGCATCTCTATAGCGCTCCGTCTGGCCCTGGCCCTGACCTGAAACAACAGGACGCCTCATTCACAAAAAACATTCAGGTCACAAAATTGGAAGGAATACGTGAAAGAATAAACCCCAACCAAACAATAACTGAAGTAGTTCTAACCCAGAAAAAACAAAGTCTAAACAAGGACTCTAACCCAGTGTAAAGTAGAACTAAAACCAGGTCTGAAGACTCCAGTACCTTCTAGTTGTAGAAAAGTAGAAGGACGACCATGACAATCAACAGTAGAAAGACCAGGACTCTGAAGATCAAGAGTGAGTCTGAAGCTGTAACACAAAAGGACCCAGTTTAGTCCAGAAGTATGACATAAGACTGTGTGACTCTAACATGAGGCTGTGACTCTAACATGAGGCTCTAACAAAGCTGACGGCACACGACCCCTTTGAAAAGCTGCCCGCACGACAAGCTAACAAGGCAAACAAGGCTAACGTGACTAGCAAGAAGCGGAGATACGCAGTTCTTCACCCACCGGAGACGCGGGGTCCCACAGGCCCAGATGGAGATTCTCGCGACTTCTCTGCAGCGGAAGGGGGAGAGAATGAGACGAATCATCAGTTGTTGCTTATGATGTCCGAAAAAAGACGCAAAATGCAGCGTGACATGGTGTCTCTCAGAGCGGAAATGATAGCGACCATTGCTTCAGCTGTGCTGCGGTCTCTGCTGCGGTAGCCGCTGAACTGAAGGCAACAGAACTAACCGCATTGAGGAAGTCAAGCAGCGTGTTTCAGATAATGCGGACCATCTGCAGACAGTAAGGGTCGAGATGGAGGCGGTGCGGGCCAGGGTGACGACACTGGAGTCGAAGAACAATAATATGAAAAATAAGATCTTGTATTTGGAGTCCAGATCTCGTCGTCCTAACCTAGCATAGAAGAAGGAGAGGAAGGAAAGGAATAGAGAGCTTCTTGGAGAAGATTTTTCATGTGCTCCTTGATGGCTCAGGAGTAGAAGTCCATCCCATCACAATCGAAAGAGCACATCGTACACTGATAAACCATGAGGCCTGATATTGAGGTTCCTTAACGATCGTGTAAGGAACGCGTCTTGAAGGCTGCAAGGGTTAAAGAAGACCTCCAGTACAAAGGCAGGCCCGTCTTCTTTGCTTCAGATATTCCATACGAGGTTTGTCAACAACGGCAAAAGTTCCACCACACCTGTGAGGAGCTCAGGAGGAGAAAACTGAGACATAGGTTCTCTTTCTCTGTGACTCTTCTGGTGACTTTTGAAGATAGATATGTACTGGTTGAAGGAAATATTAATGGAAAGGATTTCACTCTTTTAAATGTGTATGCTCCACCAGGGGGCGATATAGTTTTCTATGCTGATGTCATGGACATGATTGTGAACCACTCTGAGAGAACCCTAATTTGTGGCGGCGATTGGAATCTTCGCATTCAGCCTACACTGGACGTATCGAACTCAAGAGGCCCTGGAGGAACAATTAACAAGAAGTTCCGTCTCTTATTGAAGACTATTGGACTGATTGACATATGGAGGGAAATGAACCCTAGGCCACGCCAGTCAAATCCACATACACTCAATTGCAGAATAGACTACTATTTTGTTTTCAATAAAATAACTCACTGAAGCAGATATAGGCACAATAGACCCAAGTGATCATGCTCCTATCTACATCTCTGTGGATAAACACACTTTGGAGGTTCAATGCCAGCCTGCTTAATGACCCTTTGTTTTAGGAAAAAATGTCCAACAACATTAAGACTTATCTGGAGGAAAATGATACAGGGGAAATGTCTCGGCCCATCCTTTTGGATGCTTCCAAAGCAGTCTTGAGAGGACAAATTATAGCTATAGCCTCTGAAAAAAAGAAACAAAGGGAGAAAAAAGCTAAATGATATGCAGGAAAAAATTAAATTGTTGGAGGAAAACCATGCCAAAAAGGGGTGTCCTAAAATGCTACAAGAAATTAAAAAGATAAGAGGAGAAATTAATTATCTGACTTCACAGGAAATAGTAAAGAAAATGCGCTGTACCAAAATTTTCTGAATTACTATCTTGGAAACTTAGAAAACATCAAGCTGGAATTTTTTTTTTTTTAATACGTGACAGGCAAAATTATGTAATCTTAACAAAACAAGACCAAATTCAATCAGCATTTGAATCCTGTATAACAAACTTTTGCTTAAATTTCAGGAGATAAAGCAGACGATATAGATTCATTTCTGGACACCTTCAATTTGTCTTTTTGTCAGAATAGCAAAATAGAAAATTAGGATCTGAAATAACTATTACATACACATTATGAACCCTGGATAAAAACAACAAAACAAAGCCATAAAAATGTGTTTGCTGTACGCTGAGAAAGCTTTTGATTCTTTTAGTTGGCCATATTTATTCAAAGTGTTGAACAAGTTTCAAATCGCCGACTTAATTAGGGGGTGGAAGCCCACACTCGAATACGCACTTCTTCCTTACCTTTCAATGGATCAGCTCGACCTCGTTCCTTCCGATGCATAGGCCCGACCCAGGCCTCACCTCGCCCAGCACAGGAGAGCCATACTGGGCCATGCTCCACCGGAATCCCACCGCCCCCGGTCCCATCATTTCAGCTATTCTGAATTCAGATCCTCCCATGCTTGTGGGCCTCCACCGCGGGTCCTCCCGGCGGCCTCGCTTATTAAGCGTGCTCTGTTTGCGCTCGTCATTCCCCTCTACATTTGACCATGTGTATGGACGGTGGCAGGTCTCCAGACCATGCTTACGAAGAAAGGCTTTAGTTTCCATCGTATCGTCAACAAAAGCACGTTGTTCAAACTTCTCTTTGACTAGCACGATGCGCCTGCTCACTCCTTCCTTGTTCCTGCCTTCTTCCTTCGCTCCCAGGAAGCGGAGTGCTCTTCGCCCCGCTCATTCTTGCGGGCCGCAGCGGCTCCACCAAAACGCAAGTTTTCTTTTGCTCACAAATGATACAAATAAACAAATAAATAAGCATATAAAATGTGCACTGCTAAACATTATGTCAATTTCCTCTAAATCACTTTTAGTTTATGTAAGACTTAATGAGTCCAGCCCACCCACTCATGTTAACTTTCAGACCGCCAGGAGCACAGGCCGAGGTGGTGGTGTGGCAGTGATCTCACACTCAAGCCGACTCTTGAGTCCTAAAATTAACAATACATTTCGCTCATTTGAAAGCCTCATGATGTCAATCACATGTCCAAATTGGAGAAACCAAAAAGGAGTCCTGTTCGTGGTTCTCTACCGACCTCCTGGTCCTATTCAGAGTTTTTAACAGAGGTGTCAGACTTTATATCAAACTTGGTGTTAGACTGGGATAAAGTAGTGATAGCTGGAGGCTTCAATATCCATGTGAACGTGAACGATAACTCTCTCAGTAATTCTTTCAACGCTTGTTAGATAGCATTAGTTTTGCTCAAAATGTAAATAAACCGACTCACAGTCACAAGCACACTCTAGATCTTGTTCTAACATATGGAATAGAGATTAGTGACCTCATTGTCTTCCCTCAAAACCCGATACTGTCAGATAATTTCCTAATTACCTTTCAGTTTGTTCTTAAAGATTATCCAGCCCCACAAAATAAAGTCATAATGAAAAGGAAAATATCGGAAAAATCTATCTCAAAGTTCATAGAAATAATAGAGCCAATATTCAGCGCCATGTCATGTGATCATGTCATGTGATCCTGCTGAGAACAGCCTTAGTCCCAGTGTAAGTGATCAATTTGTCGACTTGACCATGAATTCTCTGAAGTCCGCTCTTGATGTTGCAGCTCCGGCTCGCTAAAGCAGAAGGTCATTAGGCCAAAACGAGACTATTTCAAATTGAATAGAGTCAACAAAAATAACACTAGATTTCTTTTCAGCACTGTAGCCAGGCAACAAACTGTCAACAGCGCAGTAGAGCCCTCAATCCCAGCTACTCTCAGCTCTAATGATTTTTCTTCTATTTTTTAACAATAAAATAAAAACAATCAGAGCTAAATTAGATGAAACTACTCCCACTATTAGCCTGAACAAGCCCAAGCTGTAAAACTAGTGGTCCCATATAAGTCCATCAGTGACACTAGAAAGGTTCACTGCTGTTGATCAAGCAGAGAGAACGTCAGCCATTATGTCCTCTACAAACGTCAACTTGTATTCTAGACCCGATTCCAAGCACGAACTACTAAAGTACAGACAGTTTATTAAAGTTCCGACCAGAGAGAAAAAGCATGTTGGATCATTGTTACACAACAGTCACTAACGCCTTCCGCGCCGTGGCTCGCGTTGCTCTCGGTTTTTAGATCACGCCAGATGGTTCACCTGATCCCACGTGACAGACAGAGGCTGAAGCTCTCCAAACCTGGCAGTGAGGACCTCTAAAGAAGTGGACAAGTGAGGTCAGTGGAGGAGCTTACGTGCGTGTTTGGGACATTACAGACTGGGAGGTTTTCAGAAGAGCTGCCACAGAGAGTTTGGATGAGTATACACGGACAACTGTGACGTCATACATTCGTTTCTTGTCAGGACAGCTATCAATACCAACATCAAACTCAAAGTCACTTTTAACAATGACATAACCCTGGTTCTACACACAACAACTGAGGCAGTTAAGGCAGCAGAAGGAGGCAGCGCACAGGGCTGGTGACAGGGGGCACTTACAAAGATGTTGAAGAATGGATTTAGCAAAAAGACATTTCTCAATCTAGATCAAGTACAGATCCGCGTCTGAAAGCACGCAGTTCTCTGACAACACGGGGGCTCCGGCTTCTAACCAATCATGAAGCCCGAGCCCCCCTGCTGCATGACAATCGGAAAACTGGCTGAGGAAACTTAACACCTTCTACTCCATGGTTTGATGTGACTAATCCCTCCCCCATGGTGGCCACCTCTGCCCAACCCAACCCTGGTTCCCTCCACCTCTCCCCCAACCACTCTCTGTCCAGGAACAGGATGTAAACAGGCTATTTCGTAAATCCAACCGCCCGAAAAAGCTGCTGGTTCTCCCGCCACATTAACGCACATTTGCACTCAGGAGAGTTAACTTCCCGTCTACTCACAGACATTTTGCCAACATCCCAGCCTGCTTCAAGTCTGCCATCATTGTCCCTGTCCCCGAAGAAGCCCGGATTACTGGATTTTAATGACTACAGGCCTGTGGCACTGACGTCTGTCAGTCATGGAAGTCATTTGAGCTCCTGATGTCTTGCCCACCCTCAAGTCTTCACACTCCTCCCTGCTGGAACCCCTGCTGGACCCCCTGCATAGTTCGCCTACAGAGCCAACAGGTCGGTAGACGACGCCACTCAACCTGGCACTTCCACTCTCCACTTACTGCGCAGCATCTGGACTTCCCAGGGTAACCTACGCCAGGATTCCTGTTTTTGTGGACTTCAGCGTCGTGCCTTTCAACTTACCATACCTCCCTGCTCTGCTCCAGGACAAGTCTCTCCCAGCTCAACGTGCCTGACTCCACCTGAAGTCAGTCTGTCTTTCCTAACATTTCGGAGGCAGTGCGTGCTGTCTGTAGTAAGGTGATCCGGCCTGCTGACCTTCCAATCTCTGCAGGACCTGTACGTCTCCAGGGCTCTGGACGAGCAGTGCTCGGTATCACAGCTGTACCCTTCCTCACTCTGGAACATGGACTAATTTGAACCACTCCCTCTCAGGTAGGAGGCTCACTGGTTCCATCCGGAAGCCCCAGAAGTCTCCCGCCACAGAGAATAGTTTTATTTCCTCTGCCGTTGAACTCATGACACACTTCTTAAACACCTGTCACTTTAAACTGGGCAACTCTTGTGTACATAGTAATGCCTTACTTTTTATTTTATACTATAAGTAATTTCATAATTGTTTCTTAATGCTATCCCCTTTGGATTGATGTTGCACCTCTAAGGGCCGAGACAAGTTCCTAAAGTTTTGGTGAATTTTTTTTCATTGACAATGGCAATAAACCCTTTCTGATTCTGATTCTGATAGCAGACTCCTTCAAAGACATTCTCGCCCTACCATTATAGATTCTACTCTTAATATAATCAAATACTTTCAACTAGCCGAAATAAAGTACTCTCCGACTCTCCTCCCGTGTGACTGAGCTCCTCACCGCTATCTCTAAGGAAGTGCCCCAGCCACCCTGCGGAGGAAACTCATATTCGAAGCCCGCTTGTATCCGCGATCTGTCCTTTCGGTCCACTACCCAAAGCTCATAGACCATAGGTGAGGGTAGAAACGTAGATTGACGGGAAAATCGAGAGCTGTTGTGTTCTTTCGACTCAGCTCTTCCTTCACCACAACGTCCGATGCAGCGAGCACGCATCACTGCAAGACGCTGCAGCACCGATCCGCCCTGTCAATCTCACGCAACGCTCCATCCTTCCCTCACTCGTGAAACAAGAACCGAGATACTTGAACTCCTCCACTTGGGGCAAGGACTCCCCACCCACGCTGGAGAGGGCTAAGACCACCTTTTTTCCGGTTGAGAACCATGGCCTCACGATTTGGAGGTGCTGATGTCTCATCCCAGCTGCTTCACATTCTCGGCTGCAAACCGTCCCAGTGCATGTTGCAGGTCAGGTTTGATGGAGCCATCAGGACAACATTCAATCTGCAAACAGCAGAGATGAAGATCCTGTGTTCCCCAAACCGGACCCCCTCCGACCCCTGACTGCGCCTATGAAATTCTGTCCATTTAAAAACAATGAACAGAACCGGTGACACAAAGGGGCAGCCCTGGCGAGTCCAACACAGCACTAGGGAAACAGATTTGACTTACTGCGGCAATGCGAACACAGCTCCTGCTCCGGTCATACAGGGACCGGCAGCCCTGAGCAAAGGGCCCCGACTCCGTACTGCGCAAGGCAGCGACCCCAAAAGGAGCACACCGTGGGTAATCACGGTCGATCAAGACCTGCTCCAGATCACAAAGACCATATGTGTGACTGGTTGGGCAACTCCATGAAACCTCAGGCAGCACCCCGATGGACAGAGTATTAGAGCTGGTCCAGTGTTCAGTGACCAGTGACGAAAACGTTCTGTGCTCTGAATCGAAGGTTCGACTAATCCGGTCCGGAAATTCTCCTCTCACGAGTTACCCAACACGCTGAATAGACGTTGGGCAAGAAACCATTGAGAGTCGGTATTTGACCCAAGAAGCTCTCATTCAAGAGCAACCCATAAATCAAGCCTGTAAAAAAAAAAAAAAAATAAAATAAAAAAAAAAAAAAGCCTATTTCCATCTGCGTAATTAGCCTCACAAATCACAGAATTCTTGCATAAAGCATGCTAACCAATCTTGTCATTGGTGTCCTGTTTTTTGTAACATTCTATGGTTAGATCTACTGTTAATTCCTGCTCGCAGGCAGTGTCCCTAAGAGAAGCAGTCTTATAACTAAAGTTTTCAACTGGTTTGAATGCAGCTGCAAGATGACGTGAACAGGGAACTAAAAGAAGAGATTAGACATATACGTCGGTGCTCGAGTTATTCACTGGCTCTGTTGAGTTTAGAATTCAAATTCAAAATCCGATCCTCATGACTTAACAAAGACCATAAATCGACCTGGCCACCTCATCTACCTCAAGATGATGATAGTTATGAGCCTCTCATTCACCCAAACAGAGCCTCTGTCACTCTCAAAATGCTGGACTTCTGGTGGTCCAAGAGTCTCTAAAAAGGGAAGTAGGAAGGTAGAGGTTTAGCTAACCAAGTCCCTTGTGTTGTGGAATCAGCTCCTGTCCATATTAAAGAGGCCGACACAGTCTCTTCATTTAAGACCAGGCTTAAAACGTTCCTCTTTGAAATGGCTTATGGTCAGGCCAGTTAGGAACAGAAATAAAAACCTACAGTTCCCAGCCATGCTGCCCTAGGAGCAACTATGCTGGGGGAAGTATTGCTGGCAGCTTGAGCACTACTACTTTTCTATCAAAAAATATTTAATATTTAATTTCACTTGCAATTTGTTCATCACTTTTCCTTCTTTTTCCCCCTCTTCCCCGACGGGAGTGGAGCAAGCACATCGATCGATGGATGATCTGGAGAAACGGTCTGCCTGGAGAAACGGTCTCTACTCCATTTGAACGGTTCTTCATCAGCCTTAAAGAATTGGTTCCCCTCCTGAGTGGGTCCAGCTCCACCGTCCGCAAATTGAGGCTGTCTGGCTTTTGATTGCCACGTCCCAGTCCCTCTCCTTTCTCTCCCCCCTCTCTCTCCTTTATCTCCCCTCCCCTCTCTCTCATTCCCCTCACATTTCTCTCCCCTCTCCAGTGTCGCCGCCGGGCACCGGGATGACTTCTCGTACCGGTTGTCATGTGGCACGTCCCCTCAGGACTCGCTCCTTACTACCGAACAAGGCCAGATCGCATCAGGTTCCGGTTTATCCCTTATTTCAAGTCGATCCTCAACTGGACCCCACATTTCTTACCGGACGCTCTTCCCGCATCGGCGCTGCTACATCTGTCTTCGGTCAAGGAGTAGCTGACTGCCTCATTAAATCATGGAACACAGGTCCTCTATGGCCTTCAAGGTGTACACCCACCATAAACTCCGCAACCTCCAGTCAGCCAATTGTCAATGCCTCGGTTAAGATTCCTTTGGGGGTACCAAGGCCCGGGAGCCTACAGCCCTCATCGCCAGAAGCCCCAAAACTGCATCAATTTCTGTACACTTGTGTTGTTCCTGTTTCTCATATGTCAATAAACACTTTGCATCGTAGCTGGGGTTGTGGTCCTTGCTAGTGAACACCATGCCATGGTACCCATTATTCACAAGAAAATGCAAACCACTCTCAAGTGTTTTGGGACTGTCCTGTCACTCAAAAATATTGGACTGAAGTTCACAATCCACTGCAGACTGTTTTTGACATTGCCATCCCTGTGAACTTTAGAACTCTGTACTTGGGCCGCAAAACTCCTGCCATGGACACAATGAACAGATAACTTTGGAATGTACTTTTGGCAGCTGGAAAAAAATGGATGACACAAACATCACCAACAATCAAGGACTGGACTGACATTGTAACAGACAAATGGAAAATGGAAATGGACAAATTTGACAGACTTTGGACTAATTGGGACTTTTATTTTAATTCAAACGTGCCGTGATTTTTCTTTTTCCTGTTGAGGATTGGTTGATGTCTATTTGTATTCTTTATGTTCTTGCTCTCTGGCCATGTTGTGTACTGTTCGAACTGTGTAAGAAAGTTCTTATCCTTCAACATATCAAAGCTTTTAATTTTCTTTTACAGCCCAGTAAAAAAAAAAAAAAAAAAACTTTAATTAAGTAAAAAAAAAAAAAAAAAACTTTAATTCCTTTTGTTATCCAGACTTTTAATCTCAAATCTGTGCTGTTAGGGGCAAAACTTTAACATATTTGTTTAGTTTATATGTTTGATTAGCTCTGTCCTCAAATACTAAATAACAAATCCAAAATCCCCTCTGTAATTTCTGTATCTAATACGTCGACAAACTGAAACAAGTAATTTATACCTATGTCTGTGGATTTTATAGATTTAGATGTCCCAAATGTGACAATTTGATATATTTGAAAACATTTGATGATAAAACAATGTGCAATACCTGTATTATTTTTTTGTAAATTGAGCTTCTACATTTTATTCCTTTTCACTTGCAGCATCTTATTTCTTTCTGAGAGTGAGAGGAGGGCTCAGGACACAGTGCAGCGGTCAGCATGTGTCCTGCAGAGGGCAGTATACACACACGGGTGACACACACGCAGCCGGCACAAGTGAGTGTTTCACACACAGCCACATTGTTGTTTTGTCGAAGAAAATAGATACAGTAGAGTACTCCATTTTGAATTTGACACATTTTCAACTTATAGTCAGTTACTTACATTTTCTTGTGAATTTGTGTTAGATATAATTTTGTTAGCTTGTATTGGGACTTGAACTCACAACTTTCAGGCAGAATTTCCCCATGAATTTGCTCAAAAGAACTCCTTTAACCACATTCATTCCAGTTCAAAAAAGTAGTGCAGCAGAAAGTACAGATGCCTGCTCGCGAAGATGGAGTGAAGTCAAAGTAAAAAGTATCCACTGTAAAATGTGCTTTAGTAAAATACAGGTAGCTAAAATGCCACTTAAAGCAGAACTAAGTAACATTTTGACCTTATTGAACGTCTTTGTAAGTCCCTGTGATAGGGTTATTGTTGATTTTTGGGGTGTTTGAAGTGTTCGTTGTCGCCCCCTGCTGTTTCTGGACAGAAAACCAGCCTTGCAACATTAGTTAACAATGACCCAAAGATGACTCAGCTGAGAAACCCTGACTCTTTTTTAAAAATATGTGGCAATGTAAAATGTTTCTTATTGTTATTAAATGTGTCTCATTATGATAAAGAAAGAAAAGAAAAAAAATTGTTTATTTTTCTGACAATTAATTTTCTGCTGTCCAAGATTAGTGTTAAATATTAGTACTCTGTACATTTGAACACAACATGTGCAGTAATGTTCACATCACTTGGAATGGTTGATTTACCTTTACTGACAATAGTTTAAGAACCCTAAAGTACAATGTCTCTTAGCTTTACTTCAGCATTGATATTAAAATGCTCGTTTCCACTTAATGTTACTCATAATGTAACCGGGTGTGTGCTTTCGTAACCAAATATTCCATTTTAAATAGATACCAGTCTGGATTTAGACCAGGACTTGGCACTATCACAGCTGCTACCAAAGTTATAAAGTTGCATTGGACAGCCGTGAGGAATGTGCTGCTGTTTTTGTGGATTTGTCAAAGGCCTTTGATTCAGTAGATCACTGAGTTCTCTTGGATCGTCTGGACGCTGTTGGGTTTGATACACATTCTAAAAAAGTTTTTCAGATGACCTCACAAATAGAGCTCAAGCTGTTTCTGCTGATGGCTTTAAATCTGAATTTTCTTACCTTAATAAAGGAGCTCCTCAAGGTTCTGTCCTTGAACCACTGTTATTTACAATCTATATAAACTCAATTGGGCATAATGTAAAACACAGTAGCATCCACTTGTATGCAGATGATGATGCTATCCTGTATGCTAAGGCACCTTCTTGTGCACAAGTGATTCAAAATATTCAAGAGGATTTTCACTCCATCCAACACAACTGTGTTACTTTACAATTATTAATGAATTATTAATGAATGGTGACATTATATATATATGATTCTACAGCAACAGTGTTAGAACCTCTGAACGGTTTATCATTCAGCTCTAAGGCTCAGCTCTAAGGTTCAGCTCTAAGGCTCAGCTCTAAGGCTCTAAGGCTCAGCTCTAAGGCTCAGCTCTAAGGCTCAGCTCTAAGGCTAAGGCTCAGCTCTAGCTCTAAGGCTTCTTTACAGGAGAGAGGAGAACAGAACTCACCACTGTGAACTTATACTCTAAAGTAGAATGTGATCATTTGGATGTGAGAGAACAGCTCTGCCCTTTGTTTGTGTCTTTTTAAAGCTCTCGTTGTCATTTTGTCTGATTATTGATCCAGTTTATTGCACATCAGATCAGATTTTTTTTTTTTTTTATTTTTATTGTATAGTAATTTAAATTGTTGTCCTAATGCATGCCCTTTTTGATTGAATATATGTTGTTTTATTATTACTCAGTGTTTTATGTTGCACCTTAAGGCCGAGACAAGTTCCTACGTTTTTGAATTTTGTTCATTGACAATGGCAATAAACTCTTTCTGATTTCTGATTCTGATTCTGATCAGGTATTCACAGTTTTGAGGTCTCAGGACATTTTGATCTTACAATCCCATCGTTTTAACACAGAGACAGGAAAAAAGGCTTTCAGACACTTTGCTCCCTCCTGTGGAACAAAACACACAGACTTTTTAAATGAAATCATTTTATGCCTTTTAATGAGTTTAAAGCACTGGTCAAGGACCACCCGCAGTGCCGATGCACTTGTTTTATACATGTGTTTTTAGGTATTGGTTAATTTTATTGAATGTTTTATTTGTGTTTTAGAGTCCTGTGTGTGTTGTTTATTTTGTGTTGTGTTTTAACAGGGACCATGAAAAAGAGAACTTTTCTCATTGGGTTTTTCCTTTATAATAAATAACGTGAATGAATGAATAATATGTGTGTCACCACTTTGAACAAGGACATGCTCAGTTGCGTTAGCGCTTCCTAAAATACGTCTGGACAAGTGCAGTTTGAGTGATGCCCTGTAGTGGGGTTTAGACTGTTGTCTTTAAAAAGTCATTGGTATGTAAATTATATATTTACACTCAACAGAACGTGTGAGATAGATTTATAAAACTGTTGTTTTGCCGCAGACATTGTGTGGTAAAGTTAGTCTCAGTAGTGAAGATGATCATCAGTTTATGGTTTTGACAGTTTGGCAAAATGGAACTTGAATGTGGGGTTTGTTTGTACAGGCTGTACAGTAAAATTGACATGAACAAAAATAGTATGTGTGTGTGTGTGTTTGTCCTTTATTTTTATTTTTTTACACAGACCAGGCAAGAATTATACTGTTCAAATGTCACCATTTCTGGTTTTTTTGCTCACATTTTGAAGCCAGAGGAACTCTCTCCATCTCTCACACAGGTAACTAACATTTTAAACTAACTATGTTTGTAAGTCCTAACCCCTAACCCTAACCCAAATATAAAGACTAACCTGTGACTTTGCTTTGCTTTAAGCTGAGATCCTGTCCCTCCATGACTCTCTGAACACCAGGATCTGTGGGACACTGAACATGGCGAGTCATGTAATTAATACTTCAATAGTAGTAGAAATGAAACATTTTTCTCATGTTGTTATCAACAGTCGGGTTAGACAGGCAATCCTGTCCGAGTCCTGGTTGAGTCCTGCCCGAGTCCTGCCCGAGTCTGATTCTGGCTGTACAAACAAACCTCTGTCCCTTAATGATGATGACGTTGGATGAAAGCTGCTTGTCATGGGCTGAAACATTTTGTATTTCTTAAGTGGAGACAGGTCTGTATTCTATGGTAGAATTCAATGTTTAAATGTATGGTTCATGTCTCTGTAATCACTGGCCCTATCCACATGAAACAAAAACGGACACAAAGTTCAATGTCTTCTTAACATACATTTAAAAAAAAAATTACATTTAAAAAAAAAATAATAATAAAGTATTCTTTTGAACTTTATTTTTAATAATACAAGAGGAAAAAAATAAAAAATAGTAGTCCCATTTGTCCCAGTGTCTGGCAAATGTATCAATTTTCAAATCCTCTTTGTAAATGTTATTTCATGAACTCGGCCCCTGTCATCCATCCCCGCGTTAAGGGAAGAGGAGAGCGAAGAAACAACTAAACTATTCTGCTAAAGAAGATAAAATGAATGCATATTCTTTTCCACTTCCTCCAAATGATTAACCCCGCCCCTAACCGTCGGTCATCTGCCAGTAAAGCCTGTACAGGGACATTACTATGTAACATTACATTCCATTGAGCTGAAAGAAAGTTAGGCCTGCTTTTTCTTTTCATAGTTCAAGAGTTTTGAATCAAGGTTTCCTGCCTTGCCACACAAATCTTGAGATTGTTTTATTCCACTCATCAAACAACTGAAGGTGGATGGAAATCGGAAAAGTCTGGAACAGAAAGAGAAATCTGGGCAAAACATTCATTTTGATCATTTGGATATTTTGACACAGATTTGAGTATGGAAGAGGGGCCATTATTCAACTCCAAAGACATGATTGTTATCAGTTACAACAACTTAAAGACATACAATCAATCTGACAAGTTTGTGCAGCCAATCCCGAACAAATAATGAGAAGGTTCTACGTTTGCGATCATAAGTTTAGATAGTTCTTTCAAAAATAGTGAATGTCCCTTAGACCCTTCGCAGAACCTTCCCCTCCATCTGAGATTATGATGATATTATGACATCATCAAATTAGAACACATCAGACACTGTATAGTGATTATGTAAAGTGCAATGAAAGGTCATTTTAAGTGAAACAACAAACGTCCATGATGCAAACCTAATCCACATTTTAAACACTTGAAACTGTTCCAGACATTGATCTCATGCAGCTCCGCGAATGTCTTAATCCACATTTCAAACAGATTTGATGTGATTTATTTTTTGTTCTCTAAAAACAGGACGTTTGCTGCTACCATGCCATTTGTTCGCTTTATAATGACTGTAAACTCTGCTCTGGGCTCGGAGAGTTGTAAAAAGCGTGCATAAACTCATCGCAGTGAATCATTAGGAGATCCAGAGTGGGTTAAGCAGTTTTGCAACACCTCAATAAATAACGTAACCCTCGACATGTTAATTCTGAGGCTGGAGTGCTCCGAAAATTCAAAATACAAAACCAAAAAAATCAGGAGGTCAATGGACCTGTTTCTATTGCTGATTACAATTTACAATCAACAAAATGAAAAACGATGCTCTTCTTATTTGATAGTTTACCAAATAATACTAGAAAAAGTAGATGTCTTCTTTAAGATCAAAGAATCAATAGCTCAGTTCAACATTTGTGGATTTTCATTTAGCCTTTTGTGTATTTCTTATGAACACTTAATAAGTCAATAACGTAACGTAAAACAGACCAAATGTATTCTTATTCTTATTAGTGTTTTTTGGGGGGGACAATGCATGTTAATATACATGCTGTAAACACGCCTCATTGGAGCCATAGAATAGAACCTCTCGACCAAAGTGGCATTTCTCTGGTCATGTTCACGCCCACATCTGCACCAGGATGTAAAAAACAGAAGACAGGGCTCGCCATGGCAATACTCCAACTTACTAACAACGCGCCTCTAATTAATATATCACAGCCGTGGTAAAAGGCCTTCTGTATAATTACTCCAACGTCTCATCCAGAAATATGCACCTGCAGGATTATTATAAGCCACAGTGTTTCATATGAAGTCATAAACAATGTGCGAGTTGTTTTACATTCAAGCACGTCAGCAGTTCTGAGGAGTAAACATGGGTATAAAAAGAGCAGTGAGTTAACACGCTCCGCGCAGGTTACAGCCGTGTACAACCACTTTAGTAATGACAGATCATTTGAGTTTCGGTTTTTATTTTGTTTATCAGTTTGTAGATGTAAAACTACGTTGGAAAAAAGGTGCAAAAAGCTCAGTGCACTGTAAAAAAAAAAAAAAATCACACACACAAACAATGGGCAAAGATACAAAACATTATAAATGACTAATCAATAATATTCAAAATGTAATTTAAAAAAAAGTCATTTCTAGGGTATTCAATAACAGCAGTTTGCATTAATTTGCAGCATTTAATAATCCACGGTTATTACACATTCATCCATCTTTTTAATCCATCCTCAACCACTTTTCGTGGCAGGTGACTGGAGCCCAGCCCAGTGACTGCACCTTTTTCAGCCAACAAGACACAAAGCCCTTTATCCTGTTGCGCAGGAGCGTCTTTTGTTCTGTGTGAATCTTCTCAGTCAGGACTAGGTTAATCTTGGTTTGAGCCTCACCTTCTGGTTGACAAGCATCAAACCGAGTGGCCCAAGTGTGTTGGCTCATGTCTCCACTGTCCAGAGTCACTGAAGATGTGGTGGAGCTCCACATCAAGCATACAATCTGCAGTCTTGGGGTGGATGAGGCACAGCGGCAATGGCTTAACTTCTGATTTTGTCTAATAATGTAAATAAATGTCCTCTTCAGCCGTCTCAGTGTTTTTATCTGAACTGACGACCACCTAAACGTGCTACTGCCATTGTCAGTGAATGACTTTTAAGAATTACAGTACAGTAGGAATTTGCGTTGATGATGTGGTGCATCATAAGAAAGTGAATAGTATCAGTAAAATATAATGAGCTGCACCGTAATCATTTTCCAGTTAGAGAATACTTAGGAGCTTCTACCTTTCTCCACCGTGTGAGGGAAAACTGAACAGACCCAGACAGAGCATGCTAATCGATGGCTCACTAGAGTGCATTTGTTTGAAAGGCCTTTTCTATTGTCTACAATTATTTGATATTTCTTTTGATAAATTACACACTGCATGTACTAGCTAAAGAAAGTAAAAGTAGTACCAAAGGATTAATAAGCACAGTGTATCCATAAAAACAGATCTCTTAAATGCCCATTTGACATTTCATGTATTCCCTCTTCATTTTAGAACCAAGAACAGAAGCTTTAACCTTAATTTATGAGTACATTTTTGGAAATGATCTTAACAAGACAGCTCTTGGTCCAGAATGGAACCATGGTATTTATAAACGGGACATCTCGATAGAGTTTCTCTGAGCGGTCAGGGGGGGAACCCTCTGTTAACGCTGAATTCAGCCCTAACTTTAGACATTTTAACCTCAACTGCACCATGGAGAACGCAGACTGAGCAATAATAAAGCACCAAATCATTGGCATAAAAATAGTACTTGACATTTGAGGATTTTTTTTTCATTGGAGTTTTTTTTTCTTTTTTCATATATATATATATATATATATATATATATACATATGAAAATAAACACAAAGTATAAGAGAGAGAAGAGAGAAAAGCAAACAAGCAGACACCCATCAAAAACAGAACTAACAAAAAAAGAGAAATCATGACACACAAAAGAAAACGTCCCAATTCGTCCACAGTCTGTCGAACTTGTCTATTTTCAAATTAAGTCCGAACGTGATCCTTTCCAATTTACGCATGTCCAAAGTAATGCCTGTCCAGTCCCTGATTGTTGCTGGAATTTGTGTCATCCATTTTTTGTGATGGCCTTTTTCACCACTGCCAAGAGTATGTTCCAGAAGTAACAGTTTATTGTGTCCACGGCAGGAGTCCTCAGGCCCAAGTACATAGTTCCAAAATCGAGTGGAACGGCAATGTCTAAAACTGTCTGCAGTGCATCCTTAATTTCATTCCAAAACTTCTGAAGGAAGTTTTGGAACAGGACAGTCCCAGAATATGTGATAGTGGTTTGCCTCCTTGCTGCCACAGTTTCTCCAACAGTCTGTCTTTCCCTGTGAATAATGGACACTTTGACATGGCCAGTTTGCCAAAAGGAAAGGAGTGTGTCTATTAGAGCTTTATACCACTCTGAGGTGGTATAAAGGTGGTACCACCCATCGCTCCCCGGAGATTTATTGTTTTTAATCTTTTGATTGCACCTTGTATTTCCAGAATAGTTATTTTAGCTTATTTTTTATTTTGTTCCTCAGGGGTCGGCAACCCGCGGCTCCAGAACCGCATGCGGCTCTTTAGCGCTCCCCTAGTGGCTCCAAAATGTATGAAAATGGAAATAGATAGGGGAGGATATATTTTTGGTTTTTATATGATTTCTGTAGGAGAACAAACATGACACAAACATTCTTAACGTTTCCAACGCTGTAAATGTTTAATAATAAATATTAAACATGCGGTGCAGTGCCGGGCAGGTGGATGTTATGCAGGTATGTGAAATGTTCGGATTTATAAATGTTCGGATTTATAATTGCAGGCTGTGTAAAACTCCAGGGGGCGCTGCAGGGAAAATAAACATTTAATCAGGAATGCTCATTATGTATTTGTAGCCTTGTCATTTTGATAGTCGGCTAATCTAGCTAAAATACACGTACAGCCTGTGTTCCCTTCATATAAGGCTTATATAAGGCTTTTATTTTTTTGTGGCTCCAGACACATTTGTTTTTTGTCTTTTTGGTCCGAAATGGCTCTTTGAACATTTAAGGTTGCCGACCTCAGATCTAACATAACAGGCAAATTGAGGGTGTCCAAAAATTAAGTTCTATCGTCGTCTTTATCATCTGGAAGTTTTTTATAAAAGGATTCAATTGCTGATTGAATTTGGTCATTTTGCCTGTTACTTATTTTAAAAATTGTTCTTTCAGCTTGTTGTTTTTTTAGTTTCCAAGATAGTAATTTAGACAATTTTGATCCGCTCATAATATTTTTGTTTGGTAAAGAGCATTTTCTTAACTATTTCCTGTGAAGTCAGAAATTCTCCTCTTATCTATTTCTTGTAGCATTTTAAGACACCCCTTTTTTGGCATGGTTTTCCTCTAATGATAATTTGTTTTCTTGCAGATCATTTATATTTCTCTCCATTTGTTTCTTTTTTTCGGAGGCTATAGCTATAATTTGTCCTCTCAAGACTGCTTTGGAAGCATCTCAAAGGATGGGCGGAGACATTTCCCCAGTGTGTCATTTTCCTCCAGATAAATCTAAATGTTGTTGAAAATTTTTTCTTCAAACAAAGGGTCATTAAGCAGGCTGGCATTGAACCTCCAAAGTGTGTTTTTTCGTCTTTCCTCCAAATCAACAAAAATGTAGATAGGAGCATGGTCACTTAGGTCTATTGTGCCTATATCTGCTTCAGTGATTTTAGATCAGTCATTATTGAGAATAAAAAAGTAGTCTATTCTGGTAGTTCTGGAGTGTATGTGGATTTGAAAAATGGGTACACTGGCGTGCCCTAGGGTTAATTTCCCTCCAGATCTCAATCAGTCCTATAGTCTTCAGTAAGAGACGGAACTTCTTGTTAATTGTTCCTCCAGTGCCTCTTGAGTTCGACACGTCCAGTGTAGGCTGAATGTGAAGATTCTAATCGCCACCACAAATTAGGGTTCCCTCAGAGTGGTTCACAATCAGGTCCATGACATCAGCATAGAAAGTAATATCGCCCCCTGGTGGAGCATACACGAATGAGTGAATGAGTGAATGAGTGAGTGAATGAGTTTGAGTTTATTGCCATTGTCAATGAACAAAATTCAAAAACGTAGGAACTTGTCTCGGCCTTAAGGTGCAACATAAAACACTGAGTAATAATAAAACAACATATATTCAATCAAAAAAGGGCATGGGCATGCATTAGGAAACAATTTAAAATTACTGTACAATAAAAATAAAAATAGGCATTTCTATGTACACAAGTTTACAGATATGTTTAAAGTTGTAGTGCAGAAAGTGACAGTGCAGTGAGTGGTTGAATATTGCAGTTAAAGTGACAGGTGTTTTGAAGTGTTCAATGAGTCCAACAGCAGAGGGAAAGAAACTATTCTTATGGCGGGAGGTTCTGGTCCGGATGGACCGTAGCCTCCTGCCTGAGGGGAGTGTTCAAACAGACCATACACATTTAAAAAGAGTGAAAAACCTTTCCATTAATATTCCCTTTAACTCAGTACATATCTGCCTTCTTTTTATCCTTACATTCAAAACTTTGTTAAAAAACTAGTTCAGTTTGAAATAAATATTGCAACTCCCCTTCTAATGTTTGTCTTTGTATGATGAATACCGTATTTTGCGGGCTATAAGCCGCTACTTTTGTCAGATGTTTTGAGCTATGCGGCTTATTTAGAGGCTGCGGCTTTTCTGTGGTTTTTTTCTTTCACCGCTAGGGGCGAACTAACCGGAATTGGAATCAAAACTACAGAAAAGTTAAGCAAAGAGAAGCAGATGTTGCTTTTTTATTCAGCTAGCAAATAGAACACGGACGACAAATTTACCAACTATAAATTATTTTCAAATTCTTGCCGCATATTATGGAACCCAAAACGAAGAAGTTCGTACGAAGCAAGTTTTAAGCTGAAGGCCATCGATCTTGCTAGGGAAGCCGCGCGGCTGCACGCCAAAGCTTTAACATCAATGAATGTACGGTGAGACGCTGGAGGGGAGAGCACGCTGGAGGGGGACAGCGGGACGAGCTCATGCGATGCCAAAAAGTCAAGGAAAGAGTAAGAGTTCTGCGGCCTATACAAAAGGTGCGGCCTATGTATTGTTTTATTATCGTTTTTTTTTAAAATAGAGCAAATGCGGCTTATATAGGGGAGCGGCTAAAAGCCCGGAAAATACGGTAATAGGAATTTTTATAGCAGAACTTCGTTAGTTTTTGATGGTCAGTGTCATTCAAATGTGTCTCTTGTAAATATACAATGCCCTAACCCTAACCCTAACCCAATGACTATTCTTTCTTTTTTCATTTTTGATAAAATGTTTGTTCGTTTCATTGGGTTCAGTATGCCATTCATATTGAAGGATGCTGCTTGTAACACTTCCGATGCCATTGGGTTGATCATTTTTGAATATTTTTAATCTTTCTGGTCGAAAACAACAAATACACACCATTCACCACCAGGTGAATCCATCGCGTCCTGGAGATGTATTGTTTTTTTGTCTTTTGATGGCACTTTGAATTTCAGTAATTGTTATTTCAGCACCTAATATTTAGTTTTTCTCTTCGGTCATGGCAGGTAAGTTGAGATTGTCCAAAAACGATTGTATTTCTTCTTTGTTTCCTGATATTTTTTAAAAGATTCAAATGCTGATTGTATTTGGTCGTGTTTGGTTAAATTATGTTATTCTGCGTATCTCGCATTTCAAAAATTGCTCTCTCTGCCTGTTGTCTTCTAAGCTTCCAGGCAAGTCATTTTGTGAATTTTCAACTGCTTTCATAGTATCTTTGTTTGGTGAAGAGCATTTTAAAAATAATTTCCTGTGAGGCCAGATCATCAATCTCGCCCCTTGTCTTTTTAATGTCTTGTAGCATTTGCAGCTCTTTGTTTTCAGCATGTTTAGCCTCCAGCAGCTTTAGTTTGTTCTGTAAATCGTTAAAATGTTCTGCCTTTTTGGCCGAGGTGACGTAAATTACCCTGACCCTTAAAATTGCCTTTGCTGCATCCCAGAGAATGGGTGGAGAGACATCAGTGTCATTTTCCTCTACGTATGTCTCAGTGTCCTTTGTCATAATTTTTACATGTTGTGGGTCATTGAGTAAACTGCTATCAAATCGCCAAAGTGTGTTTTTTTGTTTCTGTTCCAGCTCTAGAGTGATGTAAACAGGAGCATGATCACTTAAATCTATTGTACCTATGTCTGCCTCTGTAATTTTTGACCTGTCTTTATCGAAAATAAAAAAGTAGGGCAGTAAGGTTAAGCTCTCTCCAGATATCGATCAGCCCTACATTATGTATTCATTTACAAAATGTATTATTTATTGATTTAACAGTATTTTGTGAGCTTGAGACATCCAATGTCGGCTGAACATGCAAGTTCCAGTCGCCGCCAAGGATAAGGGTTCCCTCCGAGTGGTTTGCAATCAGGTCCACAACTTCAGAAAGTGAGGTCACTTCCTGGTGGAGCATATACATTCATCAAAGTAAACACACTTCAATTAATAGTTCCTTTGACCAGAACAAACCTGCCCTCATTATATTTGTGTTCAAAAATCTGATCAAAGGCTATTCTACCTGAAATCAATATGGCCACTCCCCTCTTATGTTTGCCCCTGAATGAGGAATAGTAACGTCTGTTATATCCAAATGTTGTCAATTTTTGATGTTCTAGGTCATTTAAATGTGTTTCTTGTCGGTATATAATGTCAATGTTCTCCTTTTTCATCTTTGTCAGTATCTTTGACCGTTTAGTTGGACCCAATACGCCATTAACATTAAAAGAAGCTATTCATAACTTTTCAGATTCCAGAGTGTTAAACTTGATGAAATCATTCTTGTACCCATGCTCATTTTACGACAAAACAATATAATCATACAAAAAGAAAGCATTAACCCTGCGAGGAGTTGGCCACTGTCCAAGGTGTACCCCGCCTAAGGCCCAAAGGCACTGGGATAGGCTCCAGTCACCCGCGACCCCTAACGGGAACAAGCGGTAGAAAATGAATGAATGAACAAACAAAACTAAAACACATAACACATACCCCATACCGCCCCCTAATCTAGTCAAAAAATTTCAACTGGATTCCTGCTACTTTAGGTGCGTTTTTGTGGGCCTCTTTAAGAAGTAGATCTCTCTCCGTGTAGGGTAAGTACTTCAGGATGACCGGACGTGGACGATTGCCGTTGCCTGTACCGGTTCGAGCTGGAGTGGGTTCGGACTGTAGACCGCTGAGGCGGTTTGCCCGCATGATTTTAGGAGTTAACGCCAAAGCCGGAAACCATCTTGGGATGTTCTCTGTCAGGTAAGCCAGTACACTGGGGCCCTCAGTGCCCTCTTTAAAATTGAATACAAGGAGGTTATCTCTGCAATTTCTATCCTCCATCTCGACAATTTTATCCGCCAGGGACTTTTGGCCCTTTTCTGCTTGGGCAACGCGCTTCTGCAGACCGGTTATGTTTGCGCAAAGAGTTTTAATCTCCCTCTATGTCGAGAGTGGGTATTGTGCATACTTTTTTAAGCCTGTTGTTCCGGGCCTCGGATTTGTCTTCTGCTTCTTTGAAGTATTTTGCCATTGTCTCTTCAATGACTTTGGTGAGGGCCATGTTCTCTACGCCGAGTCCCTTGTTTAGCTCTGCCATAGTGGCTTGTTTTGCGGCAGTGTTCTTTCTTGTTGTCCTTATCAATGTGCGCTTTGGTAATATTGTCTGCGTTACCTCTAGATTAAACACATCTCCCATTAAGTGATAAAAACTTTTGCAGAGGGAAGATACGGTTGTCTACACTGCCGCCATGACACCGGATATCAAGAAGGAAGTCCAATCCTAATGAAGACCCACCAAAAAAACTCCCCAGGCACTCCTGACACCAATCCTCAGAAAGAACTGGATATATGAGATCCCTGGCTCACCACGTCCCCCTGCTGCACCACATTTGGCACATCGATGAGTAGATGGGTTTAGTCACAGATTTTATGTACAAAAGCAGACAGCCACCAGGGGGTGTAAAGTCTGATGTTAAAACAAGAAAATGTAGTCATCAGTCTCTTCACCATGTGACCACAACCCAAACTCACATACCCCATGTTGGTGGCTCCATCCTCTTTACTGTTCATTTATCTGTGTTTTGCATCTTCCTTAAGAGTACCTTTGCTTCTCCTTGTGTTCTGAGCATGTGTGTTTTACCTTCAAAAGTCACCAGAAGAGTCGCGGGGAAAGAGAATCTATGTGTCAGTTTTCTCTTCCTGAGCTCATCACAGATGTGGCAGAACTTTTGCCGTTGTTGGCAAACCTCGAATGGAATATCTGGAGCGAAAAAGACACGTCTGTACTGGAGGTCTCCTTTAACCCTTGCAGCCTTCAAGATCCTTCACACGATCATTAAGAAACCTCATAATCTGACATCTGATCTTAGTTTGCCCAGGCGATGTGCTCTTTCGATTGTGATGGGGGGGAACCTCAACTCCTGAGCTAATGAGGAGCTCAGGAATGATCTTCTCCAAGAAGCCTCCAGTGTCTTTTCCTCCCTCTCCTTCTTCTATGCACACAAGCCTCAAGTTAGGACGATGGGATCTGGACTCCAAATCCAGGAGCTTATTTTTCATGTTCTTGTTCTCTGACTCCAGCGTCGTCACTCTGGCCCTCCATCTCAGAAATCAGAATCAGAATCAGTTTATTGTCAATGAACAAAATTCACAAACATAAACATAAAACACTGATCAATAATAAAAACAACATATATTCAATCCAAAGAGCAAGCATTAAGAAACAATTTAAAATTACTATAATATAAAGTAAAAATAAAAATAGGCATTACTATGTACACAAGAATTACAGTTAAGCTCCGTTTATTCCATCTGCCTCGAGTTTAGCAGCCATTGCTTCAGACACAGCCGGAGCTATGGTAGCTAACAACTCGGCTCTGAGAGACTCCCTGGCACGCTTCACTTCGGACATCTTGAGCTACAACCGATGACCAATTATATTCTCTTCACCTTCCGATGCAAAGAAGTTGCGAGAGTCTCCACTTGGGTCTGTAGGACTCCGCGTCTCCAAGCCATGTTAGCCTCTTTAGCCTCATTAGCTTGTGATGCAGGATATTTTCCAATGGAGTTGTGGGCCATCAGTTTTGTTTGTTTTGGTCCCGTGGCACTACCGGACTTGTGTCTTCCTTGTTTACTCATCTTTCGTCCTTGTTCTTTGAGATTAGGTGGGTCAAACAATGATTTAAAACCAAGTTTTGTAGCAGCGGTGTGAGGTGCGTCCACTCTGCGCCTCCATGATCCGGAAATCAAATTTAGGTAATTTTTAATGTTCTAAGTTTAAATGGGTGTCTTGTAGATATATAATATCTATTTTTTCTTGTCTCCTCTTTGTTAGTATCTTTGACCGCTTAATTGGGCTCAGTATGCCATTAACATTGAAGTATGCTTCAGATGCCATTGTATTAACCATATTCAAATTATTCTTGCTAATCTACTCTTGTTGGTCAAGCCCAAACCTGCAAGGAGTCTGACTGAGGGATCAAAAGGTAGAAAACCATTTTCAAGGTAAAAAGAATAAAGCCCCTCCGTTATGGTTTAGCAGAATATTTTCACCGGGGAATATAAAAGGGAGAGTGTCAAATTGCACAGGGGTCCAGCAGCGTATCTGCAAAGGCTGATGCCTCCTCCAGTATGGTCTCAAGTTTTGTCATTTTTCCATCCATGTTGAGCCTCAGCGCCGTGGGATAAAGCAGAGTGTAATCCACTTTCTTCTCAGGCGAAACTTCACTTGATCAAAGGCTTTGTCGTACATATTTATCCTACTGAGCTAACGTACCATACCTGTTAACACTGCTTGATGGATTGAATAATTTCACTTCACCAATCAATTCATTACACAAATTAGCGCTTTATGTTGTTAAAATACTGCCTTTGTTTCTAACTAACGTCTGATCATTAGAAACGTGAACAGAGCCTGAGCTACAAACACAGACTTGTCTCTAAAAGATAGATTTTAAGTCTGTTTGGTGAAACTTGGCGCTCTTGTTACTCCACTTCTCCTCTGCACATGCTCAGTTAGGGCTTCACTTCTCTGCACATGCTCAGTTAGGGCTTCACTTCTCCTCTGCACATGCTCAGTCACAGGTTTCTTCAGGTGGTTTGAGTTTGTCCTCAGAGCACATGTGCAGGCCTCTAAAACGAGCTGCTCTCTGCTCTGGTTCTAAAAGCTCATGTTAGAGGGCGGAGCATGAACGGGCCTCTGAACACAGTATGAAAATGAAAAGAACCAAGGTTCCTGCAGTACTGCTCAGTGGTCTGTAGAGGCCATTAAAATACACTGTGACTTCAGCCAAGCTTCACAGCTGAAGTGAGGGGAAAAAAGGCTTAATTGGATATATTTCAGACTATTATAAATATAGTAATTCTAGATTTTATTGGTCAATCACTGCTTGCCTTGATTGTCCTGACCTCATGACACTGGTATTTCGTGCAATACAACCACCCAAAAAAAAAGATTACAAAAATGGCCAACTAAATAAACAGGTCCTCTCCTCCTATTGGACAAAGGGCCTCTCCTCCTATTGGACAAAGGTCCTTTTTGGCAGGTGGTGTATTTTTTCAGAGAAAACACCAACCACACCGAGTTCGAGTTAGGATTAATCATATCACCATGAGATCCCCCTGACTTTAACTGTCGATGTGTCCTGTCATTACCATGTGTGCCGTTACTGTGGTCCGTAGTGTAAAGTCATTCACACATTTGCACATCAGCGGGACAATAAAAAGTCGTCACTCTTTAAGATCAAACTCAAAACCTGTGGGTTAGTGGGCACATTCACTACCACTGTGCCACTGCACATACATTACAATTTATTAAGTTATTACACGTTATAACACTATAACACATTTTAAATCGCCCACATTTTGCAAAAATGTGTCTGAAAATGTAATAACTTTAGTTTATTACATAACGCGGCAAATTATTAGTGTTTCATTTCATGATTAAGTGACAATTTTATTACATATTAGATTTGTATTACATCAGAAATAGGAAAACAAAATGTTTAAAATAGAAAAGGTATCAATGCGGAATGAAATTCATTACGTAAATGTGTTTTTTTCCTTTTTCAGTAAAAAAAATACTGTTATCATGAATTTGCGCTATATTAAAGAGACGAAGCCCACATCATTCTTATGTGAAGGTTAATATGCATACACA
Source organism: Chaenogobius annularis (assembly GCA_015082035.1). Lineage (NCBI taxonomy): Eukaryota > Metazoa > Chordata > Actinopteri > Gobiiformes > Gobiidae > Chaenogobius > Chaenogobius annularis. The sequence continues at coordinate 96,241 of BJKM01000538.1, forward strand.
TACAAATACAAAACAAATCTAGAATAGAGCGTTGGCTGTTTACAGGTCGAATCACAACAGCTGATCCATTTTATATAGTGACGGTGAGGTTCATGGCTCGTGAGGCGCTCACAGATTTACCAATGCGAATGAACCCAAAAGAGCACCTTAAACCAAGTTCGATTGACAACAGACAATGAGTTGTGCTTTATATCTCATTTCAGCATTCTTTACACAAACATGTGACATATTTGATTTAAGGTCAACATTTTATTCCAATTGAGCCTATTTCAAGCCACAATAAATACAAGTTTATGGTTTGACCTTTACATTGTGATACGCCGGATTGTAAATAACAAAATAAACGAGTTCAAGAACGAAGAAGAACAGCGCAGCGGTCCACGGGCTCAGGAGCGCCCTCTGCCTTGAGGTGGGCGTATTGTTTGCCTCCCCGAGTGAACTTTTACTGCTGTTTTATAATGAATTCTGCAAAACACGTTTCAGAAATACATTTCAGATCCAGAATATGGAAGTGCAGAGCATCGTCAGGGGGTATTTATGTTATATACAGAGGACATCGCATACAGCACAGTTTGTGAGGCATTACACTGTGCACTGAAGCGGCAAGAGCGCGGTGCTGCCTCACGGGGGCGCCCCTCCTCCCTGTGTTTGAACGGGAGTTACGGGACATGCGGAAAATTCTGATATTCTTAAATGACAAAATATGTTTCCATATTTATTCAAAGGGAAGGGGTTTAATTGACCGGTCAGGCTCCGCCTCCCCAGTCTCCCCTGAATGGACGTCACTGATTTTATACAGAAGTGGTAAACTAGGGTGTGGTCTAACGTAACTCAGTCATCATCTTCAGGGTTAAAACAAAGAGGCCTTATAATGCTAGACATTTGAGCTGTATATTGTCATTTTTAGAAATGGCTTTGTTTTATTGTGTATTTTACTGAGCTAATGTTAATAATGACACAGTTCTTCATTTAAGACCAGGCTTAAAACGTTCCTCTTTGAAAATGGCTTATGGTCAGGCCAGTTAGGAACAGAAATAAAAAACCTACAGTTCCTGGGGGAAGTATGGCAGCTTGAGCACTATCCTCTGTTTCCTACTACTTTTCTATCAAACAATATTTAATATTTAATTTCACTGGCAATTTATTCATCGCTTTTCCTTCTTCTTCTCCCACTTCCCTGACGGGAGTGGAGCAGGCACATCGACGACCTGTGGATCCAGATGCTCCTCATCTGCCTGGAGAAACGGTCTCCATTCCATACGAACGGTTCTTCATCGGCCTCGAAGAATTGGTTCTCCTCCTGAGTGGGTCCAGCTCCACCGTTTATCTGCAAATTGAGGCGCGTCCTCCTGTCCGTCCGAGGGAGTTGGATCTCTCCTTCACTGTGGAACTCCTACAGGTTTCTACTTTTTCCCAAAGAGGTTTGGGAGTTTTTCCTGGCCGAGAAGGAGGGTCTAAGGACAGGGGGGCTTGGGACATCTAAGGACACAGGACGCTGGGACCAAGTCCCTATGAACACTGTTTATTTTGTTTTCCACTGTAGCCCCTCGAGACCACGACTTTTGTGATTTTGGGCGTTACAAAAATAAATTGAATTGAATTGAATGAATGAAATGTAATGTGCTGTAATCGTGATGAAATGTGGACTTTTATTACTGTTGTTATGCATTCACCAGCTGCAGATGGAACGTAGAAGGAGCTAAATCTGGAGCAGATCCTCTTTTCTCTTGAAGATGAATGATTTTGTGCATGGTCTCTGACAAATAAAGACTAAACTAAACAGTTTGGGTCCTCCACTGTGTTACACCGATATGCCGCTGGGCGACCCGTTCGGACCAAAGGCCCACGCTCCAGATCATGTGTGTTACAGCAGTCGGCAGGTTGGGATTGCACGTCGAAAAATCCATCATCGCATGTGTGAATCTGGATTCAGTACTTTTAAAACTATATGTAATAACTATATGTAAGAACGCTGACATTTTACACAATCATTTCGTCATTTCATAATTGAAACATCTTGCTATTGTTGCTCATGCATCATGACTCGCTTAACTCCAGCTAGTTTTGTGGCCGACACAGTATATTAAGTTCTAACAAACAAACCAACCGAATATCAGCTCCTCGATGAACATGAATGATGTGTAAAGTACGTGTGTCCCTGAACGCTGACAGCTTTGACCCAGACACACTCACGACACTCACATTTCATATCGAAACTCCAATCATTATCTGATTTCTGGTGTGATCCAATTATTGAACAGATGCCAAAGAGAGTTATTTAAAAAATCATCGTACTTGTCTTCCAAATACAACAGTTACTCAAAAAAATCACACGCGTCCCCAGGTGTGTGTCTTGTGCTGTAAACACACACTGAAAATTCAAATCTATTTATTTTTGATCTCATCTAATTATTGGGTTTTCTGTTTATTATAGGGATCTGATGTTTGATTGGCCTCGTAAATGTACCCACTGACAATGAAATCACATCATAGTCACGAGGGATGTGGTCGACTAAAGTCTACAAACGACATGCTCTTAGTCGACTCAAAACGTATCTCGTTTCAAGTAAATGGTAAAGCAAAAACAATTATAGAAATCTATAGGAAATGGCATTGTTAAATGTAAAAAGGCATTTGTTTTGCTGTTGTCCCATTCAAATCCTCCTTATCTAAAGAAATGAATGAGTGGACTAAGACACCGTCCACAAATGAATCGGCCAAACGACTAGAGACATACAGCCTAATAGTCACATCTATAATACATTTAACAGTTTTCACGGCAGCAGTGTTCAAACCAAAGCCTATTCAGATCTCAATAGGAGTTTATTGTGTCTCTGCACAAGACACAAGCAACCACTCTGCATAAAGAATCCTGCTTCACCTGCGGATTGAGTTCTCGGGTTGGAATTTCTGCATTACATTTAAACATATTTAGTCCTTTGTAATAAACAGTGGGTCCCTCTCAGCGCACAGCGGCGTCCTTCTGTAGAGTGTACTCACAGCGTGTTATTGTAGCAGAAGAATACGTCTGAGGAGTGGACAGTGCTTTGTGTTAGTGATGAATCCTCGGCGCTGTCTGCGATGGCGTCTGCACAAGGCGAGCTGTCTGTGGCCCTAACCTCTCGGCAGCGCGAGCAGGAACATGACAGATGTCAGCCGGTGATAAATGGGGCACACTCTCACTCATTTCACCAGGAATGCCCTTGAGATGGCCAAAACCTCGCCGCAAACGCTATTGTTGAATTAAACCATAAAAAGAGATCCTTCCCCCCGACAGCGCAGACAGTGTTTTTACTCTCGGCTGAATTCTTTGCTTTATTCATGTGTGTGCTGAGAGATCATGTTCTGCTGTGGATGTTGTTTGTTCTACAAGACAATCCAAAAAAAAAAAAAAAAAAAGCAGGACATCCCAAACAAATAACAAAATGAAAGTAAGCTCGCTCATGATGTCTTGTATTGTAAAACCTTGTGAATGCTGTAAATGAATTATTATGATTAGAGTTTGTAGAGAAAATAGTTCCAGAAAGTCCCAGGACTCTACATCAGAAATACAAAGGGAAACATAGGTTAGAAAAGGTCAAGGTCTGAGAAGCCTTCAGGGTTCCTCCAGAAGTCTGGCAAAAACCTTTGTTCATTTGCACAAAACTGGAATTTATCTCCAGATATAATAGTAAATAATAATGCAATAGCTTTATATAGTGCTTTTCAGGACACTTTAAGTGCTTTACATTGCATGATGTATTCAGTCCATTCTCACAAATCCTCACAATCACTCCGTTTACATGGACAGAGAACTCCATCTGTCTTCCCCCCAAAACCTGTCAGAGCTCTCCGGTCCACAGATCACAGAACTGAGCATGTGCGCGGGGGCTTAGAGACGATAGCAACATTAGCAACATCAGCAACATTAGCCAAAACTTTGTCGAATAATAGCTAATAAAAAACAGATACTTATTTACAAAATAGACAACAATATGCAGAATTTGAAGGTAATATGTCAGAATGCTTGAATATAAGTGTGGACTTGCACAAGGTTCAGTTTTATTTGATATATGAATGATTTGTGAAGTTGCTAGAATTTGCAAATGATACTGACCTGTTCAGGCAAGGATTTACAAAGCTCAGCTGAAAATATTGAGAAAGAAAACTTCAAAATGATGTTTAAATGTAACAAAAACAACGTTTCTGGTATTTGGTAACAAAAGAAACAAGAAGAAGTGAATCTTTCCATTGACGACATAAACAGAAAACGTGTGTGAATGGAAATTCTTAAGAGTTATGTACAACGACAAATTAACATGAACATCACATATAGTTTCAGTTTCAGTTTAGTTTATTAGGACAATGTGCAGTTTCATTAAAAATATGTCTGCACCAGATTTAGCTTCAAGCTAATTTCCATCTGCAGTTTATGTGAATTAATATATATATATATATTATATATATATATATAATATATAGTATAATATATATATATATATTATGAGTATATATAGGATATTAAATTTGTAATGTAAATAAATCCATTTGACCTTGTTTTATTCAATAATTCTTCATATTAATCATTGACAAATATATGCTAATGCATTTTTATGAACTCAGGGTTATTGAAATATGATTGAAGTACACACATTGTTATTTATGTTAAAAAGCCAGAAGACATACAAAAATCGATGAAAAACCATAGAAGATTAAAAGTGTAACACAATCAGTGTGCACAAACACATACAAACAAACGTGTGCATCTGTCGCATCGGTAAAACTGACCTTCTCAGGAAAATTATAAAACAAAACAAATTAGACACAGTTACTAATTAGATTAAGTATCACCTTGACGATTGACTGAATGTGTTTGTTGTAAAGTTGTGGAGAGAATGTTGAATTCTTATACACTTGGTACAGAAGTAAATAATAAATATGAACGCAACGCACAAAAAACGCATGCGTCTCAAAACCAAAGCCCACGTGCCAGTCCGCCGTGAGACGAAAGTGTAGTTTGTCCATCTCTGTCATCTCGGCTGATCTAAAACGTGTCCTGTCTGTTTCTGACCTGGTGCAGGTGAAGGCTCTCCTCGTCTGCTCCTGGTGTGATGGGACTGCCCCATTACCTGCAGCAGGAACACCACGGCACACACACTTCTCCACATGTGTCACTGGGACCTTTGAGTCACATCAAGACGCCTCAATCCAAGTTCACAGGTTTACAAGCATTTTGAAACATTGAAACAAAACAAAAAAGTTTTTCCCTATGGTGCATGTGTTGAGTTCTGACCGCTCTGCCAACAGTATTTCTATGCTCGGAGCAATATTCGCACCGCCGACCTTAGGATCAAAAGACAAACATGAATGACTGAGAATTCTCAGTTTATCTAACCTCTGGTTCTGTTTTGGATGGATATTCATGTGCCTGGGTCATGACCTCAAGGAAAAGCTCTGATACAAGCCGTGGAAATGAGTTTCCTCCGCAGGGTGGGGGGTTGCACCCTTGCAGACAGGGTGGGGGGTCCGCTTACTAAGGTGAAACGCACAGTTCCTGATGTCTCTTTGAAATATGTAAGGCACAGGAGGGAACTTTGTCCCTTAAGTGGCCTGAGAACATTTCGGGTTCCTCCAGAGGAGCTGGAGAGAGGGTCTGGACTGAGGGCAGTTAGTCTAAGATACCCTTGTCTTAAAGTTCTATACATGGAATCATTTTTCACACACACTTACCAACCCTAATCAGTTTCATGTTGATGTCGTGCATTAGATGTATTCTATTATCATGCACAAACATTACAAGATTCTCTTTTAAATCTCAAAAGTATTCTAGGAGCATATTTAAAGCCACCTAAAGTTTGAGTGTGTGCGTTTGAAATAGCCACAGTTTGTCTATGTCTGTTCAGATGGCTGCCTTCAATTTTATACCTGCAAACTTCCAATCTGGACCCAGTGCTCCTTTCACCCCCCTCCCTGTACCCTCCCATCTTCCCCCACACCACGCGCCTTTCTCTGGATTTCCACCGCACACTCGCTCCTCGCTTTTCAACCTTGGTGGACAGGGGCAGCGCTATGTATTCTGGAAATCCTTCAAAGAAAAGCAAAAAGGCGGCAATTTTCTGCTTGAATATCCCTCTGACTAAATCCATTGATCATGCCCGGGTTCCAGGGAGAGCGGAGTGAGATGGAGAGCCAGGTTTTGTGCTGTAATAACTCTGCCTCACTCGGCTTGTTGTGCTCCTGTTGTGCTCCTGCTGCTGGCTCTTGGGTTATGCTCCTGAGAGACTGGCTTGGGATTGGACTGATTTTATGCTTGAGTTCCCCGGGCCCCAATTTAAGAGGCGCGGCGTGTCAGCTTTCACACACAGTCCTGTCATAGCGGCCCCTGTTTGGTGGACTTTGTGGGTTGACTTTGTTTTTCGTTGCAGGCATCATGTGAAACGTTCAGAGCGTCCACACAAATGGGTCAGACACGGACACAACTGCTCCAGAAATGAGAGGGTAAGTAGGCTATGTAGGAGAGTGTATATTGTGTTTAAATATCCTGTGTCGTGCACTATAACTTTACTTTGTGTTCATTTAATAAATACAACCAGAACAAACAAAACAATACCAGAGGGTAAAAGACAAACTCAAAGCATAAAGTCCCACAATGTATTTGTCCCATCTGCCCCAATTTGGCCATGTTTAAGTTCAATGTGCCAATTTTTCCATTTTGTACATTATTTCAGTCCAGTCATTGGTAGTTGGCTCTGTCACTGTCTTCCATTATTTTGTTATTGCCTTTTTTGTTGCTGCCAAAAGTACACTCCACAGGTATTCATTAATCATCTCCATCGCCGGAGTCCGACATCTGAGGTACACGGTTGTAAAGTCAAATTGAATATCGGTGTTGAAGACAGTGCCTTATAGAATCAGAATCAAAAAATTCACAGGCTGGAACTCTCTTTGGTGGTCCGGTGCAACATACAACAAGGAACAAAAGCAATATATACCAAATACGGCATGCATTAAAGAAAAACAATTTAAATGTACTAATTAGATAAATAGACTTAGTCTGAGTATATACACAAAATGTAAAGTTACATTTACAGACATAATGCAGAAAGTGATGGTTGGTGTGGTTGTTGGTTAAATTGTAGCTAAAGTGGCCAGGGTTTAAGAAGTGTTCATGAGTCCAACAGCAGAGGGGAAGAAATTGTTCTTGTGGCGGGAGGTTCTGGTCCGGATGGACCGTAGCCTCCTGCCTGAGGGGAGTGGCCTCCTGTCTGAGGGGAGTGGTTCAAAATAGTCCATGTCCGGGTGAAGGTCAGCTGTGATCCTGAGTCTAACGTCGTCTCCAGAGCCTCTGGCAGAAATGAAAGTCTGCCCCACCTGTCTCAGCAGGTGCGCTTGTTAGTTCGCTTTGTCCCTGGCCTCTGCTCCAGGGACAGGACAGTCCCACAAGAACACATGATAGGTCTTATTACCACTTGAACTAACTCACAGTTTCACGCAATAAACAACCAGTACTACCCTGTTAATATTCTTCATTCAATTCAATATTTTTGAAACGCCCAAATCACAACAGTAGTGCCTCGAGGGGCTACAGTGGGAAAACAGAATTAAACAATTCTATAGGACTCTGGTCCCAGCGTCCCTGGTTCTCTAGACGAGTCCAGCTCCCCTGTCCTTACCTCCTTCTCGCACGAAAAACTACCAACTCTTTGGAAAAGTAGAACCTGGAGAAGTTCCACAGTGAGGAGAGATCCGACTCCCTCGGACGGACAGGGGAACCGCATCTAACATCAGGGGGAGAACCCAATTCTTCGAGGGCGATGAAGAAGAACGTTCATATGGAGTTGAGACCGTTTCTCCAGGCAGTGAGAGCATCTCGATCCACAGTCATCGATGTGCCTGCCTCCACTCCCGTCGGGGAGCGGGAGAGAAAAGAAGGAAAAGCGAAAAGAGATGATAGAGAGCGAAGGAAGTGCTCAGCTGATCTCCAGTGGATTCCCCCAGTACTATTGCTCCTAGGCAACATAGCTGGGAACTGTAGGTTTTATTTCTGTTTCCTGAACTGGCCTGACCATAAGCCATTCAAAGAGGAACTTTTAAGCCTGGTCTTAAATGAAGAGACTGTCCCTCTTTAACTATGCGGACTGACTCACAAGAGCTCTTGGGAGCTAAACGCTCTACCTCCTACTGTGCTTTTAGAGACTCTTGGGACCACCAGAAGTCCAGCATTTTGAGAGCAAAGTGCTCTGTTTGGATGATAAGGTACTAAAGTGAATAGTGGGCACTTTGACAGTGTGTTATAAAATACTGTGATACATTTTGTGTAAAGTAGATATGTGTTCCCATTCTTCATCTGTCAAAACAAAATTACCTTCTCTTTCCAATTTATTTTTAATATATTTAGTAGAATGGCTGTCTAGATTATTAATACATTTATATACTTTAGATATTATACCCCTTTGAAAGTTCTGGTTTATAAGCCTTGATAAAAATTTCAGTCAGAGGGTTTTAATGGTCATGACTTCGTTTAATTTCTTGGTTATAATAACTATAAAAGTCCTGTTTTTCCAAGTCAAAGGATTCTTTCAACATTTTAACTTAATCTGTGTGTGTGTGTATGTGTGTGTATTGGCCAATAAAATCTAAAATGACCGTGTATCACAACTATATTTAAATTGTTCTAAAGTATATCCAAATAGACCTGTCTCCCCGAAGCTTGGCTGAAGTCACGGTGTTTTGAAGGAGTGTTCGTCCGACTCAACACTATTTTATGAAGCAACAACAGCGAAGGAATAACGGGACATTTGATGAAGAGTGAGTGAATTGGTGGCTGTTTTGGACCAACTTCACTTCAGGGAAATACAGGCCGTTTCTTCAGGAAAGACGTGGTTTGATTTGCACCTGGGAGTGAGATCTCAGCTGTTGTAACGCGTAGATGTTTTAAAGGTTTGTGGCACATAAGGCATTATGTGGCATTATAAGTGCATCTGTCTGAACAGTACGCTGTTATTGATTATCTCGTCACAAATGTTGTTTCGTGTAGTTAGCCGTAGTACTAAAGCTGTACTATTTCCTTAGTGTCGAAATCAAGTTTGAAAATACTCGTGACAACTTGACTTTCTGCCTGAATGAAAATGTCACCGCACGCCACTGACGCACACATCTCCAAGTACACACAAAACTTTTGCAACAGTCCTGCCCTGCTCAATCTGTGCATGCGTAATCAGATCCGTGCGCAAGCAGGTCTGTGCTTTCGTTATCAGATCTGTGCGTAATCAGATTTGTACATGCGTAATCAGATCTGTACGTAATCAGATCTGTGTGTGCGTAATCAGATCTGTGCTTGTGTAAATAGATTTGTACATGTATAATTGGATTCTTGTGTGTCATTCCAAGATGGCTGCCACATCTGAGACAATGCTATCTAGGATATCTATGCTAGTTACAAACACTTTTGCAACAGTTTTGGCGTGTCTTACTTTTCTGCCCAAAGTGTTGTCTTACAGGCTTGACAACTCATGTACTTATGTAAAATACATGTAATTTATCATCAGACTGTGCTGGTGTATGAAGACATAGATGCCTGATTCTGTTTGGGTTGCAGTCATTGTCAATTCAACAGAACTGTATTTAAATGTGTCTTTAAATGCTAACTGTTAAGATTAAGGTATCCAACAAATGTGATTGGACTGTAAAATGACCCACAACAGTGAAGACGTTACTATATATATGCTATGTACTGAATACCTCTTTTAATTTGTGACGAGCATCTCTACCAAAGAATAGATTGTGAATGTTAAGCGGAAGAGAGTTTGAGATGCCCTAAATAAGATTTGAGCAGTTTTGTAGTCTATAACATCATATGATTTCATTTCAGAATTTTTATGAAGAAGCCAATCCCAATTGCTCTTTTGTGGAGAGTAATCTGAATCAATAGATTTGTCTAATAATAGTTTACCAAAATGTCTAAACAATAGATCAAATATGACATTATAAAATAATGATATAATGCAAGTAATGCATTTAGATTGAGTACATGACTACATCTCTTCATGACACCAACACATTTGAAACTTTTGAAAGCAAATAACTTATGGGGGTTTCCAGTAAATAATATACTACACCTAAAAACACATTTTGTTGGACTCTTTCAATAATTGTACCATCAAAGTTTAATTGCACTGGTTTATAAGTTTTATGATTTCTGAATAGCATGACTCATACTTCATTTAAATTGAGCCAGTTTTGCAGTTTCCTAAACTCATGAGTTATTAGTTCCAAAAGTTGCACCAGATTCTTCCCTGAACTAATTATATTTGTGTCAAGAGTGCAAACTTCATAATTTTGGACACTTTACATAATTTCACCGTTGTCTCAATATCGTTTGATATTTTTTCCTTGAACAAACGGTCATTAAGCAGACTGGCATTGAACCTCCAAAGTGTGTTTTTTCATTTTTCCTCCAAGTCTACTGTAATGTAGATAGCAGCATTGTCACTTACAGTGAGAAAAATAAGTATTTTATCATCCTGCGATTTGGCAAGTTCTCTCACTCCCAGAAAGAATCTAAAAAAATCTGGAAATCACATTGTTTAATTTTTAAATCATTTATTTGTAAGTTATTGCTGTCTATATCTGCAAATCATAAATAATTCTGGTTCTCAAGACCTGATAGTCTGCTTTTAAAAAGTCCACCTCTTCTTCACTTATTCATCTAAATGAGTAGCACCTGTTTGAGCTCGTTAGCTGCATAAACACACCTGTCCACCCCAAAATCAGTCAGACTCCAATTACAAACATGGGCATGGCCAAAGAGCTGTCAAAAGACACCAGAGACAAAACTGTAGACCTCCACAAGACTGGAAAGGGCTACTGGCAATTGGCAAGCAGCTTGGGGAAAAAAGATCAACTGTTGAAGCAAACGTTAGAGAATGGAAGAGGCTAAAAATGACTGTCAATCTCCCTCGAACTGGAGCTCCATGCAAGAGCTCACCTTGTGTCAATGATTATAAGAAAGGTGAGGATTCAGCCCAGAACTACCAATTTCAACTAATACTATTCACGCACTGTTCACTTTCTGCACTATTTCCGACCATCTGTAAATGTTTGTGTAAATATCTGTGTACCTCCTAAGAAGTTGATTTTTTACCTAATTTTATCAATACATTCTTAATTTATGACATATTTGACTCAATCGATGTTGTTATTATTTTATTATTCATTGTTTTATGTTGCACCTTTAACACCGAGACAAGTTCCTATGTTTGCGAACTGTGTTAATTGACAATGGCAATAAACCTTTTCTGATTCTGATTCTGAAGAGAACTGGGACCACAATTTCAAAGGTTACTATTGGTAATACACTACGCCGTCATGGTTTAAAATCATGCATCACACAGAAGGTTCCCCTGCTTAAGTCAGCACATGTCCAGGCCCGTCTGAAGTTTGTCAATGACCATCTGGAGGATCCAGAGGACTCGTGGGAGAAAGTCAAGTGGTCAGATCAGACATCATGCTTTGGGGGTGCTTTTCTGCACAGGGGACAGGACGACTGCACTGTATTAAGCAGAGGATCAATGGGGCCATGGATTGTGAGATTTTGGGCAAAAACCTGAACAAAAATTGAAGATGGGTCGTGGCTGGGTCTTACAACATGACAGTAACCTGAAGCACACAGCCAGGAGAACCAAGGAGTGGCTCTGTAAGAAGCATGTCAAGGTTCTGGAGTGGCCTAGCCAGTCTCCAGGCCTAAATCCAAAAGAAAACCTTTGGAGGGAGCTGAAACTCAGTGTTGCTCAGCAACAGCCCCGAATCCTGACAGATCTAGAGAAGATCTGTGTGGAGGAGTGGGCCAAAATCCCTGCTGCAGTGTGTGCAAACCTGGTAACTACAACTACAGGAAACGTTTGACCTCTGTAATTGTAAACAGAGGCGTCTGTTCCAAATATTTACATAGATTTTCTCAGGCATTCAAATACTTAATGGTAGCATTTCTCTCACAGTGGAAATTTCAGACCCCTCAATAATTTCTAAGTGGGAGAACTTGCAATATCACGGGGTGTTCGAATACTTATTTTCCTCACTTTAAGTCAATTGTGCCAATATCTGCCTCGTTTATTTTCTGTGTATTGGCGTGCACTGGGGTTCATCTCCCTCCAGATATCAATCAGTCCTATATTCTTCATCAATTTGTGGAATTTGCTATTTACTGTTCCTCTAGTGCGCCTTGAATTTAATAGGTACAATGTAGGCTGACCACGAAGTTCCCAATCGCCACCACAGATTAGGGTTCCCTTAGAGTGGTTTGCAATCAGGTCTAGACAGAAAATACATATCTACCATCTTTGTCTTTACATTCAAAAGTTTTCCAAAGCTAACTGATTTGAGCTCAATATTGCAACTCCTCTCTTGTGCGCCTGTATGATGAATAGTATGTTTTAATTTTAAAATGTGGTTCGTTTATGATGTTCTCTATTATGTCTTGTAACTATATAATGTATTTTTTCTCTTTTATCATTTTTTGAGTATTTTGATCGTTTGATTGGGTTCAATATGCCGTTAACAACTTTTGTAACTTTTCAGATACTATTGGGTTGGTTGAGTTTACTCATTAATTTACCAATGCTATGAAACTCTCAGATCAAAACACATAAACAGAAACACGAAACAGATAAAAACAAAAGGCCTAAAACAGATACTGACCACAAAACCTGATCGTATAAATCATCGTAAAGGAGGGAAGTCCATTCCTAATACAGGCTCCCCTGAACGTCTCCCTGCCTGCTGTACCAATCCTGTCCAAGAACTGGATACACTACCTCTCCAAATCACTGCGCTCCTCGCTGTCGGTGGTTCCATTTCAGTTCTCTGTGTTTTGGATTTTCCGGAGGAGCACTTCGGCCTCTGCTGGTGTCTTGAGCCTGTGTTTTTTACCTTCAAAAGTCACCAGAAGAGAAGCCACGCCTCAGTTGTTTCCTCAGTGTTCATTTTTTTGGTGTGTTTATTTTTGTTTGTATACATTTTAAAATATAAAACTATTTAATATATAAAAAATGTAATAGCCTAATCCATAGTATGGCATTAAAATAACCTATCTATCTATCTTCCATGTATTAACTTGCATGATTTTTATAATCTAACTTGCTCATGCTATATGGCATTCCAGGAGAAAGCTTTCCAATTTGAGACACTCCACAAAAAGGACATAGAGCCACTTTAAGTCTGAGTCTGCGTTCTCTCTTGTCCAGTCATCCTTGGTGACTAGTACTACTCAGTGTCCGCCTATGACCCCTTAAACAAGCCAGTACAGTTCACTTAAGACTAAATGAACCAGTGGAAACATGGCTATAGAGTCACTCAAACCCAGCAACATCTTGCTGTGAGTACTAACCACACCAATGTCCATACCATAATATTTCTCTCTGTGTTAGCATGGTGTCAGAGGGTGGATTGTACTGCTGTGAGTACTGAGGCCTGAGCTCTGACACCGGTGATGAGCTCTGCCAACAACACTAAGTATCAAAAAGTGATAAAGCTTCAATTTGCATAGCCATTAGACTAATTACTGCAATAATTAAGTAACTACTTGATTAGAACTAATGGGCACCTAATTATCCAGGAAGAAAGGATCAGGTGCTAATTAACAGAGTCAAGCTGATGTCTTGTGACTTAGCGATTAGCTAACATGAGGGACCAAGAGCGGGCCAGAGTGAAGCTGTTTGGGTGTTAGCATGCCCCCCTGATGCTAAAGCAAACATACTGCTAGCATCACAACACAAGTGGGTTCATAATGATCGGTAATGAAAGACAATTACTCTGTGCCATTAGTGAATGTAGATTTGACTGTAAGAACGTATGCTGTTGATGCATTTGTAAATAAAGATTGTGTTGGGGTGCAATAATGCAAGCCTGGTTTAAGGAACTATGAGAATTAAAACCCAATGTCATTGAATTAAAATACAAAAACGTGTGAATGAAACAAAAACTATGCTTTCAATGAGTAGTATACATCATAACTATCTCTCGGCTGACCTGAGAATGCTTCGGGATCCCCCCAGAGGAGTTGGAGGAAGTGTCTGGGGTGAGGGAAGTCTGGGAGTCCCTGCTTAGACTGCTGCCCCCGCGACCCAGCCCCGGATATGCGGAAGAAGATGGATGGATGGCGATCATAACATAGGTGAATGCTCAAATAGTAATTTTTGGAAATTTAAAATTTGCTGCCATTTACACATACAAAGTAAGAATTGCATCAAATTTGAATCAGTTGTTAAATTCTTTGCCCTTATTTGACTTGAGGTGACATTGTTGAATTTGAGGCACTAGCGCCCCCTACAGTAGAAAAAAGTAATTTTTCAAAATTATATTAAATTTGGCTAAATATTCTATTTTTTGATCGGCGACCCGATCAAAAATGTCAATCGGAGAGATGTCCTATTTCCCATGGCATAGCCGTAGCAATGACAGAAACCTCCCATGTTGTTTCAATTGGAAAATCACCAAATCTATGAAATTTCCACATGTTTACGCTCATACGTTTACAAACTCCCTCTTGGGCGTCAGCCAAACCAAGCTTGAATTTTGTGAAAATCATCTTGAGTAATGGGGCATCAAACGTTATAAATGTTCCTTTTAAGTGCTACAGTCTCTGTACAGCAGAGCCGCAAAAAATTGGCCCCGCATTTAAAGCATTTGGCCTTTTGCTCTTCAAATCTTCAAATCAATAGACATGTCTCCCTATGTGAACGCAATCTGAACTCACATACCCCACGCTGGTGACTCAATCCCTTGTGGATGTTCAATTATCTGTGTTTTGCATCTTCCTTAGGGGCACCTCTGCTTTTCCTGGTGTTCTGAGCATGTGATTTTTACCTTTATATGTCACCAGAAGAGTTGCCGGGAAAGAGAATCCATGTCTCAATTTTCTCTTCCTGAGCTCCTCACAGATGTGGTGGAACTTTCCTCGTTGTTGACAAACCTCGAATGGAATGTCTGGAGCAAAGAATACGCGCTTGCCTTTGTATTGGAGGTCTCCTTTAACTTTTGCAGCCTTCAAGACTCGTTCTTTCACATGATCATTAAGAAACCTCATAATCAGACCTTGTGGTTTATCAGAAGCTGGTCTTGGTTTGCCCAGGTGATGTTCCAAAAATTCCAGTATCGGCTCCCTCCTTTCCCTCTAAGATCCCCACAAGCCTAAGGTTAGGTTTATGTGATCTGGACTCCAAATCTAGGATCTTATTTTGCATATTATTGTTCTCCGTCTGCAGAGTCATTACCTTGGCCTGCAGCGCCTCCTTCTAGGCCCTCATGGTCTGCAGCGCATCCGTACTGTCTGAAATATGTTGTTCAGCTTCATCCATGCGTGCTCCATCTGTTCCTGCCTCTTTTATCTTATATATATCAGATGCGATTTGGTCAAATCAGGCCGTACCAAGCGCTGATCTCATTTCCGTCCTCAGCGCTGCCATGTCACGCTGCATTTCACTTTTTATTTCATGCATCATGAGGGCCAGTCGGTGTAAGGTGATCACCCCTCCACCTTCGGAGAAGTGTGATCTTGGAGACCCCACTTCGGGGACGGAGCTTTGTTGACCTGCAGGGAGTGGAGTCAGCAGCTGTGTTTGGCCTGTTAGCCATGCTAGACTCGTTAGCTTATGAGGTGGTCTATTTTCCACCACAGCCATGGTCCGTCAGCTTTGTTAGTTAAGTTCCCGTAGCGCCCACCAGTATTGTGTCTAATTACCCAGAAGCCCTATTTATACAGGCCTATCCCTACATCTCTTGATGTCTGCTCTCTCGACAGAGAGACAATCAGTCAGCTAGCGCATTTGTTTGAACAAGAATCATGAGCCGTTTTCTATTAGATTCTGACCTGTTCCCAGTCTCAACTTTCAGTCGGTTGTATCTCCAGTAGTCACGTTCCCCAACGTAGTTCCCCTCTCCGCCGCGCACAAACATGGAAGGCGTGATTCCATAGCCACCGAACACCGTAATCTCAGTAAGCGCCTCTTCCGCGGACCCCTATCTCCGGGGCGTCTATACACACACACACCACACACACCGACCTCTACTCAAGAGCCAACAGCAGCCACGCTTACGCCGATCCACGGCGGCAACCACGCCAACGGCAGCCTCGCTCATCGAGCCAGGCAGCAGGCTTTCCCCTTGGTCATTAATTCCCAGAGTCCCTCTCTGGACCAACAGCCTACACCATAGCCACCGGGCACCGGATGCCCCTCTGGTTCTCTTCAGTCTCCCCTTTGACCCTCTTCTTGCACCCCATTCAATCTACTTTTGACTCTTCATTCATCCTCTCTCATTCATCACTCCTCCATTCAACCCCCTCCCCATTCATCCACTCGACCCCTTTCTCATTCATCGCTTATCGTACTTGAGCCTTTTCGCATCCTCACCCCAGTTGAAGCCAGGCACCGGGATGCTGTTTCTCTCCAAAACTGTCACCGGGCACCGGGATGCTCTATCAATCATCTCACATCCCTCTACTCCCTCTACAGGCTAACTCGACGATCTCAGTCACTCTTCCTCAAGCTGCCGATTCAATAGCACCAGCGATCAGGTTTTCCTGTTTCCTTTTCAGAGGGACATCTCTCAGCGTGTACCTCAATCCATCATGCATCAATTGATGCATCGAAGACCGCTCAGCGCACTCCAGCCCCTTCAACTCATTCCAGCTGCCATATGCACGAGACAGTCCTCAAGCACTTAGTCTTCTCTACCAGGCATTCAGATCATCCTACAGGGCAAGCCCTTCTTCATTTCAGACCAAGAAATTTGCTTCTCATCTCTATGATGAGTAACTCTAATGCACCTCAAGTCAACGCTCAGAAGTAGCAGACTCACACATTTTAATAATTTTCATGCAACCATCGAACTCCTCAGTAGAACGATTCTTTCTCTGTTCCAAGGTTTCAAGGGAAGTAGCTCGCTTCTGTTTAATCTAACAGATTCTCACGTCCGTTCAACTTATACCCCACTATCGTTTCAAAACATTCTTTTGGGGGTTCGATTAGTCAGAAGGCACTCATTCGACAGTAGATCAGTAAGGGATACTCTTAACGCCATACCTCATAGCTCTCAAAACTAAATCTACTTTCCTCCATCAATCAGTCACCCGCATTGCTTGTACTTGAGTCACTATAATCAGCCAACTTCTACTCTCAATTCGCTGTCCCAAAATCCGATGTTCAGCACCGAACTTCGACGATCGTCCTAATTCCTTCAGGATCTTCAGGAATCATCTTAAATCAGTCTACCCTCTCATCTATCTTTTGTTCCACTCATTCTCAATCTCATTCAGCTTTCCATAAAGTTCCCTCATCCATCGCTCATAGTGATTTCATTACTATCTGCAGTTCATCAACTCCTTATAAAGACAAGTATCCTGTTCTCCTCAACCTTTCTCTCCACTCCGGAGCAATGCGACGACCATGTAATCCACACTGTTAAACGATTGCTCGTCCGAACATCAACCTCATCACTCTTGCACCTTATTCATACTCATGCACTTCCATCGGCGACCCACGAACGCATTGTCTTTTATGCCATCCATTTGATTTAGGACTGTATTAGCGCACCGCCAACTCTATCGCTCTATCAGTATCTTCCAATTCATCGCCTGAAACTTTCAAAACTCTATTCAACTGCACCTGTATTAATCCTCTTCTCCAGTAATGGACAGACTGCTTGTAGATTCCATCCAGTACTCTTCAGAGAGTCCTCAACTCTCCAGCTCCTCTTCTCTTGTGCCACTCAGTTGACATCTTAATTTTCAGCCAGGCTTCACGTTGAGCTCCAGACCATCTTTGCTCATTTTAAATCCTTTGGGGGTTCTGAATCGACTGGGCTGATTACCCGAGATGGAGCCTCCATCCACTGTCTCTCTACCCAGCCAACTCTAATCGATCCATCAACGATCCATCATCGATCCATCATCGATCCATCATCACTATTATCAATAAACATTCTGTCATATTCTATTTGTTGTGGCGTTGTCCCTGCTAGTGAACTCTGGATCGTGTGATTAGCTTACATGAGTGAAACATCTTGGTCTGCATCTGGGTCTACACATGTTCATTCCTGTGAGGCCCAAGCTGCCCCTAGCGACAATATTATTTACTACTTTATTCTCTCCTTAAAGGTGTGGTTGATGGATATACAACCAAAGATTAACAGGAAAGAACAGAAGCTCTTCCCAGGGCTACAGAGTGTAATTCTGCATTCAAGTTTGGCAGCTGCCATTATGACGCTCATAGAGAGGCACGTATTATGAAACTCATAATACGTTTAGTACAGAATATTGTGACGTTTCATTGTGAAATGAAACTTCTTTAATTAGATGAAAGATAGATGAGTTTATATCATACTGTGGAACCTTCCAGGCAAAGAAAGAACAATTTTATAAGAAAATCAGGTGAAGGACCCTCAACTAGTAAACTTACATAGTGCACCAAACCAATCAAACTGCCTCACTTCACCTGAGGAGCCTAATGTTCTGGAGACTAGTACAAATAAAATCATTGCAAATAAAATCCTTTCAGTCATATGCACAGCTAAACAAAACTGTTTTAGTCTAGATTAGAAAATCGTCAGAGTAGAAACATTTCTACATCATAAAGTTGCACAAAGTGTTGTCCTGTGATAATAGTCTGCGTCTACCTGACGCAGAGCTCTCCTCCTCTTGTCTCCACTACTCTGTCCTCTGCTCCCCCCTCCCGACACTTCAAAGACGCGCTTAGCGAAGTGACTGTGAAGAATGGAGTGATGTGCAGGTCACTAAACAGTTCAAGCCAGTGATGAATTTGTGTAAATCCAGCCGCAATTCTATTGATAATACAGAGCACCTGTGTAGACTCGCTCCTTTAAATCTGGGCATTTTAGAAGTTTACTTAACACTGATGAAAGTTGGAGTCCAGCTTAGGGAGATGTGCACTCGGTGGACGGCCAATTTTACAAGCACCTGCTCTGCTCCATCAGGTAATGCTGTAGCATTTATCAATTGTACATATTGTCAGAAAATAAGAGAGAAAAGGGGTGGTCCCACTTGTCCACTCGTAATCCTGCTGTCTGGACGTGATCTGTCGTCGGCGGGTAACTGTCTCCTGTCAGCTTGACATTGGTGGGGACATGTCCACACCAGTCCTACATAAAGTTAGGGCTATGGAGTGCGTTTACAATCACAGTCTAGCTCATCTGAATCCTCTGAACATTCAAAACACAAGACAGATTGGTCTATGTAAAATGTATACAGCCCTGACCTTTTGCATGAATTGTATTATCCAAACACAAGTGAAAAAGTAAGACATTAAAAATTGAGCTCTAAATCTGAACAGTACCTTTCCATCTGCTTTAACTCTATGTATAATTGTCATAAAACGTGCACCAGCTCAATCTAAAATGCATGACGCTCAGTGGAGGAGGCAGGCACACTGATGTATAGTTCTTCTTTATATTCATGTTTGAATAATATGTGCCTGCAGGGTGAACCATAAATTAAAATTGAGAATTGAGGTATAAATTTTTATGAGTCCTCCTCATCTGTTTCCATTATGTATTTAAAATATGAAATTGTTACGAGGATTAAGCAGATTATCTGCACAGATACAAAATGTCTACATGCAATCCATACAGAATTATTGGCAAAAAATGAAAGTATGAAAGAATGAGTGACGTGTGATGAAGAGCTTTTTCAGTGATAAACCTTGGCGCTTGGACTCTAGCAGAAACGAAAGGAATGTGGTAACGTTTTGGTCCCACCTGTTCATTTTGTACTTGGAACGATTGGCCCAATATATTAGACTATCCGCAACAATTTATAGTGTTTCAATTGACGGGACAGGACATAAAATTGCCTGCTATGCAGATGATGTCTTATTGTATTTACCAAACTAGAAATGTCTATACCCAATGAGATGCATTTCTTTCATGATATTGGAATAAAACAATGTCAAGATTTGTGTGGCAAGGCAGAAAACCACAGATTTAAAACTCTATAATTATCAAAAGAAAAAGGAGGCTCGGGTTTACCTTGTCTGAAAAATGACTTTATTTCAGCTCAAAACAAAGCGGTGCTGGTGTGACCCAGACTATGAAGCTCAAAGGAAAAATATTGAGAGTAATGTTGTGTTGGGTTCCTGTACAGGCCTTACTGGCAGATGGCAAACGGTTGAGTCATTTGGAGGAAGTTAAGAATCCCTGGGTAAAATCTGTGCTTACAACATGGAAGGAGCTGATCAAAACATACAAACTAAACAAAGATGTTCAAACTGGTCGGTTTATGACCAAGGTTTTGAACCAAATAGAACTGACCTCAGATTCAAGATCTAGATTGCAAAAGGTATAAAGGTTTTTCACCAGATTGTAAAAGATAATCAAATGAAAAGCTTTGATATGTTGAAAGATCCTTTGGCTCGGAGAAACAGGACTTTTATAGGTTTTTACAAATAAGGAGTTATTATAACAAAGAAATTAAAAAAATCTGACCATTATAACCCTCTATTTATCAAGGCTGATAAACCAGAACTTTCAAGGGGAATAATGTCTAAATTATATTACTAATCTGGACAAATACTCAAATATATTCAAAACAAATGGGAAAGGTAATCTTGCTTTGACAGATGAAGAGTATGAAAGTGTGTGTACATCTGGAGGGACTTTTGCTGGAAAAAATTGTCGTTTTTTCTTAACACCATGTCAAAGAGCTCATTATTCACAAGGAAATGCTAACTGCTGGAGAAATTGTGGCACTAGGAGGGGAGGCAAACCACTATCATTTGTTTTGGGACTGTCCTGTTGTTAAAAAATATTGGAAGTTCAAATGGTTTTTGACATTGTCATCCCTCTGAACTTTATAACTATGTATTTGGGCTTCAAAACTCCTGCCATCGATCTGCAAAGGCAAGGACAGTACACAAGGCAATTCAAAGTGCTTCAAACATGACAGCAATCACAAAACAGTTTAAGACATAAAAGAGAGAAGTGAAAAGAAAATCATCATTCAGTCATATACACAGCTGAAGAAAACAGTTTTTAGCTTTGATTTGAACATTGCCAGAGTAGCGGCCTGTTTTACATCCTCAGGAGGACTGTTCCAGATTTTAGCTGCATAAAACTGAAACACAGATTCACCATGTTTAGTCCTGACTCTGGGCACCAGCAGGAGGCCGGTCCCTGAGGTCCTGAGAGTCCGAGATGGTTCATATGGCACTAACATGTCCGAGATGTACTTTGGTGCTAGGCCATGGAGAAGCGAGTATACAAAGCAGAGCTGCTTTAAAAGCCTAATTTCTCTGAGCCAGAAGCCAGTGCAGAGACCTGAGACAAGGACTAATGTGATCGTACTTCCTGGTTCTAGTCAGGACCCGAGCAGCAGCGTTCTGGATGTACTGCAGCTGTTTTACAGCTCGTTTGGAGAGGCCAGTGAGCCAGGCCGTTACAGTAGTCTAATCTACTAGAGACAAACGCATGGATAAGTCTTCTCCAAGTCTGGTTTAGACACAATACTTTTTAATTTGGGCAAATGTTTTTTTAGATGGTAAAAAGCTGCTGATGTTATTGATCTGACGTGGCTGTTAAAATTTCAAATCTGAGTCCATTATTACCCCCAGATTTCTAACTTGATTTGTAGGTTTTAGAGCGAGACTCTGGAGGTGACTGCTTAACACTTTCTCTTTGTTTCCTGTGGGCAAAGACGATGATTTCAGTCTTGTCTGAGTTCAGCTGGAGAAAGTTGTTTTGCATCCACACACTGATCTGTTGGATGCAGTGACAGAGTGAATCCACTGGTCCATATTCACCTGCCGTCAGTGAACACAAAGATCTGAGTGTCGTCTGCAAATTGTGATTAGGACACATTTTCGCTGCGTATCAACTGACCTAACGGCAGCATGTAGAGGTTGAACAGAAGGGGTCCCAGGATTGACCCTTGGGGCACCCCACAGGTCAGGGGCATCTGGTCTGAGACACAGTTACCAAATTTCAACAAAGTAATTCCTGTCTTCCAGATAGGACTTTAACCAGTTTAGCGGCAGTGCCAGTGATGCCCACCCAGTCCTCTAGTCTCTGTAAGAGGGTCCCATGATCGACAGTGTCAAAAGCAAGCACTCAGATCTAACAGAATTAAGACTGAGGCTTTTTGGCCCGCGTCAGTGTTCAGGTGGATGTCATTTGTCACCTTGACAAGAGCAGTCTCAGTGCTGTGATGAGGTCTAAAACCTGACTGGAAAACATCAAATGAGTTGTTTATTAAGAGGAAATCAGTGAGCTGTTGGTAAACAACCTTTTCAAGGACTTTGCCCCAAAATGGCAGATTAGAGATGGGCCGGTAATGACTCAGTACTGCGGCATCAAGACTGCTCTTCTTTAGGAGAGGCTTTATGACCGCAGTTTTCAAAGACATTGGGAATGTTCCAGATTGAAGCGACATGTTAACTATGTGAGTGAGTGGTGCTAACAAACTGTTTCAGCACAGACTTTAAAAATCTGGGAGAGTCACACATCGGAGGCAGCATGTAGATGAACTCAGACTGGTGATGATCTCCTGGACAGTTTTGTCAGTTACAGGTGCAAAGTGAGTCAGCTCTAAGTGTGTAGGTGGTTTGAGGGTTATTTTTTTGCATTGTAGAATTGATAGCATTTTTAATGCCCTGAACTTTGTCATTAAAGAATAATGCAAACTCAATTACACTTGGATGTGGAAATGAGTTTCTAACGGCAGCTGAGCTGGAGGGTTTGTTCATCTGTTTACTGTGGCAAACAGGACACGCGAGTTGTTACTGCAGCTTCCAATTATTTCAGAAAAATATCCTTCCCTAGTTCTACATAAAATGAGGTTGTACATGTACAACTTCTTCTCTGTAAATCTCTTTCTGAACCTGGAGCTTTGACTTTGCCATTTCTGTTCGGCCCGCGGCACTCCCTTTTCTGTGCCCTGACCGAATCATCATTTCTCCATGGCGCCTTCTGCTTATTTTTAACAATTTTAGCCTTCATAGGGGCAATGGTGTCGAGAACATTCAAAACACTAGATGTAACAGAGTTTCAACAAATCATTTACATTAGAACATGAGACATTTTCAAAGTTAATCATTTCCATAAACAGTTTTCCTGTGCTGTCATTTATGTGTCTCCTCCGGACAATTGCAGGACCAGCTGGTGGTTTGGGAAAAACAGACAGGTCAAAGAAGACACAGAAATGATCAGACAGAGCAACATCGACCACAATTGACGTTTGAAATATTAACCCCTTTTGTAATTACAAAGATCTAGAGTGTGCCCTCTGCTGTGGGTGGGGCCACTCACAGGCGCTGAGTAAAACCGAAAGTTTCAAGGACAGCATGAAGCGCGTTTCTGTCACAAATATTATCAACATGAACATTGAAAGCACCTGTTATGAACCAAACCATCAAAGTCTGTGCATACGACTGAAAGCATCTCAGTAAAATCATCAATAAAACTTTTGCAGTGCTGAGGAGGCTTGTAATAAAACAATGAAGAGAATGGATGGAGACTGTTTTAGCTCCATTTTTAAGGCTACGTACTCAAATGTTGAAAACACCCCAAAGGTCAATCTGTGGGAACTATTTCATCACTAACAAAAGCACACACACCTCCTCCCTTTTTGTTTTCTCGTGTTTAAGATTAAACATAAATTTCCTCTGTTTTTGTCAAGCCATGTTTCAGTTAAAAACATTAAATCAAGATTATATGAAGAACTACAAATTATTAATTCAAATGATTTGTTACAATAAGGGGACATTTAGCACAGCAAGTTTCAGACTAGTTTCAGTGAGACTGGGCGTTATCTTTTTACAGGGAATATGAATCAAATTTCTCAGATTGGGCAGCCTGACTCGCATTTTGTTTTCCCGTCTTTGTGATGTGACTACAGAAATAGCATTCGGGGATGCTGTTTTTACACAGGGCCCCGGGGTTGGTTTGACTTTTATTATGACTATAAATCCCGGCAACGCTGAGACCCAGTGCATCCTAGCTATGGGAGATACCAGGTGAAAGGCGAGGGGGGAGAGGTGGGGGGGCTTTTGTTGGTGTAGCGGGAGCCGGTGAGAGTTTGGGACCAGGTGAAAGGCGGAGCGGTTTAGGTGGGGCGTAATATAATGTTTTACTTATCCTGACATGACATATGTTTGTACCAAGTTTCATAAGTTGACAACAAAAAATGTCCGTCATTGCAGATAGCGCTAGCGAGTCATTTTGCATCATTAATTATTTAAACACCGATCCTGAATTTTGGGTTGAACATTTTTTCGTTTTCATTAGGGGATAAAAATTAGGGTGGTTTGTGTGAGATAAATAAATAATATTAATAATAAAAAAAAAAAAAGTCACTATAAAAACTCCAGCTAGATTCACGCAACTTTGTCGCATTGTGCCCGGTCACAAATGAACCCGATATAATGTAATATGACCACATCTGAAGACGCAATTGCAATTTTGAAATAGGCTTCAAACTGACAACATTTCATTGCTCATGGGGTTTATCTCTTGTGGCCAAATTTGAAATGTTTTCGATGAAAACTGTAGGAGGTTGCCAAAAGTACGACGAGGTGCCCTTTGTCAGCGCCTTGTTGATCTAACATGGCCGACTTCCTGTATGATTTAGGGTGGGGTCATAATATCATTCTTTACATGAAAAATTTGTGTCTGTGACTTTTTTTAGCGTCGGGCTCCCATTGGCCCCATTTTAATCAATTTTGGGTTTTTGAGGTGGCGCTACTGAGCCATCTTTCGATATTTTTTCCCGGGGTCTCAAAATTTGAACTCACTGAGTTCTAATTTTCGATACCACTCAAGGGCATATTCATCCTTGTTTACTACTAAATTTTTGCGTTTTTCCGGCCCCCGGATACAATTTTGATAAGTCCTCAATCAGCCCACAGTGTTACACAAATCAAAGTATTAGATAAACAAAAAATAATTGCTAATCATTCAAACTGAAAATAAGGGAACAAATAAAAAATTCTGAATTTGAATTCAAAACAGAAAAACCAAAGAAAACAAATCACACATTTTGATTCATTGACCTGGATCTGAAAGCACAAACATGTGTAAAATGTCACTGTTTCAGCTGCTCTCAACTGAGTCTAATGTTTTTGTTGTGGAATAAAAATATCTACACTAAATAACATACTTTTTTAAAATAATATATTTAATATAAATTATGTAAGAGCTACAAGAGTTTCATATAATATGAAGTCACAAGAGCGATATGTACTTTTACACTCTGATCTTTAAATAAAGGCATGTACTGTATATTGTTCGGGGCAGTTTGCCGTCAATGTTTTCACCCAATCACAAGTTTGTTACAAGACTGGACTAAAGCCAGACTACAACAGGACTAAAGCAAGGAAACTTATTGAGCCATCCAGCCGCTAATATATATGCGCGTGTGTGTGCGTGCGTTCCCGTGTGTGTGCGTGTGTGTACGTGCATGCGTGTGTGTGTGCGTGTTAGGGTTTGGACCGCACCTTGGCTGCTCAGCTTTGCCTTCATAACTATGACCATACCTCCGCTGATGTTTGGGGCTGAGAGTCTAGTTGCTGTCCAAATGTTTGCTTCCACTCACACTACAACGCTTCCTAATGAGCTTCTTGCCGTGTGGACAGCCATCTTGGGATCGCCGTGGTGACAGTTAACAGTTGGTGCTAGTAAAGATGTCTTCTCTTTTAAAGGCGTTGTTCAGAAGAGACGCCTGCCAATGTCTCCAGTGTCACTGTTTTAACAAGGCCAATCCGCGCTGTGCTGTCTGCTGTATTCCTAGGAGGCGTCGCTGGGTAAAAAGAAAACAAATTTAGTGAGGGTCAAGAGCTTGGGGACGTTTCAGGTGGTATACAATTCACAAAGATGTCCGTTATTTTTGTTCTTAAAAGGAGATGCAACTTAAGCGTGAAAGATTGGTGCTGCCAGACCAGCAGCAGGCAGGTCTGTTTTAAACCAGGGGTCTGACCTGGAGCCCGGTGTATAACCAGCTCCATGTCACTTTTTATATTTTCAACAAACATCCGGTAATCACGTAGTTAATGCCACTAGAGATAACAAACAGAAGGTGGATCTGCAACACAAACTGTAGCAGTGACAAAGGCCTGTGTTTAGATCACTACATCAGTGTTTCATTTAAAGTGTCATGAGTAGGATGTTAGAGCAGTGTGCAGACATGTCAAAGATACAGAACCAGTCAGTCCAAGACCAACCCAAAACTAAACCAGGTAGGACTCATGACATGCAGGACTAAACAGGTTTTAAATCAGGACTCACACAGGACTGAATTCTAAAACAGAGAAAACATAGAGCCACAGGAAGAGAACATGTTGAGTAGGAAAGGTTCACTCCTCACATTTCAATAGCCAATACTTGCACCTCTTGCATGGATTTTGACAATTAGTTTACTTATACAAGAGTTAGTGCTAAATTGAATACAAAGTTAGTCTATCTGATTTACTAATATTCTTTAAACTGCTGGTTTGTTCTTATCACTCACTGCTTTAAAATAGATTGGTTGAAATTCAAATATATACATGATAAATACACAAAAAACACATGCACATTTATCAAATATGATGAGTCGGAGGCAGTGCGTGCGGCTGGGGAAGAATGTCTTAGAGACTCGGACTATCAGCACAGGATTTCCACAGGGCATTGTACTTTCTCCTCTGTTCTTCTCCCTATAAGGTGGTGGAGCAGGGCGGAGTGAAGGACAGCACAGAGGCACTCATCATGGCTGCACAGGAACAGGCCCTGAGCACCAGAGCAATAGAGGCCCAGATCTACCACACCAGACAAGACCCAAGGGGAGGCCCCTGAGACAATCCAGCACAGAACTGTTGGGGTTTAAATGCTGCAGCAGGAAAACATTACATGGAGCGCCATCACCAAGTGGCTGGCATATGGTGAGGAACATCTGTGTGGAGTTGGTCTGGAGACCCCAAGGTCAAAGTGGGAAACACCCCAAAGGTGGTAGAGAATGTCCAAGCCAAGATCCTGTGGACTCCAGATACAGACTGACGGAATGTAATGGCAAACCAACCAGACATTGTGGTGTTGGATAAAAGCAGAGGAAGCCGTTGTGGTTGACGTGGCAACACCAAGTGATGGAAACATCAGGAAAAAGGAAACACAAGAAACTGGAGAAATACCAAAGGCTCAGAGAAGAGCTGGAGAAGGAGGGGAAGGTGAAGGCCAAAGTGGTGCCCGTGGTCATCGGAGCACTCTGGGCAGTGACCCCAAACTGGAGGAGGGGCTACAGCAGATCCCTGGAGTCCTGAAGTCCATGATCATCTCCACTGTCTGGGCAGAGAGCTCCAGGTTGTTACCAGGACACCAGCCGTCCACCTTCCTCCTGTAGACAGTCCAGAAAAGTGCAGTGCAGGAACAGCAAAGATACTGAAGAACCCTAAAGCCCCAGTCCCTACCCTGTTCTTAGACCCTCCTTCAGCCAGAAAAATTCCAAAAACCCTTTGGGAGCCTGTCCGGGGGAGTCGGAACACACGCACACATACATTATATGTATATAATGTATAATAATAATAATAATAATAATAATAATAATACATTTTATTTTAAAAGCGCCTTTCAGAACACCCAAGGACACTGTACAGAGAATAAAACAACAGAATAAAACAACAGAATAAAACCCACAGTACAGAACTGGATGATGGTGTTGGAGTGACTGCAGTTATGTGGGTGTAGGAGTGACTGAGTTATGTGGTGTTAGGATGACTGAGTTATGTGGTGTTGGAGTGACTGAGTTATGTGGTGTTGGAGTGACTGAGTTAGTGTGGTGTTGAGTGACTGAGTTATGTGGTGTTGGAGTGACTGGAGTTATGTGGTTGGAGTGACTGAGTTATTTGGTGTAGGATTGTCTGAACAGGTGAGTTTTGAGTCTGGATTGAAAAGTGGAAGGGTGTCTATGTTGCGGAGGTCAGAAGGGAGAGAGTTCCAGAGCTGAGGAGCAGAGCGGCTGAAGGCTCTGCCCCCCATTGAAATAAGACGGAAAGAGGGACAGAGAGCTGGAGGAGAGGAGACCTGAGGGAGCGAGAGGATTGGAGATGTGGAGAGGTCAGAGATGTACGGTGGAGCCAGGTTATGGAGAGCTTTGAAGTATTTAGATAATTTTGAAGTGAATCGTTGTTTTATGGGGAGCCAGTGAAGTTGTTGAAGGATGGGGTGATGTGATGGCGGGAGGCATCCTGGTGATAATGCGGGCTTCAGAGTTTTGGAGAAGCTGCAGTTTCTGGAGGGATTTATTGGGGAGACCAAAGAGGAGAGAGTTACAATAATCGATCCGGGAGGTGAGACTGTGGACAAGTGTGGCTGTGGTGTGAGAGTGAGAGAAGGACGGAGACGAGAGATGTTGCGAAAGTGGAAGTAGGCAGAACGAGTGATGTTGTTGATGTGGGAGTGAAAAGAAAGGGTGCTGTCGAGGATGACACCAGACTCTTGACTTGAGGGAGGGAGGACAGTGGAGTCATGATAGAAATTGTGAAAACTGTTTTGATTTTGAGAGAGTGGAAGGGTGCCTACCAGTAGGACTTCGGTTAGAGCTGTGTTTGAGGAGATTTGAAGAGAACCAGGAATTGAATTCTTGCAGACAGAGGGTAAGAGAGGCTGGTGGAAGTGATGGCAGTGGGTTTAGAGGAGAGGTAGAGCTGGGTTCATCCGCGTAGCAATGGAAATGAAATGTTGTGTTTACGGAAGATGGAACCAAGAGGGAGAATGTAGATTGATGAAAAGAAGGGGACCAGGACAGAGCCCTGGGCACACAGCGGACAGACGGAGAGAAGGGTTGGATGTGGGGCGGTGGAGTGGGATTCAGTTTGTATGAATTGACTGCGATCGGAGAGACAGGAAATGAACCAAGAGAGAGAGGAATTGTGGAATGCCAATAGATTTAAGCCCATCGCACATATATTTAATCAGTTTGTATTTTTACTATGTTGCACCTTATCACAGAAGTTCCTAGTTTTGTTCACTGATAATGACAAAAAAACATTTTCTGATTCTGATTCGGAGTGGAGCAGGCCCATCGAGACCTGTGGATCACATGCTCCTCATCTGCCTGAAGAAACGGTCTCACTCCATATGGACGGTTCTTCATCAGCTCGAAAATTGGTTCTCCTCCCTGAAGTGGGTCTATGAGGCGCGTCCTCCTGTCCGTCCGAGGGAGTCGGATCTCTACTTCACTGTGGAACTCCGACAGGTTTCTACTTTTTCCCCAAAGAGGTTTGGTAGTTTTTCCTGGCCGAGAAGGAGGGTCTAAGGACAGGGGAGAAAATAAACACTGTTTATTTTGTTTTCCTCTGTAGCCCCTCGAGGCAACTGCTGTTGTGATTTTGGGCGTTACAAAAATAAATTGAATTGAAATTGAATGAAATTGATTATATTGTCTTTAAGATGTTTTGATTATGTCACTCAGAATCTTCATTAAAAAATTCACAGTAAGTACAGGATGTGGGCGGGGATAGGGGGTAGGCGATAGCAGGACAAAAAAGAGTAATGGCCCGTTCACACCGCGGTGTCAAAGCGTCCAGTTTACATTCAAAGTCTATGTGGACGCGCATCGTGGGCGTCCAGCATTTTTGCGGTGGGTTTTGAGCGCTTTTGCGGCGTCCAGGGTCGTTTGAGTGTCCAACGCGGGAAAGCTGAACTTTGCAACCAATCAGAGATTACGCTCCAGTGACGTACCTACACACTACCTGGGAGAAGGACCAAAACAAACCTGCACCAATAAAAATCAGCCAGACGCAGCTCTTGGAGCAAATAATGATATTCACTAAAGTCTGCTCACCTCTGAAGTATCTGCGGGACCCAGAGAAGCCCCCGGGTAAATACACCAAAGCCACTCTCTCAGCCTGGTCTGTCATTGCACCGGGAGAACAACCACGCCAGGAAACACAACTCCTCCTCCACTGCGCATGTGCGCTGGAGGCCTCGGATGCTCGTCTGCTGGTGAGTTTATTTTTGGGACGCTCGTCCAAAGCGTCTGCCTTCAAATGTACAGTTGTCCAACTCGGGCGTCCAGTGCACTGGACGCAGCAGTGTGAACGTACTATATCTCAAAACTGCAGGAGTTAATCTGACTATAGCTGTGAGTAAACTAATAATGAGAAAACACTGTTGTAACTGGGTTAAAAGCTCATTAAAGTTGAGTCTGCTTAAAATGTAACCTTTAAAAGTGTTTCCTACGTGTGTTCTGCACTGTTGCACATACACATTGTTACTGATTTGGTGTGAATTTTGGATAAGGTGCAGCAAGAATGCAGAAAGGGACATTTAATCTTGATTTTTTTCCTTTATATTTGTGAGAATGCACCTGTATTTAAAGGATGACAAACTTTGCCTCACATCCAGCCCTTTCCTCCTCTATATTTAAGCAGTACACTGCTCTGCAGTCTAAATGACCTGCCTCCATCTGATGTGATGAAAATGAAAGCAATTAGGCAAACGTCAAAGCTAATTAAAAGCACGGCTTTGTGTTGTGAAAACAGTTGTCAGAGAAGGCATCCAGTCTTCACCTCCTTCTGTGGCATTCGTTTAGGTTACGCCCTGCTCTTCTCCGCTCCTCTAACCCTCCGTGGCCTCTCCAACTCCCACAGACCGGTGCCGAGAGGCGTGCAGCGCCGAGAAATAAATTTGCCTGTCCATCCACCGCCTGGACCAAATTAATTGCAGCCTCCTCGCGCTGTCTGGCTACAACTGGGGCATTAACATAAGCAATTTGCGTCCAACTTCTTCCAGCGGCCTGTTTAATAGAGCGTCAGGCCAGGATGATAAGGCTGCAAGGTCCCCGGCGCATTAGCATTTTCATAATATCCAAATATTATAGCCGGCACAATTTGCTAACGCCCATTCATTATTGATAAGAACAAAAGGTTTTATAAATGACAAAAGCAGAGCATGACCCATAATTACGGGAAGCAAATGAGAGCGTGCTGTACAGTCAGTTACAGTGTGAGGGAATGACGGGGGCGGGTGAGGCAGAGGAGGGCCAAGCCGGGTTCATAGGGGCCCGTGTCGGCACAAGTTTAGGAGCAAGTGCCTGTGGCCCCCAGCGCTGGACGCATGAATAACACGCACCATTAAGTGGGTTAGAGCAGGAGCGAGCGGTAGGATAGGACTGGAGTGTGGAGCTTTAGACAAAGAATAATGTTCTGAAACAACAGCAGAAAAGCATGAACATTTTAGGACATATCAGGGCCCAACCAGTTTATCGGTTTGCAAATGAAATCTGCCCATTTTGGAGCCAACATTTCACTGACGTTTATGATTGAATCCTGTTGAATCCAGTCGCTGAGTTTATTTTATAACTCTTACATTGACTTGTTCCACTAAATCGGGCATAGTTAGCATCTTTAGTAAAAGCTTATGAAAAGCTAATGGGTTAAAGTTCAGAGGTCACAGTGCACAGTGGTAGAATCCCACTCTCAGCATTTATTTGGGGACAGGAGTTTATGTTTTTAAGTGCATTTTTATCCTGTAAGGCCTCTTGGTTTAGTGTCATATGATTTGTTGTTTCAAAAACAGCAATAACATGCATATTAATTGATCCCAAAAATTAAATAACCATGGTTATTCATGCTAAATAACGCAATAAAATCGAAGTACACATTCAAAGTAAACAAGACTAATCGGCCAATGTGTGTATAAAGAAAAGAACTTACTTATTTGTCTCAGTAAATTGATGGGTTGAGTAGATTGGGTCTTGCTCCCAGTATAGGTCTGAAAACAAACAAGTGCATTGATACAACTCCTGCTTCTCTGCAGGACGGCCTGGGTTTGACAATTAGTACTAAGTACTAATTGTAGAAGAAGATTCAGTTGAAGTCATCTGGACTACAATGGAACACTCCTGGCCGAATGAGGATTACACCGACATACTAAGTACTAAAGTATTAACCGTATAAATGACTTGTTTTGAAAGAGCTGTTTCAATTAATAATTCAAAGAAAATGCTGTCAAAAATAGTACGTTTAAAGACAATGTGCTAATTGTATTTTGCCTAAACTTGTTCAGTCCATCCTATAAAACTAGTGATAGGTAAGTGGGAGATAAAAAGACATTTTTTGTGAGAATTATTCAACTGGCATCAGGAATTACATTTTCATATATTTTGTGCTAACTCAAAAATAAAAGACAGAATAAGACAACTCTCAACTCGTTGGACAAACTTGCAACTTTTTTAATGACATCTAAAATAGTATAAAAGATTCAGCAGTAGTCATCTGGACACAATTTAAAAAAAAAAAAGAAAAGACGTTTCAACGCTCATCTTAAAGTCATTCTAAATCTTTGGATGAGAGTCGAAAAGATTACAACTGAATCTTTTTCTACAGTGGAACACACAAATGAGGGACCTCTAAAATAGAAAAAAGCCAAGTCAGGACAAACTAGCACCAGTCATGTTGCACCCACAACCTGTTCAGGGTCTGTGGCAGAACATCCGGAACAATGAAGTCTCTGGATGAGCATTATGAGGATTTAAATTTAAATTAAAACGTCCCAGAGCGCCCCCTGTCCTTAGCCCCTCCTTCTGCAGGAAAAACTACAAAACCGTACGTACAAACCTGGAGGAGAACCACAAAGTTGGAGAGATCCTACTCCCACAGACGGACAGAACCACTCACGAGGAGAGAGGGAGGTTCATCTAGAGACAGTTCCTCCAGGCAGATGAAGAGCCAATCATCTAGACAAAAGATGTGGAAAACACTGCAAAAGCAGAGAGTATTTGAGCCTTTCTTAGAAATGTGGTGGTGTGGAGGAAAGTATTATATTTATCTTTCAAATCTAGAGGAGTAAGAAAGTACTGAAGTACTAAACTGGACTGAAATACAACTAAAGAACAGATAGTCAAAAACTATACTTAAGTACTTACTAGGATGGGTCAAATGCAGAGGACACATTTCCTCACGGGGACAATAAACTGTACCTTACCTTTACTTACCACATTGTTCCGTATTACAGGCACAATATACTGTTGTTGTGACCTTGGGCAAGACATAAGAGCCTGTGATTGGTGGTGGGGAGTGAAGGAAGACATAATGTAACGTAAAGTGTTCCATAAAGCACTATACTTTTTAAAATCAATGTGTCATTTTTGTTTTCCTGCTTTTATCTAAAGCATTACAGCTCTTCAGAACTTCCCTGTCACTTTTACTTCAGTGCTTATCTCTGCTCTCTCTTTCACTGGGAGACAGCCTCAGAGACTCAAAGTGCTATCTGGCTCCTCCTTGTAAAACAGTCTGCTAGTTTGACTGCGTCCTAATCATGCCACTGTCCCTCCCTATGCTCCGGGCTCCTTATCCTCCATTAACCTCAGCCCCACTGCGCTCGGCCCTCAAGTCTCTCCACCTCCGATGCTCCCTTTGGAATCAGCCTTGGTAGGATCTGTTCTTTTGAGGCGACTTGCGTCACACTCTTGCCTCCCGCCCCTCTTCATTTCTCCTCATCTAATCTCCTGTTTGTAACAATAGAAATAAATTAGCCAGCTTATTTTGCGGCGCTGGTGCGGAGGTTTCCCATCTGGGCTGAAGACACTCCGTTGTGGGCTTGATTAATGGCGGGAGGAGGCAGTTGCCAGTTGCCTAGCCTCTCTGTCTGGCCCCGGGGTCAGCACATCCAGAAGGCCCGCTAATGTGGCTCCAAGAGAAAAAATCAAACCTGTGCTCCTTTTAGAACAAGGTCTTTGCACGAGCCAACATTTAACTCTGCGCCTGCCAGTAGGTTAATGATACTCTGCAATATAAGCTTCTGGACATGTTTTAAAAGAAACATATCATGCTTTTTTTGTACTTAGTAATAATAATAATAATAATAATAATAATAATAATAATTGGACACTTTACGAGACAAACATACAATAAAGATAGAGACAGATTTTCAGGGATTTTTTGGAAGATGGTGAGTGTGGAGTATGGTGTAGACGAAAGAAAGACCAACGCAAGCCCCGGGCCGATAAAAAAATCAGCCAGATGCAGCTCTAATGATATTCACTAAACTCTGCTCACCTCTGAAGTATCTGCGGGACCCAGACAGGCCGTCGAGCCGATCGCCTCAGTTTTTGGACTTTTAAAGTAAATACACCAAAGCCATTCTCTTAACCTGAACTGCCATAGGACACAACTCCTCCACTGCGCATGTGCGCTGGCCTCCTCGGCCGCGCGTCTGCTGCGGAGAGGTTTTTTTGGGCTGCGCGTTCGAGGCAGCCAGGCGGTGCGGCCAGGGCGCCTACCTTCAAATGTACAGACATTCAATTTGGGCGGCCAGCGCAAATTTGGCCACCGCGGTGTGAATGGACCTTTACAGTGGAACTGGAGGCTACCCTGACGTTGTCCAGTGTGACTATCTGCTCAGATAAAGCGTCTCGTAGATGTTTAGGGCCTAGTACAATGACCTCGGTTTTTTCAGGGTTAAGAAGCAGATAATTAAGTGTCATCCAGGTGATAATAAGTTTCATTCACAGGTTTTTATATCCTTCACACAAGCACCAAGTCTGTCTGCTTGATCGGTCTGATCAGTTTCATTGATAAATACAGCTGTGTCTCATCTGCATATCATCTGTTAATGCCATGCTTTCTGATCATGTGACCTAACAGCAGCAATAAAGAGTAAACAGAACTGTCCGAGTACTGAACCCTGCGGCACACCGTAGGTTACTATAGAACAGGGGAGGAGCTCTGGTTTACATTAACAAACTGGACCTATCCGATTGGTAGGATTTAATCCAGCTGAGGGCGGGGCCTCTGACACCTACATCAGATTCTAACCTCTGCATAGTAGAATGTTGTGGTCGATGGTGTCGAACGCTGCACTGAGGTCCAATAGAACCAGGATTGAGACCAGTCCATCGTCAGCAGCTAATAACAATCATTTGTGACTTTAACTAGTGCAGTTTCAGTGTGTGGGGGGCTCTGGACCCTGACTGGAAAACTTCAAATAAGTTATTGTCCTGTAGGTGGCGACAAAGCTGTTTAACTACAACTCTTTCAAGGATTTTAGAGACAAAGGGTTGATTTGAAATAGGTCTGTAGTTTGTAGTAGTAGTAGTTAGATGGAAGAGAGGACATACATCTACAGCTGCTGGCCCTCATGTTCCATGAAAAGCTGCATGACATGACGTCACAGAGAGCTGAGGTAAGGGCAGAGAACGGTATCCGCTTTGACAAAAGGCGGGAGGAGGCGGGAGGAGGCGGGAGGAGGCGGGAGGAGGCGGGAGGAGGCAGCAGGCGTGTTGCTGAGGCAGAGCAGTGTATTTCGGACAATACGGATGAGTTACGGGAGCTGAGAGCCGAGGTGGTGAAACTGCGGGCTGAGAACAAGACTATGAAAAGCAAGATTCTGGAGTTGGAGTCCAGATCCCACAGAAACCATCTCATACTTGTGGGAGTCTCAGAAGGTGATGAGGGGGACAACACTGAGGGCTTCCTCGAGAAGGTGATCCTGGAACTTGTATCCAGGACTGGAGTCGCGGTCCCTCCTATGGCTATAGCAGTGTGTCTCAAACTTTTCCTGGTGTTTCCCCCTTTAAGAGTTACTCCATGCCCCCCCTAGCCTTTACATATTATGCAGTATTATAACTGAAAAAAATAGCCAGAAGTTTGAATTCTATTGATGCATTTTCATCACCAGTGTCATTGTGTATAAATTAGGCTTTCTCAGATTGTGACTCTTGCATTGGTTTGACACAACACAGAGACTCAGAGCTTTCTCTCTCCTCCTCCTCTCAGCTCCCTCTGTCTGTCCTCCTCTCAGCTCATTCTGTTCCTCTTCTCCTCCTCTTTGCCCCCTCAGTCTCTCCTCCTCTCAGCTCATTCTGTCCCTCTTCTCCTCCTCTTTGCCCCCTCTGCCTCTCCTCCTCTCAGCTCCCTCTGTCTGTCCTCCTCTTAGCACCCTCAGTCTCTCCTCCTCTCAGCTCATTCTGTCCCTCTTCTCCTCCTCTTTGCCCCCTCTGTCTCCCCTCCTCTCAGCTCCCTCTGCCTCTGCTCCTCTCAGCTCCCTCTGCCTCTCCTCCTCGCAGCTACCTCTGCTCCTCTCCTCCTCCTCTCAGTGAACGGTCAGTTTGAAAGGAGCGCGGCAGAGGGGTGCAGAGAGGGTCGGGCGTATGGTACTGATAGTGGCCGGAGCCATGGCTCGTCCTAAACCCGAGGCGAACGTGAGACCGGGGAACAGAGAGACAGACTTCCCCGCTCTGCCGCTGCTTTCTGTAAGTAGAGATAAACCCTGCCTGTGTTGTCCCTCTTAAACCTCTTGTACCCCCTTGGCCCGGCTGTGCGCCCCCCAAACAAGCGCACGTCACACTTTGAGAAGCTCTACTGTAGAGGGAAAAGACGAGAAGCTGATAAGCCACAAGGCCTGATAATGACGTTTCTTAGCCACCCTGTGAAGCAGTGCGTGATGAAGGCTGCAAAAGCTCCAATACAAAGGCAAGAAAGTGTTTCTGGCACAAGCACAAGCAACATTTTTCCACGTCAGTGCTTTTAGTTTATATTGTCAAAACAATAATTGGTTGTCGCAGTGATGATAATGTCAGGAAATTGAAAATACATACATGCTGTATACATTTGAGTAATGATTAAACACAGTTGATAGCTCCATGTTGGCTATCTGTTTTGTACATACACTGTGTGTCACTCATCTGAGTGCTAAATGTGGGAGATTGGATTTGAGGGAAATTGGATAAATATATACAGAGTGCAGCAGCTGAGGAGCGTAGTGTTCAAGGGAGGTAGTGTATCCAGTTCTATCCAGAGAGGATTGGTACCAGGAACAGGCTGGGAGACGCTCGGGGGGGCCCTCATGAGGAAGGGACATCCCGCCATAATTTGATCGTTTATACATTAAAAGGTTTTGGGTTCACTGCATGTTTTTGACATGAATCTTATTGTTTTCATTTTTTGATCATTTGAACTTATCTTTTGTTTCATATTTCTGTAGTTCTTGTGTTTTATGTGTTGTTTTCGGTCACTCTGTGACCAGAGTTTTGTAGCATTAACAAATTATTAAGGGTAAACTCAATGCAATCAACCCAATGGCATTGGAAAAGTAACGGATCGCATGCTTTAGTGTAAACGGCATTTGAACCAAAATAAAAGAGAAATCTCAAATATATAAAAATTTCACGAAACATATTCAAGTGATGTTTAAATAAAAGATATTATTACTACTAATACTAGTACTAATACTACTACTAATGTACTATTCATCATACAGCGCTAAACACACGAGGGGAGTTGCAATATTGAGCTCAAACTTTTCAATGTAAAGACAAAAAGGGCCGATATGTACTGGTTAAAGTAACTAGCTTTTTTAGTAAAAACAAAAACAAGGTTTTTATTGAATGTGTATGCTCCACCAGGGAGTGGAATCTTTGTGTAATCTTCGTACATTAGATGTGTCAAACTCAAGAGGCCCTGAAGGAGCAAAAAGTACACAATGCCACAAATTCATTAAGAAGAGGGAGATAAACCCCAGTGCACGTCAGTACACTCATTTTTCTAATCCACATGCAATCTGCTCTAGAATGAATTATTTCTTTATATGGCGATAAGTCTGTAATCTTAAATTCTGGAGCAGGACCACACCCCTTTCACGCCCCTTCCTGCAGCGACACTATTAAAGCCTCCAGTTAACACACATCGGTGTTCGTGACTTCATGCAGACACTCCACGGTGGCACAGGCCGACACTTGTTCCGTACCGTTCAATGGATCAGCACGACCTCGTTCCCGCCGATGCATTGCCCCACCCGGGCCTCACCTCGCCCAGCACAGGAGAGCCATACCGGGCAATCCTCCACCGGTCCCGTCATTCCAGCCATTCTCCCAGGCACAGCTCTCGCTTACAGTTATCTCCTTTTCTTTTGCCTTCTACCGCTTCTTCTCACTCACACCTGTCCGGTAGCTCACTCTCCGGCCGGGCTCCATCCACGCTCCAAGGCCAGGCTCTTTGCTCTTTGACTAGCTCGATTGGCCTGCTGACTCTCGTTCCTGCCGCCTTCCTCCGCGTCCAGGAAGCGGAGTGCTCTTCGCCCCGCCCACCCCTGCGGACCGCTCCTCCAAAAGAGCAAGTTTTCCCATCACCTCTTGCAAAGATGCCCTCTTTTCCCCCTGCAGCACCGGGATGCCACCGGGATGCCCGGTCCCCTTCTCCCTCTCTCGCTCTCGCTCTCTCTCTCTCTGTCCCTCACCAGGCACTGGGATGCCTGGTCTCCTTCTCTCGCTCTTCCCCCCCGGGCACCGGGATGCCACGTCTCCCCCTCTTTTCCCCCTGCGGCACCGGGATGCCACGTCTGCCCCCCCCGCGCCGCCTTGCCAGTTCTGCCCACTTCCAAAGCACCGCCTTGCCAGGTCTGCCCACTTCCAAGCACCACCTGCCAGGTTCTACTCCAGCCTCCTCAAGCACAGATTACCCGTCGCTCATCTCTTGGCGACATTGCCCACTCCTGGCACATCTACCCATGCTCCATCCCGTCTACTTCTGGGAGACAACAATTCTTCATGCAGAGTTTGAGCCTCCCAACCAGACTTCTCATTCGGCTGTTCTTCAGTAGTGCCTCCCATTCCAGTTACAACGTCTGGCACCCTGGATTCACTCTCCGACCTCGCAACCGCCCCACCCCCGAGCCTTCCCCATCGCTAGCTGGCCTCAGGCTAATCCTAGCCCACCGGTCCATCATTCCCCCCTACCGGATTCCGTCCACCAACACAGTGAACGGTTCTTCATCTGTCTCGGAGAACTGGTTCTCCTCCTGAGCGATTCCAGCCCCAGTCTAGCCGCAAAACTGAAGCGTGTCCGCCTGTCGTCCGAGAAGTCTCCTCTCCTTTCACCACGAAACTCCTTGAGGGTTCTACTTTTTCCCAAAGTGGTTTGGTAGTTTTCCTTGCCGAGAAAGAGGGTCTAAGGACAGAGGACCTGACACATGCTAGCTTCATTGCACGCACTCATGCCCGCTTAATACCTCACCATGATGCCGCCTCCGGGCACCGAGATGCCCCCTCCAGAGCCGCCGGCACCAAGATGCCCCCTCCAGAGCCCCCGCCGACTTGCACTGAGATGCCCCAACAGTGCCCCCGCCAGAGATACCGCGCCATGCACCCTGTTGCCGCCACCGGGCATCCGGGCACCGAGATGCCCCCTCCAGAGACGCCGGGCACGGAGATGGCACCGAAATGCCCCCTCCAGAGACGCCGGGCACGGAGATGGCACACGAAATGCCCCCTACAGAGCCGCCGGTCTTTCTACGTTCTGGGTGTTTCCAGGAACCAACCCGAAGCTAAACCACAGTTCTCTTAGGAACTTCTCCTCGTGCCACCTCAACTTCACCATGCAGATCATTCTCCAGGGGCAAGCCCTTCATCTCCCACCTCCTGACCATAACGTCTTGTCATGTTCAATCCCTCCACAGCAATGCGATTCCCATCCAGCTCCACTTGATATGCTGTTCCATCAGCCAATTTTGGGGGTTACTTTAAAGCAGATGGTTTTCCAACCCCAGGCCTACGAGCTCCTCCACATCTGTTAGCCTGCATGTCTTCAGCTGCCTTATTTTAGATCGATCCAGTCGGGATCACTGCCCTCCTGTTGGGCCATCAATGTTCGTGGCTATCTGGTCCGATAACCCCGCAGTCATCGACACATCAACAAATGCATTCAGAACATTGGTTCCTGAGGTAGGATATTAGACATCCAACAAAAAACATTGTCACTGAGACAAAATACCTAAGGGTTTATTTGGATCAAATAGCACATACAAATGTATGCATCTCAATCAAATATAATATCTCATCTTTAAGACACATGAGGAACAGTTTGACAGTTGAGGCCGCTTTCACCTATTCAATGCTATGATTGTCCCACACATGACCTATTGCTTATCCTGTTGGCCAATGAGACCAAATCTCTCAGATCTCTCTATAACCAAGCATTAAAGACAATTGACAAAAAAACACTTTGTTATCACCATTGCAACATCCTTATCAAATACAAAATGCTTAGTTTTGACCATTTTATTTTATTTTCGAAATCTAAACACTCTATTCAAAATCCTTAATAATGCTGCTTCACCTCCTTGAAAAAATATGTCCAACTTTGCTCTGAACAAACGACTCGATCGACCCGCTCCACAGCAAGCAGAAATTGCACCATCCCGAAAAGATCATCTGCACCATCCTGAAAAGATCCTCTGCTTTTCTCGCAATTGGCCTTCTCTTTTTTAACTATCAGACAGTGGAATCAACTTCCAGATAGTTTGAAATTGTGTGTAAATATTCATCACTCGTAACTTGAAAAAACACATCCTAGATACTCAACGGTGCCAACATCAGCCAAGTTAGAGTTCGATTTTAGCTGTCTGAACTAATTTTGTCATCTTTAGAAATGGATTTGTTGTATTGTGTATTTTACTGAGCTACTTGAAATGTAATGTGTTGTAACTGTGATGAAATGTATACTCTTATTACTGTTATGTATTCACCTGCCCAGGGACTGCAGATGGAAAGTAGCAGTCTTCTCTTAAAGATGAATGATTTTGTACATGGTCCGAGACAGATAAAGACTAAACTAAACTAAACAACAACAAAAAGATAAATCATGGCACACAAAACCCCCCGAAAAAGTCCCATTCAGTCCAGAGTTTGTCAAATTTGTCCACTTTCAAATTAAGTCTGACGGGCAGCCTTTTCCAATTTAACCGGACCTGAGTGCTCGATGGGATGCTGTGGGGTCCGGAGGGCGCGAGCACGGACAACACACGGTGGTCAGCTCAGTCTGATCGTATGTGCGAATCTCATGTTGGGCTGTCAGTCTGTGCCAGTTTTACGCAGACTGGGACGAAGATTGTGGGTGAATGTGATAGTGAGGAATGATTCAATCTTTTTCAAATAGATGCTGAACACATGAGTCTGCAGGGCCAAAAAAAAAGGCAAATTCATACATCATAAAAAGCAAGACGTTTGTTCGTTTACCTATAGGGCTGCGAGAACAAGAACAAAGTTAGTTTCGGCTCTGGCAGTCATACTTCACAAGAAGCACTGCAGCCAGACCCCGCCCCCCGTGATCCCCAGCAACTGTTTCCACACCGTTGCTATGGAGATTATTATCACAGGCAGCTCAATTGAGAGATTGTGGAAAGGAGTGTAGTAAGCTTCATGTTTTATTACAATCAGTCACATGTTCACAGAGAAAGGAGCCAAACAAGGAAGTGAATTCAAATGCAGCAAAACGCAATGTTACAGGCAGAGCGCATTTTATAACCGTCCAAACCAGCCCCGCAATGATATGAGAATTTCTTGTCCCGGCCCAACCCGACCTGTGGGTCAAACACAACTGCCCATCACCAGTGTTCAATTTCTTGGTTATAATAACTAATTCATTCCGCTTGTTCCCGTTAGGGGTCGCGGGTGACTGGAGCCTATCCCAGTGCATTTGGGCCTTAGGCGGGGTACACCCTGGACAGTGGCCAATTTACCGCAGGGTTATAACTCCTTATTTGTAAATACCTATAAAAGTCCTGTTTCTCTAAGCCAAAGGATTCTTTCAACTCTTCAGATGATTCTCCTTTACAATCTGGTAAAAGACCTTTATACCTTATGAGTATATAAGTAATTTTTCAAAAAAGGTAAGCCCCAGCCTACTTTTTCTTTTGATAATTGTAAAGTTTTGAATCAGATACAGGGTTATTTCCCTGGCTCAAAAATCTTGAGATTGCTTTATTCAACTCATCAAACAGCCGGTTGGAGGTGGAAACTGGAAGAGTCTGGAACAGATAGAGAAAACTGGGCAGAATATGAATGTTTATCAATCAATCAATCAATCAACTTTTATTTAGAGAGTCCTTTACAACACTCAAAGTGGCCAAAGTGTTTCACAAAAATCAAGGCAATACAAAACATAAAACTAAGTAAAAACAAACTGTACAAAATAAAGTGTCACTACATTACAGAGGGTTAAAGCCAGTCTGAATAAATAAGTTTTAAGTCTAGATTTAAAAACGCGCAAGGCTTTATAGTTTCAATCCTTTAACTTAGACTCAAGTATGGGATAAGAGTACATTTTTCAAGATCTTTTTAATAGTAGAATTTTTCTCCAAAATTGTTGATGGATTTTTATGTAGGACCAAATCAGTGGAGCTGTCAGATGACCATTGGTTTTAATTCTTGATGTTGGACCATCGTAAAGATCCCCAATATTTTAGACAATTCAATCGTTGATTTGAAATTTGTTTGCACTTAAATATATTAATATAAATATGGCCAACTAACAGAATCAAAAGCTTTTTCAGACTAATTATTAAGTCTGTGTTTTGTTGTTTTTGTATTTGGTTCATTATGTGTAAGGATCGTCTTATGTTGTCTTATGTTAGGTGTCATTTGGTAATAAATCCTGTCTGATCGTTTGGGAGTATTTGTTCCATTCTTTTGGACATATCGGTAATTGAGGAGTGTATACGATAGTCCTGATTCAGAATAGAAATGTGTCTATATGAGGCACAATCGAGTCGATTCTTCCCTTCTTTAGGTATTAGAGATGATGGCTTCTTTACAACTCAGTTTTTTTAAGGGCCGAGTTAAAAGTTTTTGAAACTTTTATAGAATAATTCAAATGCTGATTGCATTTGGTCTTGTTTAGTTTAGATAACATAATTTAGCCTGTCCCGTATTTTAAAAATTGTTCTTTCAGCTTATTGTTTTCTAAGTTTCCAAGACAGTAATTTAGAACATTTTGATCCACTCTCATCACTGTTGTGACCACTTCCACTGTTTGGTAAAGAGCATTTTCTTAACTATTTCCTGTGAGGTCAGATCATTAATTTCTACTCTTATCTTTTTAATTTGCTGTAGCATTTTAGGACTCCCCTTCTTGGCATGGCTTTCCTCAAGCAATTTAGCTTTTCCCCCTGTGTTTCTTTTTTTCCGAGGCGATGGCTATACTCTTTCGTCTCAAAACTGCTTTGGAAACATCCCAAAGAATGGGTTGGGAAGTTTTCCCAGTATCATTTTCCTCCAGATAAGTCTTAATGTTGTTGGACATTTTTTCCTTAAACAAAGGGTCATTCAGCAGGCTGGCATTGAGCCAGCCGTCTTTCCTCCAAATCTACAGAGATGTAGATAGGAGCATGATCACTTATATTGTGCCTTTATCTGCTTCAGTAATTTTAGATCTGTCTTTATTGAGATCAAAAAAGTGATGTATGCCCTAGGGTTGATTTCCCTCCATATGTCAATCAATCCTATAGTCTTCAATAAGAGATGGAACTTCATATTTATTGTTCCTCCGGTGCCTCTTGAGGTTGACACATCTAATGTAGGCTGAATGCGAAGATTCCAATCGCCGCCACATATTAGGGTTCCGTCAGAGTGGTTTACGATCAAGTCCATGAAATCAGCATAGAAAGTTATATAATTCCCTGGTGGAGCATACACATTTAAAAGGGTAAAAACCTTTCCATTAATATTTCCTTTAACCAGTACATATCTGCCTTCTTTATCCTTACATTCAAAACTCTGTTCAAAAACGATTCGGTTTGAACCAACTCTCCTCTTATGTTTGCCTCTGTATGCTGAATAATAGGATTTTTTTAACAGAATTTCGTTCTTTTCTGATGTTCAGTGTCATTCAAGTGGGTCTCTTGTAAAAATACAATGTCTATTCTTTCTTTTTTAATTTTTGTTAAAATGTTTGTTTATTTGATTGGTTTCAGTATGCCATTCACTTTGAAGGATGCTACTTGTAAAACTTCCTATGCCATTGGGTTGGTTGTAATTGATCTCACCGTTGACAACTTTTGAATATTTTTAATCTCTCTGGTCGAAAACAACAAATACACAAGAACCAAAGGAACACAGAACAACTAAAAGGGTAAAAAAGAAAACAAAAGGGTTCATGCTGGAAACAGGCATCGAACCCAAACCCTGATAAAAAAAATGATCGTAAAAGGGAGGGAAATCAAATCCTAAGGGCCCCCCCAAAAAATCTCTCAGGGCACTCCTGACACCAATCCTCAGAATTAACTGGATATATAACCTCCTTAGCCCAAGGCTGCGTTTGTATTTTCCAATTTCCCACTAATCCAATCTTCCACATTTGGCACATCGATGAGAGATGTACTTAAGCATGAAGAAGTACTAAAGCAGACAACAAACATGGGGCATAAAGTCTGATGTTAAAAACAAATCATGTCACTATGATGAGTCTCTTCAAATTAACAGAAATGTATCACCATGTGACCACAACCCGAACTCACATGCCACACACTGGTGGATCCATCCTCTGTACTGTTCATTTCTCTGTATTTTGTATCTTCCTTTAGAGCACCTCAGCTTCTCCTGGTCTTCTGAGCACGTGTGTTTTACCTTCAAAAGTCACCAGAAGAGTCGCGGGGAAAGAGAATCCATGTCTCAGTTTTCTCTTCCTGAGTTCCTCACAGATGTGGTGGAACGTTTTTTTGGAACGGTCTTGATTTGCCCAGGCGATGTGCTCTTTTGATTGTGATGGGGGGACCTCAACTCCTGAGCCAACAAGGAGGTCAGGTATAATATCCAAGAAACATTATGTATCTACCCCCTCTTCTACCTCCAAGACTCCCACAAGCCTCAAATTTGGACGACGGTATCTGGACTCCAAATCCAGGATCTTATTTTTTTTATTGTTTTT
The DNA here is from genome assembly GCA_015082035.1 of Chaenogobius annularis. Lineage (NCBI taxonomy): Eukaryota > Metazoa > Chordata > Actinopteri > Gobiiformes > Gobiidae > Chaenogobius > Chaenogobius annularis. Next base: position 140,889 of record BJKM01000538.1, read on the forward strand.
CTCTGAATCCAGCGTTGTCACCCCGGCCCTAACCTTAACCCGCAGTGAAACATGCTGCTCGACCTCCTCCATGCGCGCCATTTATTCTCTCCCCCTTCCGATGCAGAGAAGTTGCAAGAATCTCCATCTGGGCCGACGGGACTCCGTTTGTCTGTCATGACTTCGGCTCTCGTCATGTTTGCTAAACATTTTAGCCTCGTTAGCTTCGTTAGCTTGAGATGTTTTTCAATGGTGCCATGGGCTTTGTTTGTTTTGGTCCTGTAGCGTTACCGGTTTTGTGTCTTCCTTGTTTACTCATCTTCTGTTTTTCTTCTTTGGGATTAGGTGTGTTTCAAGTAAAGTTTCAATTATGGTAAGTCTACTGTGTCTCTTTCTGCCTCAGTGATTTTTGTATTTATGAAAATAAAGAAATAATCTATTCTAGAGTAGATTGTATGTAGATTAGAACATTTGTGTACTGACGTGCAGTGGGGTTCATTTCCCTCCAGATGTCAATCAGTGCTTTATTCTTCATTAAGTTTAACGCGAAGATTCCAGTCGCAGCCACAGATTAGTGTTCCCTCAGAGTGGTTTACAATGAGGTCCATAATATTAGTATAGAAGGTGATATCAATCCCTGGTGGAGCATACACATTCAACAGAGTAAAAACCTTTCCCTTAATAGTTTCTTTAACCAGTACATATCTACAATCTTTGTCTTTACATTCAAAACTTTGCCCAAAAGCTATTCGGAGATCAACACTGCAACTCTGGTCTTTTGTGTTCGCCTCTGTATGATGAATAGTACACTTTTTATGACAAAAGTTGGTTCGTTTTTGATGTTCTATATCTCTTGAATGTGTTTCTTGTAATCGGTTGATTGGGTTAAAAAATGTACATCACGTTTCCGATGCCATCCATCCATCCATCTTCTTCCGCTTTATCCGGGGCCGGGTCGCGGTGGCAGCAGTCTGAGCAGGGACTCCCAGACCCTTATCCCCAGACACTTCCTCCAACTCCTCCGGGGGGATCCCGAGGCGTTCCCAGGCCAGCCGAGAGACATAGTCCCTCCAGCGTGTCCTGGGTCTTCCCCGGGGCTCCTCTCTCCGGTGGGACATGCCTGAAACCGGAACAGATGCCCGAGCCACCTCAGCTGGCTCCTCTTCAACGTGGAGGAGCAGCGGCTCTACTCCGAGCTCCTCCCGTGTGACTGAGCTCCTCACCCTATCTCTAAGGGAGCGCCCCAGCCAGTCTCTGCGGAGGAACTACGTCAATAATTCGACCCCGCTTTTTATTGTATCCGCGATGTATTTGCTCTTTCGTGTCTATCAAGTCTCACTAACCCAATTAGCCTATAACGCTTTCATGACCATAGGTGAGGGTAGGAACGTAGATTGACCGGTAAATCGAGAGCTTTGTCTTTCGACTCAGCTCCTTCTTTACCACAACGGTCCGATGCATCGACCGCATCACTGCAGACGCTGCACCGATCCGCCTGTCCGATGCCATTGGGTTTGATATGTTGATTTTACTTAATAAAGTTCTAATGTTATTAAACTCTCCGGTCAAACAAAACATATAAACACAAGAAAATAGAAAAAAAGAAAAGATAAATTGAGAAACAAAAGGGTTCATGCCAAAAAGAACCAAAAAAAGAACCCAAAACCCAGATGAGTGTATGCAAATACCATCTTCAATTTTGTGACATTAACTTCACTCAAATTGAATAAATTGTCAATTGAACAAATAAAATAAGCACATAGAAAGACCCTTATTATTATTTATTTTTTCTGTTATGCATTGTTGATGGATCCATCTCTTGTTGCTGTTCAGTTCTCAATGTTTTCTATTTTTCTTCTTTTGCCGGTGTTTGGAGCATTTGTTTTTTACCTTAAAAAGTTTCCAAAAGAGTTACCATTCCTTTGTCCTGGAGGTCTCCTTTAGCTTTTGCAGCCTTTATGAAGTTTCTCACGGTGATTCAGAAACTTTATTGTCAGGCCTCATGGTCTATCAGCTTCTTGTCTTTGTTGTGCATGTTGTCTTCGCCCAGGTGATGTGCTCTTTTTATAGTGATGGAAGGGACCGCAACTCCAGTGTCAGATATAAGTTTCAGAATTATCTTCTGGAGGAAGCCCTCCTTATCTTCTCCTTCCCTGCTCCAAATCCAGACTCTTGCTCTTCATATTTTTGTTTTCCACCTGGAGTATAACCACCTAGGCTTTCACCTCTTGCAGCTCATTGATAATATCCGCGATATTTGGCAAAGCGTGCACAGCCCCGCTCCTACGGCTGCTTTCAGCTCCAATATCTCTAACTCAAGTCTTTTGCCGACGCCAACATGTTTTCTTCCAAGATTGCCCTGTATTTGGCTCCATCCAACTTCCAATCTAGAATCAGAATCAGAATCAGAAAGAGTTTATTGCCATTGTCAATGAACAAAATTCACAGACATAGGAACTTGTCTCGGCGTGAAGGTGCAACATAAAACACTGAGCAATAATAAAACAACATGTATTCAATCAAAAAGGGCATGCAATAAGAAACAATTTAAACTACTCTGAGCAGCTTCCCTGTCCCTGCTGAAGAAAATGCCTTACAGCATATGCTGCACCACCATGTTTGACAGTGGGGATGGTGTGTTCAGAGTCACGTGACCTGTTAGTTTTCCACCACACAGCATTTTGCTTTAAGTCAAAAAGTAAATTTTTTGTCTGATCCGACCAGAGCACCTTCTTCTACATGTTTGCTGTGCCCTCCACATGTCTTCTAGCAAACTGCAAACCAGACTTATTATGGCTGTTTTTCAACAATGGCTTCTTTTAGCCGCTTCCGTAAAGGCCAGATTTGTGTAGTGCACGACTAATAGTTGTCCTGTGGAGATAACACATTGCCCACAGCCTAGTTTGGGCAGGGCTTATAGCTCCCATTGACTGCACTCCACTGTTTGGTGCATGGAGCTCAGCTTCAGTTTTTGGAGCTTTCTTCTCCAGGGCACATGTAGTATGTGGACACGCCTCTGGTCCCTTCCTGGGACCTCAAAGCCGTTTTGGACAGTAGAGGTCCAGTTGCTTTCATTCAAAACTGTCCTTCCCTTGGTCTTGACTTCTGCTCAGAGAGTGCAAGATCTGTGTATGCTTTCAGCGCATCCCTTGTTCAAGCCTTCAGCGAGGTACCTGGAACTTGTGGGCCAGACCCAGGCTGTGGTGTCCTGCAGCATATGCCCCTTTGTGACCACTTTTCTGAGTGCGTATTTGCTGGCCCGGTAGCTATCGCTGTAGCTATCGCTGTTTGTGTACGTTTGACCCGGTCTAAGTTCATGAAGGCCAATTTGGGCCCATGGTCTGGGGTGTGGAAGGGAAAGGGAAGCAAGTGTCATTCTCCAAAGACACTACATCAATAGATATGCATGTCTGTCTCGTTCCATATCTTTTGTAAAGAGCACCATCATGGCCTTTGCTGACACAATATCATCACATTGCGCATTGTGCTTAATAAAAGGCATTCTTCTTCTGTGGCTCTTCCACCTGAACCCTGTACAAACACGTTACAAACGATCACGACTTCATTAACATGTCTGTATTGCACAGGATGCAACCTGTTTGTGCTATTTCAGAAGAACTTTCACAGGACCTGTTTCTGGTCTGGGGTGGTCTTGATGATACATTTTAAACTAGATTCCGGTACTAAGGAAATCGGAAAATGCTTCAAACCTGATACTGATTTTGATACCTCAGTTTTAGATAAAAACCTTTTCAGAAACAATTTCAGAAATTTAAAATATTTTTTTCTTATACTTTATTTTTAAGTTTAAAGAGAATACAGCAAAACAGTCCGAAAAAAAGGTCATTCAGTTGACCAGTCAACAAAACCACAGCAGATGATTAAAAGGAAAGAAGAAAACAAACAAACAACAAAACAACAACACCAAAACAAATGCAGCTAAAGTAACCTCTATTACTATACATCAGAAAATGATAACTAAAGAGTGACAAAAAGTAACCCACCCAATGTTAAGAGTGGATCAATAGAATACAAGCAATAAAAATGAACGAAAAAAATGACTCACAAAATAAGGAGCACTAAACAGGTTTTTGATAAATCGTGGTTTATGAAGGATGTTGAAGCAGGTGAGAATGGGATGGACAATGGGGCGATTATACATGCTGAAAATGTTGTTCTATTCATATGATTTTTTTCAGTATTTGGTATTAGTTAGTGATGGGTGAAACCATGATTTTTTGTTTTGATGTTTTTTGTAGATATATAATATATTCTTTCTCATTTCATATTATTATTGATCATTTGATCGGGTTCAATATTTCATTAACATTGAAGGATATCATTGGGTTGATTGTGCTGATTTTATTCTCTCCAATTGACCAAGTCTACAAAACTCTCTGGTCGAACAAAACACAAATATAAGAACCAGATGAACATGAAACAAAAAAGAAGATAAAATGAAAAACAAAAAGGTTCATGCCAAAAACATGCTCTGACCCCAAAACCTGATCGTAAAATGGAGGGAAGTCAATACCTACTGAAGGGCCCTCCGAACCTCTCCCAGTCTATGCCTTTAATTGAATTCAATTAAATGTATTTTTGTAGTGCCCAAGGCGAGGTACTCCTGCACCTCCCCAGACCACGACACTCCTCCGCCGCCTTCTGTTTATATTTATCCAATCTTCCACATTTAGCACTCAGATCTACATGTAAGACACAGAGTGTATGTACAAAACTAATAATCACACTAGGCTTCAATTATGTGTCAGATCAACAACTCATACTAATAAAGCATGTATGTATGTAAATATCCTCTTTAGTTTGGTGACATTATCTTCACTGTGAGAATGAATCCTTGTTTTGACATTATGAACTAAAATAAGCAAAAACACAGTTAATTAAAGTAAGTCGTAATCCCTCATTCGTCCAGGAGTGTTCCAGTGTAGAATAAAAACAGTTGTAGTCATCTGGACTCTGTTTTTAGAAAAATAAAACGTTTTGACTCTCATCCAAGAGTCATTCTTAATCTGTGAATCGAGTCTGAGAACTCATCTTTTATATCCTATGCCTATGTAAGCCCCGCCCACCGGCATCATTAACTTGTCGGGAGGTCTGTCCCCCGACAAGGTTATCGTCCTTCGTTGTTTTGCTCCCGAGGCAGCAGGGCGTGGTAGTGCGACTAATCAGTCTGCGCCTAAGCCAGTTGTTGTTGTGTTACTTTTAAAGGTAGTTGGCAGCCGAAAGGTTCCTATTGTAGTTGTACATCTTCTGTAGTTGTCCGTCTTCAAAGTATGTGTTTTACACATAAAAAAAAAAAAGGGAAGAGGAAAAATAAGAGAGAAACAGTGAGAAGGAGCGAGAGCGGAGCTGACTCGTACCACTGCGTTTATCGGTTTAAGAAAGTATTCTGGCAGTCCAAGCAACCACTGGATAACAGTTGTTGAGAGTTTCAAGTTGTCGTTCTGTATGTTTTTAGCGTAAAGTCTTTGGAAATAATTAGCATACTATCATAAGTGGTGAACTTGACTCACTAGCATTTTACAAAACAATTAAAGGTTCACAAAACTCCTATCCCAGACATGCCCCAATGACAGACATGAAAGAGGAAGCCAGTTCTTGCTCCTGTCATTTGTCTATGTTAATATTGTGAATAAAGTTTTTCAAACCTTCCCGGTCTCGTCCGTGTTGTCTGGTCAGCGGGTTTTGTAAAAAACTGCCATGCGTGAAGGATATTGTCTGTGGGTTGGATCAAGAGCTATTTTCCATGTGAAATGTCTTTATTTCAGAATCATTTCATGGAAGTCATGAATTTCAGTGACAAATCATCCTTTTCTAGTTTTTGTGCAGGAGAGAGCGAAGGGGGCGGGTCTGTGACATCAGGGGAGCGCTTCTTTCACGAAAACAGTGAAAAATACTCCTCCGAGCTTTACGGCATTCTCTGCATTGAACTTGGACTAAATCAATCGTCAGCTACAAAAACTGTGGGCTGACATGAAGAGAGAGAAGAGCAGCAGTGTGAGCCTGCAGGCCGGTATCAGGGGGGCCCCACCCACAGCAGAGCAGCGCAGACCTGGGGGCCCGGCGCACACTCACAGGTCTCTCAGGTGTATGACCCTAGGCTGAGACGTACGAGCTTGTTATCCACTGCGAGGCTCGTCTCCGCGCTGAGGAGGATAAAGCTCTGGACAGTATCATGAGGCCCGCAGTAAATCAATGTGTGTCAGCTGGAGGAGGGTGAGCCGCATGATAGTGATCACTTTCCCAAAAACATGAGTGTAAGTTCTGGCCTAAGTCTTGAATCAAAGGAAGTGGTCGGTCCTCACACTATGACATTGTTCATGCTTTTGATATTGCAGAGTCTGAGCTAAACTTACTTTCAGATCCGATTAGTAGTGATTGCTGTTACATTAGAGCAGGTATAATGCATGAATGCAGAAATGTGCTGCATTAAGATGCAGTTTTCCCCTCATTAACCTTTGGTTCAGTGCTTAATGTGCCACAGGCCAAAGGCCATTGTAATCCTGCTGCATGAACCCAGTCTTCTGATCAATAAGTCCCCGCTCATTGTTTTATTTTCCGGAGCGTGTTCCACACTGAGGTGTGAAACAACAGGCCTACTCTGAGCAGCCTGTTTCAGGGGCCTCAAAGAGTGGGCCCCTGCTGCATTGTGCACACACTCATATACTGAGATGGGGAAGAGTTGTTTTTTATTGTTGTTGTGCCTTTCCTGTGTGGAACAATGGGCTTCCGGCCCAAAGCTCCATAAGCGGCCCGCGTGTGAGCACGGCACACCTCCTGCATCCCGCCACAGCTATCGGTCCTTCCTCCTCAGCCCTTCCTCATCGGCTGGGCCATTGTCTGAGGCGGCCGCACGCGCTCGGCTGGGGCGCGTCCAAACAACTCATCTCCCCCTGGACCTCGGCCAGCATTCTTTGAAATCACAGTTTTCACTACAAGTTCATTTAGCATTGTGTAATGGAAATGATGATGGGCCATCTTTCTCTATCAAAACATCAGTTAGTGTTCATTTGCGCTAACGCGCTGTCATGTTGTGCATTATGCTGCTGGCACATGCATTGTGAATCATATCTATCACGGCATCCAGAGCGTGCTGCCCGGATGAGCCCCTCAGGCGGAGGAAGCGCTCCAGTATATTGCCCTTTGTGGCTGTCTCACAGAGCTTCCTGTCAGTGGGCCGTGGTCCCAGCGCAGGGGCAGGACAGGGCCGGAGTTCTGGCCCGGACGGAGTCCTGGCCCGGAGCGCACGGGAAGTCCTGGGATCCGGAGATAACTGCTCCTCCTCATCCACACGCAGAGGTGCACGGCCGGGGAACCAAGGAAAATCCAGAGTTACCTTTAAATATTCCTGCAGTGAGTTCTCTGGAAAACCCCTGAGTGGATCTGATCCATCAGCTCCTCCCACAGCAAACAGCCACTCTGATGTAGCAACTTTGAACTCAGGACGGGTCTTAGGCCACAACATGCACTCGGGTAAAGTTTGAATGGTCACTCTCCAGCCCGGTCACTGTCCAATCGCCAATGCATGGATATCATTTGTCTTTAATTTATATCCATTTTGAGCATTCTGAAACCCTGACTGTGGAAGTTCCTCTCTTGCCTCCTGCTATTCAGGTTCTCGACACTGATGACTTTCTCATCATTCAGAGGGCTACTTACGGGTTTGTGATCTTGTTTCAACATGTTTTCTAGTACCTTTGCATTGTTATTAAATAGGACTGAATTCAGAATGGAGTGTTTTTTATGCTCTGAGGGAGAGGACTTTCTCAGTGGTAGAGTGCTCGTCTTCTGATCCAAAGGTTGGTGGTTTGAATCCTGCTCCTGACATTAACATCCTTGTAGAGCGGTCAGATCCGCTGGCCAGATCCACTGGCCCACAGGTTGGTGGTGCGATTGCAGCAGCCTCATGTGAATACTGCTGTTGTGAACTTGGGCGAGACACTTAACCTCCCTTCCACTGGTGTGTGAATGGGTGACTGGTTCCTTGATGTAAAGCGCTTTGAGTGCCTTGAAGGTAGAAATATATATAAATGTGACCATAGATGCAGGTGCAAAGAGAGAAAAAGTCCATGTTGCATAAGACGTGTCCTGTAAGACGTGTCCTGTAAGACGTGTCCTGTAAGACGTGTCCTGTAAGACGTGTCCTGTAAGACGTGTCCTGTAAGCGTTCTCCCATCAGCTGGGGGGTGTTTTGCTGCTGTACACTGAGCGACCACAGCAGAGCAGAGTAGGTACGGTACAGCATGGCAGTTTGGGGTTAAGAACACTTGGATTGTACATCATGTGACCAGAGGGTCACCTTTCTAATGGAGAGGAGGGCTCTCTGGGGCCGTTTCACACTATCCACAGTGTCACCTTGGTTCAAATAGCACTGATCTGTCAGAGGAGTGACTGGGGCGTATCAAAGGTCCAGTAATGTGCTGAACTGACTCACTTTGGGGATGGTCTTAACAAACAAATGATATACTTGTAATACAATATATAAACGCAAAGAGCCCACATTCCGTTTCATACATTTATTTAGTTATTACCAAAGTATTTATACCTTTATTTATTATATGTATGGATGAAATGGAAAAATGTAAATAAGATTTAGATTTTTCAATGTGAACAACATTAAATAAGATCTTTAATATTTTTCTGAAGTATATGTCCCGAATATGTGCTTTCAGTGCAATTCAGTACACATACAATGCCATATTTATTTATGAAACATTTCAATGTTTATGTGAGTAAACCACAGAAGAAGTCTCTAAATGTCCTTGGACCTGCAGAGTCTGGTCTTCAGGCCGCCCTCAGCCTTACAAACGGAGGCACTATTCACAGAAATATCCCCGTGGTACAGCTCCAAATGTTGAAGAACTTGACACAAGCATATTGAAATGCAGGTCTGAAATTCATATCCATTCATGAAGAGGAGAATTATTATTGCTTTCTCAGTGACATTTTCCATTGGCATATGGCACAGGCTCAGGGGACGCAGCTTCGAGATGAGTGTGAGGAACCTGACACCAGGAAAGTGCACGAGCTCAAGAAACACTGCGCTGTAGAAAGGAGGCCGCCCCCGTGCACCACAAGATGAGGTGAAGAAGTCCCACTAATGCAAGTGAGCATCACGAGCAGCTTCTGACACAGTCACTTCTGGTTCAGACTCAGGTTCAGCCCCTTTAAGGCTGCGCTCTGCTGGTCGTCAATACCACAAAAACACATTCTGTGAAATCAACGGGAAACTCTGCTGCTTTCTGTTTTCAAAGAATGGCTTTTCATGTGTAAAAATGGCGACAATGTCACACATATGGGAGATTTAACTACAGACCTGGAGTAGTCCAGGTGAGAAAATCCTCCTTTCCGAGCGCCAAACACACTCCGTTCTGAATCTCCTTGATAACTTATTATTGGGATCTTGTTTTATTTGAACTTTGATTTGAGAGGGTACCAATAAAAAGGAGAGTCCCTCTCATCTGGTTGTCCCCTGTATAAGTATATGATAAAAAAGACAAATAGAACTGAACTGTTTTTTGTGGCTCTGAGAATGTTCTGTGCCGTATTTAAGTCCATAAATCATCGGCAGACTCGTGTCGGCCATCTAATTACGATGAGTACAACTGATAAGAATAGATTACTTTGTATTATATATTGAGAGAAATGTTCAGACAACAGAAATGACAGTTTGTTCCGGCCAAAATAAGCTCTAAAATGTTCCGGAACAGGACTAACTCACGGTTGTTTTGTTCCAGTGAAAGTAGCTCACAGAGGTAAGACTTCTGGCGTACGTGGTGCTCCCCCTACGGACTTACCGTACGGTTTGAGCGCACCGCGTGCTCTCGTCAACGGCGATAAATCCTGAAGAGTGCAGAGTTTTGGCCGTACACCACATACACGCACTGATTTCACCGTACGCAAGTTTGATAAATGAGGGCCATTGTCCTCTTGTAGCAGAAGCTTCTCTAAACAAACTCAAACAGAGGTTAACACCACAAGTTAATCACCCATCTGAGGTAAATGTACTGGAAAATATAATTTATGGAACGATTATGAAAATGGTGTGCTTAAGTGAGAACCCCACAATAATTCAGTTAATATTTAATTGAATTACTTGTTCATTAGGAGGTGGCTGCTGAGGGGAGGGGCTCTCAGGGGGGCGTGTCCATAACTGGTTCTTAACGGCTGTGTTAGTTCTTAATGTGTGTAATTATGAACACAAGTGCATGTTATAGTGAAAGAAAAGCCTCAGTTTGACCTGGAGGTTCCTTGTTCCTGTCGCCTCACTGCCAGCCAATCACAAGCTGCTACCTTTGCCCCACAACCAATCACCTCTCACAATTTGTACTTAAGGCCTTAACATTTTTTGGCATTCACAAATTTGTTCTTATCTCAAAAAGCTTTTCTAAAAGGACAAAACTGTCAGGAGCACACCCTGTTTTAGATGATCCCTCTTTTTGCAACCAAAAAGTCAAAGCCATGAATGATTGTATGATCTATTGCTTTTACAAAGTATTTCAAATAAAAATATTGGACACAAAAAGTGAGCCCAGGCAAAGTCTAATAGTTGGATGTTGGCAAAGGCTCCTGAAGCCGTGCGAGGGCATTTAGAGGGCGTGTCTAGGCAAATACATATTCCCTTTTATGTAACCAGAGATCATCCCGCTGATTTGGAGCTGGAAGTTGCTGCTCCTCTAAGCTGAAGCTCTGATTTACACACTGCAGAAGTAGGAAGTAGGCACTGTATTTAAACCCAGCTGACTCCTCCCCCACGCCACATCATTAATGTTCATTCAGCACTGGCACTTTGATCACACTATTATTGCGCTAACATAAAATCATTTTAACGGCAATCATCTTTTTGACACAGATTAATCACGTTTATTTTAGACCATGACTGCGCCCCCTTCTGGCTGGGCTCGTGCCTCTGACTCTGCAGACTTTGGTGACATTTCTCCACTGTTGTGCGCGTGTGTGTGTGTGTGTGTGTGTGTTTGTTTCACTTTGCTTGTGTGACTTGTATTTACATGTTGCCCCACCCTCAGGTCACCTCAGGCACACGCGGGCCTTATAAAAGGCATGCTTTTATCTTTGCTGATTCCACTACAACAATGCAGACTCCAATCAAACAACTGTCCATGAAAATGCACCTAAACTTCTGAGCTGAGTCGTTTAATATGAACAATATCGGAGAGAAATGGGTCTTTTGCGTTTACAGAAAAAGGTTTTCATGTCTTTGAGTTCAGTGTTGCATTTATAGTTTTGTTCAGTGGACATAACATATATTTTCTGAGCAACAAAATCATCTGTAGTTGAATAAGGTAAGTGGTTGGAGTTTATAATTATAAATCATAAGTCACGTTAAACGTGTTATCTGTGGATGAGTATGCAATTCAGAGTCTAGTTCTATACAATTCGTGTACAGTATTGCCGTTAGCCAATATTCATTGTAAAATATTTAACCCTTTAGAGCTTATATATTACTTTTAATATAAATATGTGTTGGATTAAACAGTAAGTCTTCACACTGAACCACTCACACAAACAATTACTCAAGAGCAGCTTATTGTCTTCAGTCAGGGATCGCTTTAGGGACTTGGAGCGGAGCTGTTCCAATCCTTCTTACTGCTGAGGAAGTTAATGGTCTTTTCACAAGGTCTTTACTCCAAAAACGCTTCTTTTATTCCAACTAAGGACTCGCTCTTTTTCCTGTGCGGTCCTCTGGGAACACTGCGCGCTGCCTTCTCATTGGCATGCTAAAAACAAACGGATATTTTTGTCTTAAGCTTTAAGGAGGCATTACTGTGGGCCATTGAGCGCGTCGGTTCCTGTTCCATCCCCCTGCGTGCCTGCTGGAAGTGGTCCAAACCTGGTGAATGGACGGCGGGGTTCGCGGAGGGCTGGAGAGGTTATTTACGGAGGTGACATCTTTGAGGGACAGGCAGAAACAATCTGCTGACTGTAAGCTGTGGGGGCCCCTTTGGTAGGTCGCACAGGGACAAGTGTACTGACTGAGTGTGCGTTTTCAAATGCGTTTTGTTCTCGTGTTGTTCCAGAGAAAATAGTGACATAGAAACCTCAGAGGCTGTTTGTAGGGCGAGGGTCTGATGCTTCGGAAGGGGAGTCCTGAAGGCTTGTGTGGTCAGTTCAAACACCGCCCCATGCCAGCGTGCTCCTACACTTACTGAGAAGATTGTAAAAACATTCTTCATTCACAATCAATCATAAACAGGGCCACTGCTAGCCATTTGGGGGCCCGACGCTGAAATGCTCTTTGGTGCCCCCAACTCCCTTTGAACGTGTACAGAATGCTTTTGGCTTTGAAGGCTGTAATGCAACATTAAGGTTGATTGATGAGTTTGACTGTATATTGTATAAATCACAACCCTAAGGGGGGTCATGTCATTTTCTGTATTTTGGTGCATTTTAGATGTAATATTGTTAGCACTCATTACTCAAGTGTATTATGAGGGCCCCCACCCCCTGTCCCCACGCCCTGTCCCTAAATGTCCCTGCTCCGGCCCTGCTCTAGCGTCACCTGAAGCCCTTCTCCTGCTCTTCTGGAGAACAGATCGTGACCCTAGAAAACACTACAAGCTGCAAACTATTCATGCTTTCTGTTGCATTTATGAAAACATGATTTAGACTTTTGTAAGAAGTGAAATGCCTTTGGTTTTGCACACGCACAGCACCAGCTCAGCTTAACACGCATCACACTAATTGAATATGAGGCACAGTTTAGCTCCATGTGGATCGTAGAACACATCTCTCAGCTGTGCCCTGAATCTGTCTGTGTGTCTAAGCTGGGTTAGGGTTCGTACAGCGGAGCTGCTCGTGCGCATCTCCAACTTGTTATGCAGAGAGAGAGCACTAGTTCCTCGAGTCCGAGTTAGTTTTGAAATGCATCTGTTGCAGAATAAGCCATTGCCATTCAATCCAAACTGCCTGGTCAGGCTGGTGCCCCTCGGAGCACCTGATCAGAATCAGAGAATCAGAATCAGAAAGAGTTTATTGCCATTGTCAATGAACAAAATTCACAAACATAGGAACTTGTCTCGGCGTTAAGGTGCAACACAAAACACTGAGCAATAATAAAACAACATATATTCAATCAAACAAAAGGGCATGCATTTAAGGGACAATTTAAAATTACTATAGTATAAAATAAAAATAAAAATAAAAATAGGCATTGCTATGTACACAAGTTTACAGTTAAGTTTAAAGTTGTAGTGCAGAAAGTGACAGTGCAGTGAGTGATGAAGAGTGTAGTTAAAGTGACAGGTGTTTAGAAGTGTTCATGAGTCCAACAGCAGAGGGAAAGAAACTATTCTTGTGGCGGAGGTTCTGGTCCGGATGGACCGTAGCCTCCTGCCTGAGGGTAGTGGTTCAAATAGTCCATGTCCAGGGTGAGAAGGGTCAGCTGTGATCCGACCTGCTCGTCCCAGAGCCCTGGAGACGTACAGGTCCTGCAGAGATGGAAGTCTGCAGCTGATCACCTTCTCAGCAGAACGCACAATGCGCTGTAGTCTCTGTTTGTCCCTGGCTGTGGCTCCAGCGTACCACACGGTGATGGAGGAGGTGAGGATGGACTCAATGATGGCCGTGTAAAACTGCACCATCATCTGCACTGGCAGCTTGGCTTTCCTCAGCTGCAGCAGATGATGAGCGGCACTGAACGAAGGGTTAAATACAGAGGACAAATTTCCCTACAGGGACAAATGTCCTTAACACAATCCTGAGGGGTGTGGGGGGTGCCAAGGGTGCCAAGGAAGAGAGCCAGGTTGTCTTTAGGAGATCAACAGGACTGTGTCCCTGTTTGTTGTCCCTTACAATAATATTCCTTGCAAATTAAACTATTACTATTCCAAACAGGGTTCTAAGGCCTGAACAGGAAGAATCATACACTTTATAGCAGACTTCAATGTAAGCTACATGCATCATGTCTGTCCCCCCACATGGCCGCATGTGGGACAGCTCAGACCCACCGCAGAGGGACAGGTCAGACCCACCGCAGAGGGGACAGGTCAGACCCACCGCAGTTGGGACAAGGTCAGACCCACCGCAGAGGGGGACAGGTCAGACCCACCGCAGTTGGGACAGGTCAGACCCACCGCAGAGGGGACAGGTCAGACCCACCGCAGAGGGGACAGGCCAGACCCACCGCAGAGGGGACAGGCCAGACCCACCGCAGAGGGGACAGGTTAGACCCACCGCAGAGGGGACAGGCCGTGGGGTCGAGGACGCTGTGACCACACTGCTGCATTTTTATTAGTTGCCTCCAGGATAAACTAAGACTCATGTCAGACTTTATTTGTCAATTTTACTTCCACTTTGGGTGGGCCGGGTATTGGGTCCCAGTGTGTGCAGGCTACTGTAACTGTGCCACGTCTGATGTTGTTCCTTTGGTTTCCCTCAGGATTGTTGCCTGTCTCTGCTCCTTTACTTTGTATAAACGGATCTGTGTGGCAGCTTGCACCAGGAGACACATACTGAAGCTCGCTGATCAGTCAGTCATCGTCAGTCTTCTGTCTGGGTCCGAGCAGGGTCAGGGGTCGGTCCTCAATGACTTTGTGAAGTGGTGTGATGCCATTGTTAGAGAACAAAATTCACAGACTAGGAACTCGCTTCGGCCTTAAGGTGCAACATACAATGAATAATAATACAAGCTAAATATATCAAATAAGCCATGCATAATATTAAGAATTTACTAATAAAATAAAATGGTGGTCAGAAATGTTTCAATAAAATGTTATGAAACCCTAACCACTGTGCCACTGTGTGTTGAACCATGGGATGATGCGGTCTACAAAAAAGTCCAACAGAGAATGTTTTTCTTTTGATGTTTAGCTGATGTTTATTTGTGTTCTTTTTTTCAGATTATGTTGTGTGTTCTATGTTTCTCCTAAAAAGCAGTTAGGAGCAGTTAGCTAGAAAAAGCTAGTTACAAAGTTGTTTATTTATTTATTATTTATTAACCTTTATTTAACCAGGAAAGTCCCACTGGTTAGGGGAGTCCCCCCCAATGGTTCATTGCCCCTGCCTGATGTCATGTGTGGATCCAGAATCCAGAAGATGAGAATGGCACTCTGCTGAGTGTTGCACACAACTGACATTAAAAAGACACATCAGTTCTCAGATTGTACCTCCTGCACATGTTGAACACTCATGGTGATTATGTGTGCTACTCCCGTTTCCCCGCGCACCTGCCGTCCGCGTCAGAGGAGTGCTGCTTCCAGCTCTGAGTGACAGCCTGACTGTAAACCTCCAGGCAAATGTAGTTATGAACGTGCGTCTGACAGAGTGACAAGTTAACTGTGTGCTCTTAGGCAAAAGCAGCACCCGTTTACTCCGCCTGAAGTCTCCCTGGAACAGACTGTTATGATAGCCAAACTCACGGATGAGCGGATGAATCTGCTCAGTCTGCAAGCCTGTCTGCAAAGAATTATGACATCAATAAAGTCATATATATTTAAATACATTCATAAAATCAAACAAACCAAGCTATGCAACCACTGTGATTGCCTCGTCAAAATTCCATTTGCCCATGCTCAGATGTTGCTGTCTTACTATGGCAACACATATGTGGACAAACTACATCTAATATGCAATCAACATCTTTGACTCTTTAATTTATGTTCATTTCAACATAAACATGAGTCCAATGTCCAAGAAAATTCCTATTAAAATCACCCCACATAAGAATGGATATTGATAATGGAAGAAGGATAATGGATAGAAATAATAATTTTAACTAGAAGCTAAGAACTTTAAAAAAAGGATGGGGGCCACAGTTCTGATAGAAAAGAAGGCCCAACACCATTAGAACATTAGTAAAAGAACCTTAAAATCGATCCTAAAACACACAGGGAGCCAATGCAGGGATTTTATAACCGGTGTAATGTGGTCCCGCCCACTGGTCTTAGTCAGGACACGAGCTGCTGAATTTTGTAGAGACTGTAAACCTGAGAACGCTTTTGGGAAGACCAGAGAGCAGGGCATGACAGTAGACATGTGATAAAAAACTGTTGACGAGAGAGAACGGGGCGGACTCTGGCTTTGTTCCTTATTTGATTCAAAAAAATAATTTTGGGTAAGGGTTAGAAACCCAGATTTTGTACTTGTGAAGATGGATTGAACTATTGTGCTTGTAGTGTGCATAAAAGTGTTTCTCCCTTGACCTCAGGACTAATAACCAAAGCCTCAGTTTCGTCCCGTTAAGTTGAAGTTTTCTGCCATCCAGGATTTGATGTCTAAAATGCAGTTAAAAAGAGCATCAATTGGCTTGGCATCATCAGGAGACATGGAGATGTAAAGCTGCATATCATCAGCATGTGGGAGTTGATTCCATGTCTCCTGATGACACCACCAAGAGGGAGCAGACACAGGTTGATGAGCACAGGACCTAAAATCGAACCCTGGTGCGCCCCATCATACGTGCTGCTGAGAAGGTGATCGGCTGCAGACTTCCATCTCTGCAGGACCTGTACGTCTCCAGGGCTCTGGGACGAGCAGGTTGGATCACAGCTGACCCTTCTCACCCTGGACATGGACTATTTGAACCACTCCCCTCAGCAGGAGCCACTCCCCTCAGGCAGGAGGCCACTCCCCTCAGGCAGGAGGCCACTCCCCTCAGGCAGGAGGCCACTCCCCTCAGGCAGGAGGCTCCCCTCAGGCAGGAGGCTACGGTCCATCCGGACCAGAACCTCCCGCCACATGAACAGTTTCTTTCCCTCTGCTGTTGGACTCATGAACACTTCAAAACACCTGCCACTTTAACTACAACTCTTCACTCACTGCACTGTCACTTCCTGCACTACAACTGTAAATGTAACTGTAACTCTTGTGTACATAGTAATGCCTATGTTTATTTTATACTATAGTCATTTTAAATTGTTTCTTAATGCGTGCCCTTTTTGATTGAATATATGTTGTTTTTATTCTTGCTCAGTGTTTTATGTTGCACCTTAAGGCCGAGACAAGTTCCTATGTTTGTGAATTTTGTTCATTGACAATGGCAATAAACTCATTCTGAATCTGATTCTGATTTTATGGACCTGGGAGGAGCAGGTGCCTCACCTTAAATATTAAACATATGATTTGTTTGAGTATGTTAAAAGAATAGTGTGGTCTACTGTATCAAAGGCAGCGCTTAGATCCAGATGAACCAACACGTCACATTTTTTAACCTTCATTTATTCTAAACAACTCTTGTTTCCAGATGAGTACCCTCCTAAATGAATTGAAATCTTTGTCAATGCTATTGCATGTGTGTGTTTAAAACCTAATTAAGAAACTTTATTTTATTTTATTTAGCTTAAAAAAGTAAGTTAGATACTGGTCAGTAATTGTTAAACTCATTCAAATTTAAATTGCTCTTCATCAGCAGGGGTCTCACCACTGCCGGTTTGAAGGCAGAAGGAAGTAGACCACTGTCTGAAGAGAGAAATTCATCCTGTTTAAAAGCTTGTCTCTAAAAGATCCATAAAATGACTCAAAACATTGGGTTGTAATTGGATCTAAAAGACAAGTGGTGGGCCTCACTGAGCAGGCAACTCTGTCAAGCATCTCAGCTTTAATCAGGACAAAACTGCCCAGTGTTTCCTCGGGTAAAGCCAAACTCTCAGATGTGATAATATATCATATAAAAACAGAATGATTGTGTTTATCTTTCCCCTGAAGTGGCTTGCAAACTGCTCACAGAGAGCGTCAGTTGGAGTAAAACGAGAATCAGGGTTGAAAATATGGTCAGTGGTTGAGAAAAGTGCTTTGGCATGATTTTCATTTGGATTGGATTGTTTTGGGAAAGTTGTTTCTTGAATTTCGCATTGCATTATTACACATTCTTTGTTGGTTATTGAGTAGTGAGTGATTTATTGTTGCGTTGTCTTTTCTCCACCTTCTCTCTGCCCCTTGCACTCTGTATTTCATTTTTTTCTTTTCCTCATTTCTCCAAGGAGGTGTGGTTTGGTTTGTATGTTTTGCGGAGCAACCCAGTTCTCGGGCTGACTGTAGTCTACTCTTAAAATTGTCAGGAACAAAATCACAAGAGGCAGGCACAACAATGGGACTGTTTTTGCTTTGTTCTGTTTTTAATATACAACACACAACACAAGTTTGAATGTGAATTATAATGTTGGTCAATTCTTTGATTGTTGGGTTTGTGTCATCCATTTCTGGTTTGCTCAAATATAGTAGTACATGATCTGTCACATCAGTTGAGACACCATCATTTCCCCCGATAACATATTGGGCCAATGGTTCCAGGTACAAAGGGAACAAGAGGGGGGAACAAGCACAGCCCTGGGTCTGTCAAATTACTTTTGATTTAGATTCTTGATGCTCGTAAAGAGCCTCAATAATTTGTATTACTAAATCATCCATATCCAATGTGCTCAGTACTTCAAATAAATAAGGCCAGCTAAGAATCAGTAGCTTTCTCAGCATCCAGCATCCATTATTATTTCAGCTTTGTTCAGTTGTTTTGTACATGGTTCATGATATGTAAAGATCGTCTTATGTTATCTTGTGTTTGTCGTTTGTTAATAATCATAAATCATTGTATTTTTATTCTTCTGGACATAATTTAGGTTTATATACAAGTCCACATTCAGAATTGTCCATGTGAGGCGCAGTCGAGTTGATCCTTTTTTGAGGGCCCGGTTAAAAGCTGATGCAAGCAAGTGTGCCTTTTAGAGCTTTGTACCACTCTGAGATGAACCCATCACTCCCTGGAGACTTAGGTTTTTTTAGTCTTTTGATTGCACTTTGAATTTCAGTAGTTGTTATTTCAAAACATGATTTTTTGTTTTGTTCTTCGGTCATGGTGGGTAAATTGAGTGTCCAAAAACGATTGTATTTCTTCTTCAAGGTGACAAATGACATCCACCTGAACACTGACGCGGGCAAAGCCTCAGTCTTAATTCTGTTAGATCTGAGTGCTGCTTTTGACACTGTCGATCATGGGACCCTCTTACAGAGACTAGAGGACTGGGTGGGCATCACTGGCACTGCCCTAAACTGGTTAAAGTCCTATCTGGAAGACAGGAAGTTCTTTGTTCAAATTGGTAACTGTGTCTCAGACCAGATGCCCCTGACCTGTGGGGTGCCCCAAGGGTCAACCCTGGGACCCCTTTTGTTCAACCTCTACATGCTGCTGTTAGGTCAGTTGATACGCAGCGAGAATGTGTCCTATCACAATTATGCAGACGACACTCAAATCTATGTTTCACTGACGGCAGGTGAAATATGGACCAGTGGATTCACTCTGTCACTGCATCCAACAGATCAGTGTGTGGATGCAAAACAACTTTCTCCAGCTGAACTCAGACAAGACTGAAATCATCGTCTTTGGCCCACAGAAACAAAGAGAAAGTGTTAGAAGTCACCTCCAGAGTCTCGCTCTAAAAACCTACACATCAAGTTAGAAATCTGGGGGTAATAATGGACTCAGACTTGAACTTTAACAGCCACGTCAGATCAATAACATCAGCAGCTTTTTACCATCTAAAAAACATTGCCAAAATCAAAAGTATAGTGTCTAAACCAGACCTGGAGAGACTTATCCATGCGTTTGTCTCTAGTAGATTATACTACTGTAACGGCCTGCTCACTGGCCACTCCAAACGAGCTGTAAAACAGCTGCAGTACATCCAGAACGCTGCTGCTCGGGTCCTGACTAGAACCAGGAAGTACGATCACATTAGTCCTGTGCTCAGGTCTCTGCACTGCCCCTGTGGCTCAGAGAATAGACTTCAAAGCAGCTCTGCTTGTATATAAGTCTCTCCATGGCCTAGCACCAAAGTACATCTCGGACATGTTAGTGCCATATGAACCATCTCGGACTCTGAGGACCTCAGGGACCGGCCTCCTGCTGGTGCCCAGAGTCAGGACTGAACATGGGGAATCTGCATTTCAGTTTTATGCAGCTAAACTCTGGAACAGTCTTCCTGAGGATGTGAGACAGGCCTCGACTCTGGTTCAAATCTAAACTAACAACTGTTTTGTTTTTGCTGTGCATGTGACTGAAATGATTTTCTTTGCACTCTTCTTTTGTTTTAAACTATTTGACGGATAGCCTGAAAAAGGCATCGTTAAATTTCTTTAAATTAAGGTTTTATGATTTCTGTCTTGTCTTTGTGATTTTAATGCATTTTTTCCCGTTGTGTGAAGCACTTTGAAATGCCTTGTGTACAAATTGTGCTCTACAAATAAACTTGGTTTGCCTTATTTGTTTCTTGATATTTTGCTGAAACATTTTTTGTAACAATTAAAACGTTGATTGCATTTGGTCTTGTTTGGTTAAAATTACATGATTCTGCCCATTTAGTATTTTAAAAATTGTTCTCTCCTGTTGTTGTTTTCTAAGCGTCCAAGCTAATCATTTTGAACCATGTTCATAATATTTTTGTTTGGTGAAGACCCTTTTTAAAAATGATTTCCTATGAGGTCAAATCATTAATCTCACCTCTTTTCTTTTTAATTTCCTGTAGCAAATGAAGATTCTTGTTTTCGGCCTGTTCAGTCTCCAACCGCTTCAATTTGTTCTGTAAGGTGTTTAGTTTATGAATTTGAAACATCTAATGTCAGCTGAACATGTAAAATTGCAGTCTCCAAGGGTTCCCCCAGAGTGGTTTGCAATCAGATCTATATCTTCAGTATAGAAAGTGAGGTCGCTTCCTGTGGGGGCATACACATTACACAAGTTTAAAGTAATTATAATACCATTTATAGTTCCTCTATCCAAATCAAATCTGCCATCTTTATCTTTGTGTTCAAAACTCTATTCAAAGACCATCCTGCTTGAGCTCAATATGACCACGCCCCTCTTATGTTGGCCCCGATATGAGAAATAGTAAAGTCTGTTATAGCCAAATGTAGTACATTTTTGAAGTTCTAAGTCATTAAAGTGGGTTTCTTGTAGGAATATAATTTCACTTTTCTCTTTACTCATCTTTGTCAGTATCTTGGACCATTTAATTGGGCCCAATATGCCATTATCATTAAAAGATGCTGTTCGTAACTTTTCAGATGCCATGTTGATATCATTCTGGTAAATCTGCTTTTGTTCCACAGCTCTCTGGTCCAACACAACACACAAACACAGGAACCACAACAACCCAACCCAACAGAACAAACTAAATGCAAAAAGAGATCAGAAGGTGGAGGGAAAACCATTTTCTAGGTAAACAAAAAAAAAAAAAGGTCCTGGAACACGCTGGCACATATTAGGCAAACACTCACATGTCTCCAGGAAAGTCCAGCTCCCTTTCATTGGAATGCGCCGATGCAGAGCTAGTTAGCGCAGATGTAGCATTGCCAGACTGGTTCTTTGAAAGTTTCTCTTCTTTTTTGTTCCTGAAATAAGGCAAGACAAGTTTATTTGTAGAGGACATTTTATAGACAAGGCAATTCAAAGTGCAACACTTAAAATGGACTGTTTCTCAATAAAGTATTTGCACATTGTCAAGACTAAATTAACCCACCCCAGTACTGTGACTAAAGCGACAGAACTGAACACCAATTTATTTACTCAACTCAAATGATTCAACTTAAATTAAATGAAGATAAATGAATGCAATGGAATCTTAAGATGTCTCACCAACTTCTCTGTGCACCAGTGATCTTTACTCTTTCCTGGGGTGTTGTAATTTTTAGTTTTATGTGTTGTACCCTTACTGTTAACCCTCACATTTAACCAACATATCAACCAACTACTAACCAACAAACTAACCATTAAGCAAACCAGCCGAGCAACCAACCAACACAGATATATCAACGAACTAAGCATTTGATATGAGCGCCAGGGGCCACCAAGAACGTGAGAAAACTAACAAAGCAAGTAACCAACAAAATCCACCTGGCAAACCAACCCAACATGTAACCAACCAACCAACCACCCAACCAACCAGCAATCAACTAACCACGCTGCTAAACGCTTCCATGTTTGTGCCACGGTCTGCAGAGGACTCACAAAAGGTAATCATGTATGGAGCCGGGGTTAAGAAGTAATGTAACAGTCTATTAAGTTTAATATAGATATGTAGAATAAGCATATGCGTGAGGACATTAGCATAAATCTTGGTTCCACACGAGTTCTCCCACAGCGCTCGGGTCTAATGACAAACACTGGGAATGAGCCGTGCCCAGACGCGGCGCACACTTGAGCTTTCAATTAGCCTCTGATCTGGAAGTCTGTCCACTGGAGTGATCGTCCCAAAGAACATGGAACAATGAAGCTATGAGTTTTTAGTGGAAATTGGGAGCGCATTAGAGTGGGCTTATCGGGCAGAGGTCACCACTAACTGGGGCAGGGACAAGGCATTGTGTTACTTTAGCTCACAATTTTACAGGGAATTCATTTTGGAAGAGGACGGCAGGTTTTAAAGTGTTTTTCTACCATACGCCACTAAATTAAATGCATGAAATATATATATATATATTTAATCTATGGATTATCAACGCTTGACAACTTCTTGTCATGTCTTTTTGTGAAGAGCTCTAATGTCAGTAGAAAAGGTGAAATTTGTCACAAGTTTGCGCTCTATTGTGTGTTTCCTTGTGCTTTTGCAGACCAGGTCAAATGCACTGGGTCAAAGAAGTGCTTGCACTTCTGGCTAAATACTGTAAAAAAGGCTTTTGGACTCAAACTTGACTCTATGTATGTGCTCAATTTTTTGATTGACACATTTGTATTTCTTTAATTCTGTAAATTGGTTCATATGACATCACAACACTGTAAAATCTGTAGTTTGCACTGAGCTGAGACAGGTCAGAATTGTGTTCGGAATTAGATTGATTGATTCTATTCAGAATGTGTTGTTTAACTGTCAGAGGTCAAATTGTTGACCTGGTGTATGGTTCATGTCTCTGTCATTACGTCCGATCCACATGAAACAAAAACTGGCGCAAAGTTCAACGTCTTCTCTATCGGCGCAAATAAACAAAAGTGAAATTATTCTTTCACAGTTGCTTCAGAAAGTGGTGCCATTAATCAATCCCAAAGACTTGATTGTTGTCAGTTGAAAAGAAAGCCATACATTTCATATTGCAGGTTTGTGGATTTAATCCCAAACAAATAATGATGAAGTGGTGGACTTCTATTTTGGATATTTCTTTGAAAAACAGTGGATCTCCCACAGTGGACTCCATCTGACTCATCAGATTCTAGAACGTGAACGCAGCCTATTACAGTAATGGACCATAATTTAAGCAGGAAAATGCTGATCAGACGTCTTTCACAGGGAAGTTCAGCTGTACATTTGACTGTTTGGGAGTAAGACCAGAGCATCCGGCCTCGGGGTCGGACCAGGACCTTCTGGCCCTACTGTTCATTGCTTTGATTTTGAGGTAATATTACTTGCCAAACAAAGAACATATTGCGTTCGCACACATAGGGTACAACAGCTCCAAAAGGTGGGTATATTTACACTGGTAATAAATATATTCAAAAAGTGAAATCCCTCAATGTTATATATGAATATTTATTCATTTGCACTTCTGTTCCCTCTAGACTTGACCCAGCCCAGACCTCATATTGAAATGTTGTGTCATGATAATCATGGCCTAAAAAGAATTGTTATTATTTTGCAAATGTCACGCTAACTGTTTAAACATTTTAACATTATTATTAGAGAATTGAGTAATCGTACTTTATTAGAAGAGAAAACAACTACTTTTCTGCACTGTCTGATTGTGTTCAATGGTTATCTTTGGTGGAGATTATGACAATTATACAAAATGCTCATCGAACGTTTATTTCTATGGCCTTGAACAATATTATTGCTTATTGTCCCTAGTAAGTGGCTGCTCTCTGATAGCCTGATGTAATCACCTTCCTGTGATTGGTGTTCATTTCTACTATTTTCGAGCATCTGCTCTGTGATTGGCTGACGTTCTCACAGTAAGCAGTTAATAATAAGCCGTTTGATGATGACTGAAGTAAATAACAGCTCCAGAACAATGCTTGTTAGCATAATTGTAACCTTTTATTCCTCTTGTAAAGCCCATGCCCTGGACCTCATCCTTGCACTGAGCCATGAACTCTGCTTGACTTGGATAATACAGTCATGACAATTTCCTGCAAACGACAAGAAGTACTATTAGCATTATTATTATTATACCACAGCTCCCATGGCACGGTGCAGGCACCGCTGTGCCTGAGGGGCTAATTGTACTGGTGTTTAGCCCGGGCAGCAGATGAGACGACCCTCACCTCAGCGAGCTAAAATGTCTTTGTTTTCTTTTCCTGCCTGCATTTCTCCTTGGCCTCCCCCTGTTTGTGAGGCCAGAGCCAGAGCCACGCGCGCACACCTTTGTCGCTGCATGGGAGGAAGGCGAAATGATCCGGTATTAAATTTCAATAACACGCTTTTCCCAGGTTCTCCAGAGTACAAGCAATCAAGGGTTAAATTGGATCTGTAACGTATGCTCGGTGACCCACAAATCGCTTAGCCATCACGCGCAGTCATTACGCGGAGCTGGCAGATGAGCGTTAGCGAGCCTAGCCTCACCGCGCGGCCCGGGGATTGTGTGTATTAGCGCTAACACGGCTGAGGTATTTAAATTTTGATTTTTTCCTAATGGGTTTTGACATGTTTCATTTCGTCCGGGGGGAGCGTGCCTCACCTCGGCAAAGTAAATGTTGCTAAAAAGTCATCAAGGCAGAATATTAAAATTCCATCAAATGAGGATTGCGCTAATGCGACGGAGCTGGGTTTGCAGGTACGCAGAGGCAGGGTCAGGGGCCATGGCTTCTGGGGAAACACTATTTGTTCCCCATGGCTGCCTTCTTTCCCTCTTAAATAAATGATTAAACTAGACCAGTGGTGCCCCCCTCCCCTCCGCACAGCTCTCCTCTGCCTCTTGGAGCTTGTCTTTTGAAAACCGGACACAAGGAGAAGGAACCTCAATGTCTAAAATCATGCTTAGGAGAAATATAGTATAAGACGTACCCATGCAGTCTTTGTAAACAGTCAAGCGTTATTTTCAGGTGAAGGGTCGTTGTTTTAGTCCAACTGGAGCATTGCTTTAGCAGCTTCACATGTTTCAGCTCCTGCCTGCAGCCTTCCTCAGGAGCGTCCCGGGATGCTGTGGTGTGGTGTCTTGTAGGCTACTTACAGTGGAGGAAGCTTTAGCCCCCTTCTGACCTACAAGAACACAACGACACATACGTGTACAGTAGCACACAATCTACAATGACAAACATAAACATAAAGTGGCAGAATTTCTTGTAGAGTTCATTATGTGCAGAATTATACATCCTGCATCAAAAGTTCATGTCTTGATTTAAAGTACGTACACTGTCATCCATCCGTGTTCAGACAAAGTCATTTAATGGAGGCGGTCATACAATGCACACGGCCAATGTTTACATTTTTTATTTGTGTGTGTGTGTGTGTGTGTGTGTGTAAGTCTTTTTTTTTTTACAGAATTTTACAGAGCAATAAATTCAATTGTATTTGTTTTCATTTCGTAGGGAAGACAATTCAAATACATATGGCTTGACTGCTGCTTGTTCCATTGACATAAGCCCCAGAGAGTCTCCCTTCCATCATCAAGCTGGGAAAGAGTTGTTTTAGGCACTTTCCAATGAACAAGTGCAATGCGCTTTTGTGCCCTTTTAGAATCCATCCACAGCCATTTACTCAGGTCTTCTCCAGGACTGCATCCCAGCTGTGTTTATGTGGTTTATGTTCTGTACCATTTATGTTCCGTGGATCTCGCTTGCAGCTCTCGGTGGCCTCTCTGATCCGGTCGTGGTATTTGTTATTTTCAGCCCGGAATGGCCTGGCAACACCGGACCACATGACACCATCACCTGACACCTCTGGTAAACAAACTGACTGAAATGACTGTTCACTAACCACTATCGCTCATGTACTACATCTATTACAAAACACTCTTAGTTTTATTTTAATACACCCTCTACAGCGCCCTCTAGGGCAGACAGTAATCCAAGCATTCTTCAATTACTTGAGGTCATATATTATACCATTTTATTCCATATATTCAACACAAACATTCCAACATCATTATTATACATTGAAAAAGGCAAAGTACTTTTTATAAATATGTTCAATTTACATTATAATAGGACAAATGCAAGGTTGTATTTCCATTTACGAGACGGGTGATGTTCATGGGGCTGTGTTTTGTTGGACAGTTTTTTTTTCTTTTTTTTTCTTTACAAAGACAGGTAGAGATTTGTTGTTTGTGGCGTGTCTTTTATTTCTATACATTGGGAGCATGGCGGCTGCAGATGAGGGATTCTGCGAGTCTTTCTGAGGCCATTACCAGCCTGACAGCCCACCAGCTGTCACTAATTGCCCACTAATGGGGTTTGGTGGTCGGATGGTTTGCCTGTGAGGGGCGTTCCAATCCTACTCCGGAGGTCCTTATGGCTGGCCAAATCAAAGGGGACACGTTTAAAAAACCATGTCATGTTATTCCTCCAACATTACACACCATATATATGCGCAGTCCGTGCACTGCCTACCATGTGTGTAATTAATCACCATTCTTTTCACCTGACATTACCTTCACTGTTTAAAAAAAATATATATAAAAAAAAGCCAAAGATTGCTTTGTTGGTGGTAACAGCAATTATCATGCATGATATTTCCTTTAGCTTGTCATTGAGCTGTGTGCAGCAGGCGAGAGGGGCCGGCTCTGCCCTCTGCGTCAGCCAGTCTGCTAATAGATGTGAGAAGGTCATCTGGCATTAGCGGCACAAGTGCGTTAGCATTTGTGCCTCTCGCTCTCCCAGACTGAGCGCATGTTTGAAGGCGCTTGGACAAGCAGGCCCTTTCATGGTGATGAATGGCTTTTTTCAAGCGTTCTGCTCCCTAGTTATGAGAAGGGTGACCTGGTCATCCAACGACTTTATGAAGCTATAAAAAATGTATGTCAGTCTGCAGTGTCTAATGCCATCCCTAAACGGGGGGAGGGGCAGGGGGCCCCTGATGGTAAAAAGGCCATTTACCGTCACTCTAAATAGCTCTCCACTGCCCTTCTCCACTTATCTGACAATGTCCTTGTCGTCAGGACACTTTTTCAGACCCCGCTTTTATTTTATAGGTTACACTTGAGGGGAAGCAAGTAGACTGTAGCATACACAAACTCATAAATGTTCCACAGCTCTGCACTGTGCTATAGAAACAGGCAGTCTGAGTAGGACTGGCATTGGAATTAGCTGAAGGAGCCAGGTCAGCAGGCTAACAATTTTAGTTCCACAGAATCTTTTTTTCTGTCCTTCTGGATGTACATCTCAGCCTTTAGCCCAGGGCTGGCTCAGTCGGCCTCGCCTACATAACAGTACTCTGACAAAACACTAGGATTCAACATTTACCAATATGTGCGCCAGCATCAGTTCTCTGGAAGGGTTTGGAGGTCAGTGTTTTGAATGAACACGTACATAAATGTGATTTGGGGTCCTCGCGCCTCAATGGGAGATGTACTGTTCCCCTCATCCACTCTTGACAGGGCTGCGTCCCATTAATCACAAATGTCTCTTTTTAATAAATATGCAAATGTATATTAGCCAAATGGTGTTACAGCAGCGTTTGTGTCATTAATAAATGATGAGCTGCTTTGTTGATATGGAGGATATCGAGTCTTGACAGGGCACAGCTCGGGTACAGGGCCCAGCTCGGGTACGGGGCCCAGCTCGGGTACGGGGCCCAGCTCGGGTACGGGGCCAGCTCGGGTACGCTGGCCCAGCTCGGTACGGGGCCCAGCTCGGTACGGGCCCAGCTCGGTACGGGCCCAGTACCCAGGGCCCAGCTCGGGTACGGGGCCCAGCTCGGGTACGGGCCCAGCTCGGGTACGGGGCCCAGCTCGGGTACGGGGCCCAGCGGGTACGGGGCACAGCTCGGGTACGGGGGCACAGTCTCGGGTGCGGGCACAGCTCGGGTACAGGGCACAGCTCGGATGCGGGGTACAGCTCGGGTACAGGGCATAGCTCGGGTACGGGGCCCCAGCTCGGGTACGGGGCCCAGCTCGGGTACGGGCCCAGCTCGGGTACGGGGCACAGCTCGGGTACGGGGCACAGCTCGAGTGCAGGGCACAGCTCAGGTACAGGGCACAGCTCGGGTACGGGGCACAGCTCGAGTGCGGGGCACAGCTCAGGTACGGGGCCCAGCTCGGGTACAGGGCACAGCTCAGGTACGGGAGCACAGCTCGGGTACGGGGCACAGCTCAGGTACAGGAAACAGCTCGGGTACAGGGCACGGCTCGGGTACGGGGCACAGCTCGGGTACAGCATTAGCCGGGTGATTCCCCAGTTTGAGTCAGTACTGATATTTCTCTTACCGTGACAAACTACATCGAGTATGCTGTCAATATCTTTTACCCTTTAACATGTTTTATTATAAGTTAAAGTGCGACCTTGGTGAAAACACATTGAACTAAAAGTCAAACTTCCTTTCCACTCTATTGAACTCAAATGATTGGTGAACTAAAGCTACAACTGAAAGGTAACATTGGAACTGTTTCTTAATGTTTAAATCCCCCAAAAATATAGTCAAGCTAACAACTAGCATGATTTGTGCAAATTTGGTGGACGACTCAATTTGGGGTACGTCAACTCAATTTGGGGTACGTCATGCTCAGTTGGCAGGGCCGTCGGAGCCACTCACTGATTGGCGGTCAGCTCCTATCGTTATGTCCTTGCCTACAGTGCTCACTGGAGGTGGAAAATGTTCCCACAGAGACGTTAAATTGTACCTTAACCTTGGCCCTAGAAAATCACTAGAAATGTGATGTAATGTGATCAAAATATTCCCCCAGGAAACAAAAAGTAGTCCTTGTGAAAAGATTGTTGGGAATGTTTTTTATTTTTGCCTGATGTTTGCAGACACATATACGTATACTTCACTGGGGAGGAGTTTGGGTCTGCTATCCTCTGCTCTGGTCCCTAGATGGATAGGCTGAGGAGGCTGACAGTTCTGCTGCTGGGGTAATGAGGTTGAGGTCAACACTGCATATCTAACCTGTGAAAGGGTGAATTCATGTGCATACATTCAGGGGAGACACTGACCGTCACTGTGCTTTTAGGAAATACTCTCTCGTTATATATCAGAATCAGAACAAAAACGTTTATTGCCATTGTAAGTGGACAAAATTCACAAACTAGGAATGTGCTGTGGTAACGTAGGGTTGTGTTATAAAACCCGCCCCTTCTTCTACGTGTTGGTGACCTGTTGAAGTATGAGATTGTTTAGTGCCTGGACCCCAGCTCGGGCTCGCTATCACATTCCCAGGGAGATTGTGCATAAAGGCATTTGTCCGTTATCACAGGAAGGAGGCGAGCACGGGCCGATGGGGGTTTGAACCGGTCGCCTCTCGGTCGCCTGTCTCCCGTTGAGCAATCAATCATGTCCGTCACCGTGCCGCACCCATCTCAAAACACTTGTAATCGCCTGCAAGTAGATTGTTTGCCAAACTATTAGCATAAGCGTCAGTCGGCATCGGGCCGATAATCTCCGGGCAGCAGACAGATGTGGCGCCTCTGCATTATTGATACGCTCGTCCCGAGAAAGCGCCCGAATTATAAAACATAGCTCTATTTACAAAGGGAGATTGGCTCTGTGCTTCAGCGTGAGTGAGAGGGACAGGCACCTCCGCCAGAGCCAGATAAGTTCAGGAGGAAAAAAACAAATTTCCCCCTGCACCTCCGGGTCAGCGCCCCAAGAGGAGCGCCGCCACAGAACACACAATGGACTCATTTCTGTAGCGTTACAATACAATCCAGTTTGATTTTTTGTTCGCGACCCCCGCCCGACCCTGGAGGTGTAAATTGACTCGCATTTCCATAGCCTTAGATACATATTCACCATGGTTTGTTTGAGCGAGTACTTTTTTTTGGTCCAGTTAAAGTCTGCAGTGTGACAGCGGAGCAAAACAGCCTTTAGCGGAGCGCTGAATGTTTCCATTAGTCCACATTGTTGTTCCTCGTGGAAAGGTTATGAACCGGAGCGAGCAATGCATGTTTATTTAGCAGCGCTGCCAAGTCGCTAACTTTCACTGTGCGAGCTCGGCCAATGGGGGAGCGGCTGTGTGGTGGAATTGCCTGAAGAGCGTGAGGAAATGTAAGGTTATGGTGTCAGCGCGCAGACACAACAGTCCCGCAGGTGGATTCATACAACATACAAACTAAAATGGATTGGCTCGTCGTATTACTTTCTTATGTTTTATTAGAGCCGTTTGCCCTGACACGTGGCTAAACATATAGTTTATGCATTAAAATGCATTAAAGTACCCCAACCCCTTCTGTTTTCTGATTTCTATTTATTTGCAGCATCTAAATGTCACCAGACAGCCTGTAGATGTCCACAGCTTCAAGATCCTAAACAATGTTACGTGTGTTTCATCCTCACACATTAGAACACTTCATGTCCACAGCGAAAGACACTCTTCACCTTGTGATGTCAAAAGGTGCACTAGGGTTGGATGTTGCCTTGTACATTACCAAATGTGTAGGGGAAACTTGAATTACAAACTTAACAAGAGCACACACACTTCACAACACGAAGGTCGCGGGTTCGACTCCCGGTCCGGACCAGGCCTTTCTGTGTGGAGTTTGCATGTGTCTCTCTGTGTCTGGGTCTGAGTTTTCCTCGGGCTCCAGTTTTCCCCATCAACTCAAACCATGCAGCGGGTGAAATCCTCCAGCTAAGGTCCTGACCAAGTAGAGCTCGTGACCTGGAGATGGTCCCCAGGCGCTGCACTGAGGGGCCAGTGCTCCTGACAGGAGGCCCCAGCAGCGCTGAATGATGGGTCAAATGCAGAGGGGGAATTTCCCTCACAAGGGTTTTATAAAGTCTATCTTAACCTGCTTGTCTCCATGGAGATGTCAGTGCCTAGAATGTTCCACAGTATGGCATTATACGTATCCCCTTCCATGGAGAAAAGCAGGTGGCCCCCACAAGACCGTTACAGGTCATATCTGTGGAGAGTCCAAACGACACATAATGAGGGTAATATTTGTGGATCATAAGTTTGGCTATTTCTTTTTCACAAAGAGTTTTAAGAGTGGATACGTTCCACCACTCATCCAAGTAGCTTCTTTAGTTCATTCCATAACTTTAAAGATCATATTAAATGAATTGATATCAAAATCTATAAAATGTGTCTAGAAAACGTGTCAAAAGTATTTAAAAACTCAATTTCACAACCTGCAAAGATAGGATATGAATAAAAGCAATATAATGTATATACGCTAAAAATATTGATTTGGTCTTTGACCTTAGATACTTTTATTTCCTCTACACATGCTATAATACTAAGACTATTGATCCCTTTACATTGTTGTGATACTTTGTCACTTTTATCTTTACACACATGGATTTAATCTTCCATTTAATCTTTTATTATTGATATGAAAGCAATGGGGAAAGAGCACTGGGCTGTTTTCATGATCAGTCATGATCTTTCACTCATATCTGTCCAGTGCACGTTCTAAATGTTTGCCTTGTTAGTTTTGTTCTCCTTCTGGAGGACAAAGCGCAGACTCATCACAGCTCATTTGCCTTCGCGTCCTGTGTGGAAACATGTGGCCCTGGTTGGCACGAGCCTGTGAAAGCCATTACAAGCGCTGGCATATGCGCGGACAAACAGCCTCATCAGAGCCGCAGCCCTGTGCCATGTCTGTGCCACGTCTGTGCCACGTCTGTGCCATCCCCGCGCTCCGGCTGCTGTGATGGATGGAGCAGGGAGGCTGGGCAGGAGCTTCAGCTGGACCACAACCACGTTTACATCCACTGCATAGGAAGTTTGTGGTAATGTCCTTCTCTCAGAGGAGGGAAGAAGATCATGATTTTCAACCGTCATTCACCTCAGACCTGTGCCAACTTAGTATTTCAACTCTAGATGGCACAGTGTGTCAGCTCATACAAGTCCTGAGGTAAGCGGCTGGATACTACACTCACCTTCACATTCACAGCAAAAGTGAGTGAGTTAGTTTATTGTGAAGATTGCAACAAAAAGAAACATGTAAAATACATAAACAACATTATTATTAAATCCCACCCTCATTACTTCCAACACAAATTTTCATTTGATGCTTCCTGCGGTTTAGCTTCCCCAGATAAAGTCTGCTGCAGAATATAAACCACTATAAATCACTAATCTTTACAATACCTCTCATTCCTTCACTGTAGCTACTGAAGATGCTTATTTTATACTTATATTTGAACTATCTTAAGTTTGTAGAATGTTGTATTTCCTCACTTATAGTATTCCATCCTCTCACTTCACTAGAGGAAATACAATATATTTTCCAACTCGTGCGAGTCATCACTTTAAAATGATGTTGTCCTGTTAAGAGATTCTTCCCTTCTTGGTTCTTAAAATGTTTTGGATATTAATTGGTAAAAAGTTATGACGTGCTCTGTACATGATTTGTGTCGTTAAAAAATGCACTATATCTACGTTTGATTAGCTTTAAAAGTGAAAAGAATTGGCCTTATTTATCCAAACAAATCATCATGCATGTTTCACAATGGATCATTTTTACTTTGACTTCACTACCTTTGCAAGTAGGTTCTGTACTTTCTACTCCACTACCTTTTTCAAAAGTAGAAAAGTACTTATATCATATGGTCATCATATTGAGTTCTTTTTGTCCGGTTCATGGGGACATCCTGACAAAGCCTTTGAATATAATCATTGAGAAAATGGAGTGACATCTTTCAAGACCACCACATTTCAGTCTGTAATAGTTATCCAAAACCTTAGCTGCCTTTAAACCCTCCTTAAAACGTGTATTTTCTGACGAGTGCTCCTGTTTTAAGTGGCTTTTTAATACGATGTCATGTTTTATCTGTATCTTTAGCTTGTCTTCTTGTCCCTGTTGCTCTGTTCTCTGTGCGGCTGCCTTTTGACCCGGTCGCTGTTGTAGATAAGCATTAGTTCTCAATTGACCTAATGTGCAAAATGTGATTTCAATGGAGAAACTGGGTTTGAGCTCAGAATATCATTAAATGTGAAAAAATTTGTCAACGAAAAGTCACTCAATGCTAAACTAAATGTGAGCGACATCAAAGCATGGTAAGAAAACATGAACAAATGTACCAAAAGGAAATACAGCAAAACTTGCTTTTCCGATGTAAATTTAGAAAATATGCACATTTTGTAAGTTATTGAAGAGGTGGGGCTTATTTGTTAGGGGTTCGAGTTAGCTAACTCTGCCGTTTCAATGGACCTGTTTCTGTTCTGAATATCTTTTACATCAATAGTACAGTTTACAATGAACACAATGTAAAATGATGATCTACTTACAATACAATACAATACATCAATACAAAGTATTTCAAAAACAGCAGAACGTGTCGGCTTTAATTCACCTTGTAATGACATATAACACATAACTAACATGTATTGAAGAATACTTGAAAATGTATTTACTTACACACTTACATACCAAATACCTGCATTAAAATGTATTTTGTAACATATTCTGTTCCATGGGCCAATCAGAGAACTGTATTCTGAATACTTTCACATTCAGCTGCATTCTGTTATAGTGTAAGCACACAACATATGAAGACACGGTTAGTTCTGCATTTATTTATCACTGACCAGAGAAGGTGAAATCACAGTAGCGTGTTTGTTCATGTGTAGCATGTTTGTTTGTGTGCAGAGTGTGTGTCCGAGTGTAGCTTGTTTGTCCGAGTGTAGCGTGTTTGTTCATGTGTAGCGTGTTTGTTCATGTGTAGCATGTTTGTTTGTGTGCAGTGTGTGTCCGAGTGTAGCATGTTTGTCCAAGTGTAGCATATTTTTCCGAGTGTAGCGTGTTTGTTCATGTGTAGCGTGTTTGTGTGTGTGTAGCGTGTTTGTCTGAGTGTAGCGTG
Organism: Chaenogobius annularis; assembly: GCA_015082035.1. Lineage (NCBI taxonomy): Eukaryota > Metazoa > Chordata > Actinopteri > Gobiiformes > Gobiidae > Chaenogobius > Chaenogobius annularis. The sequence goes on from BJKM01000538.1 coordinate 174,716, forward strand.
TTTTTTCATGTGTAGCATGTTTTTCATATGTAGCGTGTTTTTGTCCGAGTGTAGCCTGTTTGTTTGTGTGTACCGTGTGTGTCCGAGTGTAGCTTGTTTGTCCGAGTGTTAGCGTGTTTGTTCATGTGTAGCGTGTTTGTTCATGTGTAGCATGTTTGTTTGTGTGCAGAGTGTGTGTCCGAGTGTAGCATGTTTGTCCGAGTGTGTAGCATATTTTTCCGAGTGTAGCGTGTTTGTTCATGTGTAGCGTGTTTTGTGTGTGTTGTAGCGTGTTTGTCTGAGTGTAGCGTGTTTTTTCATGTGTAGCATGTTTTTCATATGTAGCGTGTTTTTGTCCGAGTGTAGCCTGTTTTTCCGAGTGTTACCGTGTTTGTCCATGTGTAGCGTGTTTGTGTGTGTGTAGCGTGTTTGTCCGAGTGTAGCGTGTTTTTTCATGTGTAGCATGTTTTTCATATGTAGCGTGTTTTTGTCCGAGTGTAGCCTGTTTTTCCGAGTGTACCGTGTTTGTCCATGTGTAGCGTGTTTGTTCGTGTGTAGCGTGTTTGTTTATGTGTAGTGTGTTTGTCCGAGTGTGGCGTGTTTGCTCGTGTGTAGTGCGTGTTTGTCCGAGTGTAGCGTGTTTGTTCATGTGTAGCGTGTTTGTCCGAGTGTAGCGTGTTTGTTCATGTGTAGCGTGTTTGTCCTAGTGTAGTGAGTCTGTCTGAGTGTGGCGTGTTTGTTCATGTGTAGCGTGTTTGTCCGAGTGTAGCGTGTTTGTTCATGTGTAGCGTGTTTGTTCGAGTGTAGCGAGTTTGTCTGAGTGTGGCGTGTTTGCTCGTGTGTAGCGTGTTTGTCCGAGTGTAGCGTGTTTGTCCGAGTGTAGCGAGTTTGTCTGAGTGTGGCGTGTTTGCTCGTGTGTAGCGTGTTTGTCCGAGTGTAGCGAGTTTGTCTGAGTGTGGCGTGTTTGCTCGTGTGTAGCGTGTTTGTCCGAGTGTAGTAGCGTGTTTGTTCATGTGTAGCATGTTTGTTTGTGTGCAGAGTGTGTGTCCGAGTGTAGCATGTTTGTCCGAGTGTAGCATATTTTTTCCGAGTGTAGCGTGTTTGTTCATGTGTAGCGTGTTTGTGTGTGTTGTAGCGTGTTTGTCTGAGTGTAGCGTGTTTTTCATGTGTAGCATGTTTTTCATATGTAGCGTGTTTTTGTCCGAGTGTAGCCTGTTTTTCCGAGTGTACCGTGTTTGTCCATGTGTAGCGTGTTTGTTCGTGTGTAGCGTGTTTGTTTATGTGTAGTGTGTTTGTCCGAGTGTGGCGTGTTTGCTCGTGTGTAGCGTGTTTGTCCGAGTGTAGCGTGTTTGTTCATGTGTAGCGTGTTTGTCCGAGTGTAGCGTGTTTGTTCATGTGTAGCGTGTTTGTCCTAGTGTAGCGAGTTTGTCTGAGTGTGGCGTGTTTGCTCGTGTGTAGCGTGTTTGTCCGAGTGGAGCGTGTTTGTTCATGTGTAGCGAGTTTGTCCGAGTGTAGCGTGTTTGCTCGTGTGTAGTGTGTTTGTCCGAGTGGAGCGTGTTTGCTCGTGTGTAGCGTGTTTGTCCGAGTGTAGCGTGTTTGTTTGTGTGCAGAGTGTGTGTCCGAGTGTAGCATGTTTGTCCGAGTGTAGCATGTTTTTCCGAGTGTAGCGTGTTTGTTCATGTGTAGTGTGTTTGTGTGTGTGTAGCGTGTTTGTCCGAGTGTAGCGTGTTTGTTCATGTGTAGCGTGTTTTTTCATGTGTAGCGTGTTTGTCCAAGTGTGTAGCATGTTTTTCCGAGTGTAGCGTGTTTGTTCGGGTGTTGCATGTTTGTTTGTGTGTAGCGTGTTTTGTCGGAGTGTAGTGTGTTTGTTCATGTGTAATGTGTTTGTTCATGTCAAGCGTGTTTGTCCGAGTGTAGCGTGTTTTTTCATGTGTAGCATGTTTTTCATATGTAGCGTGTTTTTGTCCGAGTGTAGCCTGTTTTTCCGAGTGTACCGTGTTTGTCCATGTGTAGCGTGTTTGTTTGTGTGTAGTGTGTTTGTCCGAGTGTGGCGTGTTTGCTCGTGTGTAGCGTGTTTGTTTATGTGTAGCGTGTTTGTCCGAGTGTAGCGTGTTTGTTCATGTGTAGCGTGTTTGTCCGAGTGTAGCGAGTTTGTCTGAGTGTGTCGTGTTTGCTCGTGTGTAGTGTGTTTGTCCGAGTGGGGCGTGTTTGCTCGTGTGTAGCGTGTTTGTCCGAGTGTGGCGTGTTTGCTCGTGTGTAGCGTGTTTGTCCGAGTGTGGCGTGTTTGCTCGTGTGTAGTGTGTTTGTCCGAGTGTGGCATATTTGTCTGAGTGTAGCATGTTTTTCCGAGTGTAGCGTGTTTGTTCGGGTGTTGCATGTTTGTTTGTGTGTAGCGTGTTTGTCCGAGTGTAGTGTGTTTGTTCATGTGTAATGTGTTTGTTCATGTCTAGTGTGTTTGTCCGAGTGTAGCGTGTTTTTTCATGTGTAGCATATTTTTCATATATAGCGTGTTTTTTTCCGAGTGTAGCCTGTTCTTCCGAGTGTACCGTGTTTGTCCATGTGTAGCGTGTTTGTTCGTGTGTAGCGTGTTTGTTTATGTGTAGTGTGTTTGTCCGAGTGTGGCGTGTTTGCTCGTGTGTAGCGTGTTTGTCCGAGTTGTAGCGTGTTGTTTGTTCTGTAGCTGTTTGTCCGAGTGTAGCGTGTTTGTTCATGTGTAGCGTGTTTGTCCGAGTGTAGCGTGTTTTTTCATGTGTAGCATGTTTTTCATATATAGCGTGTTTTTTCCCCGAGTGTAGCCTGTTCTTCCGAGTGTACCGTGTTTGTCCATGTGTAGCGTGTTTGTTCGTGTGTAGCGTGTTTGTTTATGTGTAGTGTGTTTGTCCGAGTGTGGCGTGTTTGCTCGTTTGTAGTGTGTTTGTCCGAGTGTAGCGTGTTTGTTCATGTGTAGCGTGTTTGTCCGACTGTAGCGAGTTTGTCTGAGTGTGGCGTGTTTGCTTGTGTGTAGTGTGTTTGTCCGAGTGGAGCGTGTTTGCTCGTGTGTAGCGTGTTTGTCCGAGTGTAGCGAGTTTGTCTGAGTGTGGCGTGTTTGCTTGTGTGTAGTGTGTTTGTCCGAGTGGAGCGTGTTTGCTCGTGTGTAGCGTGTGCACGGGAGGACCACTCTGTTCCCATTGTTCATATGATGTTTACATTTGTGGTCAGCTGTACACGGTCAGAGGCAGAGGCACGCTGACCTCCTTCCATCCTGCATTTACACCTGTTAGAGCGCTCCCCCGTCATTTGTGAGTGTGCAGCCATTAAAGGTTAACAAAAGAGACTGCGCCGCTGCTACAACCGATCAATGTCAAGTAAATAACCTTTTGGAGCTTATTTCCCGACTGCTATCGATCGCTCTCCCACCCGCGGCCGCTTGGTGCTCCGCGGGGCCAAAAGTGTCACCTCTGCCTGCTGCGTCTGCCCCAGCTCCGGCGCACCAGCGGGAAATCACACAGCTGAGTCTGGACACGACAAGAAATGTGTGTTTGCAATGTGTTATCTGTAATACAAAAACGCTGGCATTGTTGTGCCTGAAGCATTTTCACCAACAAAACAATTGGATAGTTATTATAATGTTTACATAGACTTACTGCAAACAATAGAGCTAATGTGGCAAGTTGGCAGCACAAATGCATAGTGTGTTTCTAAAGGTACTTGTGACACAAAGCTCATTTAAGACGTGAAATATAACATTTGTGGCATATTTGCTAATTATTGTCTTGTACCTCTGTTTCAGCATATCATATTTTAGAACTTAAAATAATGTATATGAAAGCCAAAAGAATCAAGATAAATGAGATGAAACTCCTCCCACTATTAGCCCTGAACAAGCCCAAGCTGTAAAACTAGTGTCCCATATAAATCCATCAGTGACACTAGAAAGGTTCACTGCTGTTGATCAAGCAGAGAGAAACTTCAGCCATTATGTCCTCTAGAACGTCATCTTGTATTCTAGACCCGATTCCAAGCAGACTCCTCAAAGACATTCTCCCCCGAATTATAGATTCTGATTCTATTCTTAATATAATAAATACTTCATTAGAAAGTGGTTATGTTCCACAGTCCTTCAAACATGCAGTCATTAAACCGCTTCTGAAAAAGCCTCATCTTGATCCTGACCTGTTGGTAGGGCCTCTGCTAGTCCTTTGGGTGCCCTTAGCAGAAAAGTTCAGTGGTGCCCCAAACCCCCAACTCCCTTCGAACTTGTAGAAAATCCCTTCGAACTTGTAGAAAATACATTTTCCCAATTTAATATATAGGCTATTTCATTTTATATATTGCTTGAATCATATATTGTATATTGCTTTCTTGTATATTGGTGCATTTTAGATTAAAAGAAAAATGACATCCCACCCCCCCACAGTCCCTAAATGTCCTTGCTTCGCCCCTGCTCTAGCGTCACCTGATGCCCTTCTCCTGCTCTTCTGCAGAAAAGATCTTGGCACGTGTCAAACTCAAGGCCCGCGGGCCAAATGTGGCCCGCCAGACATTTAATCTGGCCCGGCGAACATACAGACCCGTAAGGGGTTAACACCTTACGCTTTGTGCGTCCCAACCGTGAGAGTTTGGACTTTTTCATTATTTATTCCATTTTGAAAACTCTCAAGCTGCTTGATCTGCTGTACATAAAAATAAAGCTGTAACCCTCTTATTTCCAGTCAAAAAAATCATTCTGTTCGGTTCAGTTTGTTGTCAGACTTTTATATAGATTCCGCCTGGACATTTTTGCTGTACAAGTCCGTAAAACTCATTTTTAGTAAATGTATCCCGCTTAAATGAAAATCATTGAGAACTTAATTTATATTGATTTCATAGGCCACTTATAGGACACTTATTATGCAAAATTATCTTTTCGGAGTATTAAGCTAACATTTCCCCTCTTCAAAAATAAGTAATAAGTAATTTTCGCTTCATTTAAACTTCTGATTAAGTCCCAAAAAAATACTCAAAAATAATGCTGAATTTTCCACTTTTGTGACATCTTGGGAAACACGTGTATTTTTTATAAACCAATATTTTTAAGTAATAAAAAATAAGACGCACAAGATCATGGACCATAACAATACAAATAATAATTAGGGATTTAACAATAACCAAAATGTTGTGATATCATATTGCAAAAATGCTCACAATAATACAGAGGGCTGTCCCAATATATATAGAAAAATGAGTTTTTTTAAGCTTAAATGCATTGTTTTGTTGTAGGACCCATGGGCTTGCACATGTAATAACACGTGTATTACAGTCATCTAGACAGATTACAATTCTTTACAATTGTGGTGTGAAAAGCTTGAGTGAAACTGGAAAACAAACAGAAATAAAATCTACATTAGCTTTGTAAAATATCAAATAAATGCACCAGGAAATAGCTAGCACCACAAAATGCTAAACATGAAATAAACTCATCGTTGTTACGTGTGAATAGAGTCGTTGCTTAGTTAATACACAGTCTCCTGAGCCAGCAAGATCTGGGCATGGTCTAATTCCTGATAATAATATGTGCAAAACGATCTCTAAAACAGAGTTTATACAGACTTGTAAAAGGTAACCAAACACTATTACCCACAATGCATTGTGACATCAAACTGGGCCTTCAAATAAAAAAATACAGGAAAACCAATCCTGAGAGCGAAAAATTCTTTTTTTTTTAACCCAGTGACTGTTTTTCAGCATAAACAGCAACAAATTAATGAACACACATAAATTACAATCAATAGTTTTTAACCCTTAACTGAAACACTCTTTTACTGAGGGCAGAACAACCCACATAGACCACCATCTGTTGCTCAGTTTCAGTTCTGACAACATGAAGAAATAACGGTTATTAAGCACCGAAATGATTGACTTCAAAGATGTGTCAAGGCATTTTAAAAAGAAAAAATCATATCTGCAATTCAATTATTATTATTATTTTTTTAATTTTTCTATTCTGTTTACCAACATATATATTGTATTTTTACATCCCTACACATAATGCCGACTATTTGTCCTTGCATTTTAAAGAACTACTTTTGGGCTGCACAAAAAATATTATTACTTGAATATTCTACTTGTCCATCGTCAAATTTCATGGAAGCGCCCAAACTTTTTGATATTTTCCATTGTCTCATTAACATGCCCTAACTTTAGCCTCGTTGCTAAAGCGGGTGTGTAAACGCGGCTCCTGAGTTGCAGTAGCAGAGTGGACTTTCACATACAGAACATTGGTGCTAAGTGGACGGGCCCCTGAGGTCTGAGCAGAGCAGCACAAGTAGTTGTCTGTGGTGGGGTCCTGACCCTCTCTGTAGCTGTCTCCACTTCTCCTCGGGGCACCTGCTAATGTCAGCTCTCAGATTGCCCAAATCGTGGCTTGCCACTGGTTATATTCAGCCGTGATAAGTGATCCCGCTGACCCCGGCGCTTCGACATACTGCTGTTTCTGAGCTACAAGTCAAATGCCACAGCATAGCCTCAGGATCAAAGCCTTCAAAGTCAAACTCTACTTAGGCTTCCATTGAAATCAGAGCAGTGTGGAGTCAGGCGCAGATCACAACTTGACTTTTCCTCTCCCCGGCTGAGTGCAGCTCACAGTGTTTATGAGCACTGGAGCCTGGACATGGAGTCAGACACATCCACGGGTCAGGGCTGGGTCGTGATGCCGGGTCAGGGCCAGGTCCTAATGCCGGGTCAGGGCCGGGTCCTAATGCTGGGTCCTAATGCTGGGTCCTAATGCCGGGTCAGGGTTGCTCCTGACTCAGGCCAAAGATCTCAGTTTTTGGACAACATGACACAGTGCTGTATGACTTCTGAAGACTTTCTCTCACATGCTCCACTTCCTCTTCCTGTTGTGGACATGGGCCCGCCCCCTGACACAGGAAGTTGAGTATGGCCTCTCAGCAGATATGGATCATGTGACGCACACGTGAGCGGAAAAGTTGCACATGCACAGGCCCTGTCCACGTCTGACCCACACTCCAGGAAATCAGCTGTCTGCAGGAAAGGACCAAGGCCACACAGAGGACACTGGGCCTCACCCACTGGGAGACACTCACTGGACTCACCCACTGGACTCAACCACTGAGAATCATACAGTTGGATGACACAAGAATCCACTCATGTGCTGGAATAAAAGTATAGTAATAAATCATAACTGCTGCCTACACTGTTCCATTCAAAAATACATCAAGTCAAACTTTCACCACCAAAGTGTGCCTTAACTAGTGCTGCCAATCCATTACAAACATTTATCAGATTTGTCACACTTTTGAAATTTGAAATTCATCTCCATTAATTGTATTTCATACTTATAATGTACATTTTAAAATGTAAATTCAGTTATTTTGGTAGATACATCTGATAAATCAGCCTGTTTAAAAGCTCCACAGACAATAATTTAAGTCCATTTCATAATAGATCTGTGTGCTTACAACCGGCTCTGGCCACACGTTGGCCTGGCATTTTCTAATGTCCCAATGACCACTTTTTCCCCTTTTGTCCACGGATCAGCACTTCTGTTGTAATTTCACTTCCAGTCCAGCGGGAACGCCATTGATTTAAATGTAAAACGATGGAAAAGTCTCCCCGTTAAAGCATGCTCTGAAGTAGATTGATTTGTGTAAAACGTCCAATGTTCATGTGACCTAAAGTCAACACTGCACCGATTCGATGGGCGACCTGAAAAGGACTTTTTAGACTGTGTAGAACTTATTTTCTCTGGAGGTCGCAGCCCCATGTGACTAATACAACCGGAAGAAGGATTAGGTCGGATGATGGCTTCTGGAATAAGGTGAATAGGGATTTGGTCATATATTTGGCTCATATGATTATCTTTAGCACTTTAGATCTCTACTGCATCTTTGTTTTTGTTTTTCTGTGGCGTGAAGCAAAGCCAAACGCTCTCCACCAGAGTGATCTCATCCACGTGAGGATTTCAGCTCCTGAAGCTTCCTCCCTCTCTCAGGTAAACCATGTAAACCAGGTCTAAAAGAGAGTGTTTGGTCTAAACAGACAACGTGATTGATTTATTCATGATTAGTGCGTCATTCCATGTGAGTTATTCAATGGACAAATAAATATATCCCATAAAGGTGAGGAAGAATTGTCTGTAATCCGGTCTCTGTCAGGACGGTGTGTAAGTGTCTGGAGGCGCTGAGGATAAATGATGTGCTTGTTCTGTCCAGATGTTCTTTAGATCTACACTTCACTCTCCCTTAAGCACAAGTCATTTATCACCTGCTCTGAACTGCTCTGGGTTTGTCTATCCTTCTACTCCTCTTCTCTCCCTCCCTCATTCATGCTCTCATCCAGCCCACCCTCCACTCACCCTCGTCCCTGATAGATACAATTTAGATTTTTGATGACACTGTCCCGTGAACATTATTCTACACAATTTGTAATGAAAACATATTTACTTTTAAGATGTCCATTGTCCACAGGAAAGAGTTGGCTCGTCTGTTGTAAGACTAAAACTCAGCTGTGAGGATCCTCGGAGCCGAGGCAGAGTGAGCAGAGGAGGAGTGAGCAGAGGCGGAGTGAGCGGAGGCAGCATGAGCGGAGGCGGAGTGAGCAGAGGAGGAGTGAGCAGAGGCAGAGTGAGCAGAGGAGGAGTGAGCGGAGGCGGAGTGAGCGAGGGCGGAGTGAGCGGAGGCAGCGTGAGCGGAGGCGGAGTGAGCCCGATGAGGGTTGTGTCGTCCGCAAACTTGATGAGTTTTACGGAGTCGTGGCTGGAGGTGCAGCAGTTTGTGTACAGGGAGAAGAGCAGAGGAGAAAGTACACAGCCCTGTGGAGCTCCTGTGCTGATAGTCCGAGTGTCTGAGACATTCTTCCCCAGACGCACGCACTGCCTCCGATCCGTCAGGAAGTCAGTGCTCCCCCTACAGGTGGAGTCAGGCACGCTGAGCTAGGAGAGCTTGTCCTGGAGCAGAGCAGGGAGGATGGTGTTGAATGCAGAGCTGAAGTCCACAAACAGGATCCTGGCGTAGGTTTTCGGGGAGTCCAGATGCTGCAGGATGAAGTGGAGTGCCAGGTTGATGGCGTTGTCTAGTTAAGTCAAGGTTTATTTGTAGAGCACAATTTGTACACAAGGCATTTCAAAGTGCTTCACACAACAGGAAAAATTGCATCAAAATCACAAAGACATGACAGAAATCACAAAACCTTAATTTAAAGAAATTTAAAGGTGCCATTTTAAGGCTATCCGTCAAATAGCTTAAGACATAAAAGAGAAGAGTGCAAAGAAAAGCATTTCAGTCATATGCACAGCCAAACCAAACAGTTTTTAGCTTTGATTTGAACAATGCCAGAGTCGAGGCCTGTCTCACATCCTCAGGAAGACTGTTCCAGATTTTAGCTGCATAAAACTGAAACGCAGATTCCCCATGTTTAGTCCTGACTCTGGGCACCAGCAGGAGGCCGGTCCCTGAGGTCCTCAGAGTCCGAGATGGTTCATATGGCACTAACATGTCCGAGATGTACTTTGGTGCTAGGCCATAGAGAGACTTGTATACAAGCAGAGCTGCTTTGAAGTCTATTCTCTGAGCCACAGGGAGCCAGTGCAGAGACCTGAGCACAGGACTAATGTGATCGTACTTCCTGGTTCTAGTCAGGACCCGAGCAGCGGCGTTCTGGATGTACTGCAGCTGTTTTACAGCTCGTTTGGAGAGGCCAGTGAGCAGGCCGTTACAGTAGTCTAATCTACTAGAGACAAACGCATGGATAAGTCTCTCCAGGTCTAGTTTAGACACTATACTTTTGATTTTGGCAATGTTTTTTAGATGGTAAAAAGCTGCTGATGTGATTGATCTGACGTGGCTGTTAAAGTTCAAGTCTGAGTCCATTATTACCCCCAGATTTCTAACTTGATTTGGAGGTTTTAGAGCGAGACTCTGGAGGTGACAGTTAACACACTTTCTATTTGTTTCTGTGGCCAAAGACGATGATTTCAGTCTTGTCTGAGTTCAGTTGGAGAAAGTTGTTCTGCATCCACACACTGATCTGTTGGATGCAGTGACAGAGTGAATCCACTGGTCCATATTCACCTGCCGTCAGTGAAACATAGATCTGAGTGTCGTCTGCATAATTGTGATAGAACACATTCTCGCTGCGTATCAACTGACCGAACGACAGCATGTAGAGGTTGAACAAAAGGGGTCCCAGGATTGACCCTTGGGGCATCCCACAGGTCAGGGGCATCTGGTCTGAGACACAGTTACCAATTTCAATTAAGTACTTCCTGTCTTACAGATAGGACTTTAACCAGTTTAGAGCAGTGCCGGTGATGCCCACCCAGTCCTCTAGTCTCTGTAAGAGGGTCCCATGATCGAAAGTGTCAAAAGCAGAACTCAGAGCTAACAGAATTAAGACTGAGGCTTTGCCCGCATCAGTGTTCAGGTGGATGTCATTTGTCACCTTGACAACAGCAGTCTCAGCGCTGTGATGAGGTCTAAAACCTGACTGGAAAACATCAAATGAGTTGTTTATTAAGAGGAAATCAGAATGAGAATCAGAATGAGTTTATTGCCATTGTCAATGAACAAAATTCACAAACATAGGAACTTGTCTCGGCCTTAAGGTGCAACATAAAACACTGAGCAATAATAGAACAACATATATTCAATCGAAAAGGGCATGCATTAAGAAACAATTTAAAATTACTATACAATAAAAATAAAAATAGGCATTGCTATGTACACAAGAGTTACAATTATGTTTAAAGTTTGAGTGCAGAAAGTGACAGTGCAGTGAGTGGTTGAATATTTGCAGTTAAAGTGGCAGGTGTTTTGAAGTGTTCATGAGTCCAACGGCAGAGGGAAAGAAACTATTCTTGTGGCGGGAGGTTCTGGTCCGGATGGACCATAGCCTCCTGCCTGAGGGGAGTGGTTCAAATAGACCATGTCCAGGGTGAGAGGGGTCAGCTGTGATCCGACCTGCTCGTCCCAGGGCCCTGGAGACGTACAAGTCCTGCAGAGATGGAAGTCTGCAGCCGATCACCTTCTCAGCAGAGTGCACAATGCGCTGTAGTCTCTGTTTGTCCCTGGCTGTGGCTCCAGCGTACCACACGGTGATGGAGGAGGTGACTCAATGATGGCCGTGTAAAACCATCATCTGCACTGGCAGCTTGGCTTTCCTCAGCTGCCGCAGAAAGTACATCCTCTGCTGGGCCTTCTTGATGAGGGAGCTGATGGAGGGCTCCCACTTGAGGTCCTGGGTGATGGTGGTGCCCAGGAAGCGGAAGGAGTCCACGGTGGTGATGATGGGGAGTCCGTCATGATGAGGGGGGGCTGGGGGGCGGTGGCTTTCCTGAAGTCCAAGATCATCTCCACTGTCTTCTGGGCGTTGAACTCCAGGTTGTTACCGCTGCACCAGGACACCAGCCGGTCCACCTCCCTCCTGTAGACGGACTCATCCCCGTCCGAGATGAGCCCGATGAGGGTTGTGTCGTCCGCAAAACTTGATGAGTTTTACGGAGTCGTGGCTGGAGGTGCAGCAGTTTGTGTACAGGGAGAAGAGCAGAGGAGAAAGTACACAGCCCTGTGGAGCTCCTGTGCTGATAGTCCGAGTGTCTGAGACATTCTTCCCCAGCCGCACGCACTGCCTCCGATCCGTCAGGAAGTCAGTGATCCACCTGCAGGTGGAGTCAGGCACGTTGAGCTGGGAGAGCTTGTCCTGGAGCAGAGCAGGGAGGATGGTGTTGAACGCAGAGCTGAAGTCCACAAACAGGATCCTGGCGTAGGTTCCCGGGGAGTCCAGATGCTGCAGGATGAAGTGGAGTGCCAGGTTGATGGTGTCGTCCACAGACCTGTTGGCTCTGTAGGCGAACTGCAGGGGGTCCAGCAGGGAGGAGGTGAAGGACTTGAGGTGGGGCAGGACCAGGCGTTCAAAATGACTTCATGACTACAGACGTCAGCGCCCACAGGCCTGTAGTCATGAAGTCCAGTGATCCGGGGCTTCTTGGGGACAGGGACAATGATGGCAGACTTGAAGCAGGCTGGGACATGGCATGACCCCAGGGAGGTGTTAAAAATGTCTGTGAAGACGGGGGTTAACTCTCGTGCGCAAATGTCTTAATGTAGCGGCAGAGACGCCGTCTGGTCCAGCAGCTTTTCGGGGGTTGGATTTCCGAAATAGCCTGTGAACATCCTGTTCCTGAACTGAGAGGGTGGTGGGGGAGGTGGGGGTGACCAGGTTTGGGTTGGCGGAGGTGGCCACCGTGGGGAGGGGGGGTGGTCGCATCAAACCTGGAGTAGAAGGTGTTAAGTTGCTCAGCCAGTTTTCGATTGTCCGCAGCAGGGGGGCTCGGGGCTTGTGGTTGGTGAGGAGCCGGAGCCCCCTCCACACGGAGGCGGGGTTGTTGTCAGAGAAACTGCTGCTTCAGACGCGTATTGTACTGTGATCTCGCTCGAGAAACCTCTTTGCTAAATCCATACTTTGCGTCTTTGTAGCGCCCCCTGTCACCAGCCCTGTGCGCTGCCTCCTTCTGCTGCCTTAACTGCCTCAGTTTTGGAGTGAACCAGGGTTTGTCATTGTTGAAAGTGACTTTGGTTTGTGTTGGTATGATGCTGTCCTCACAGAATCGAATGTATGACGTCACAGTGTCCGTGTACTCATCCAAACTCTCTGTGGCAGCTCTGAAGACCTCCCAGTCTGTAATGTCCAAACACGCACGTAGCTCCTCCACTGCCTCATTGGTCCACTTCTTAGAGGTCCTCACTGCAGGTTTGGAGAGCTTCAGCCTCAGTCTGTACGTGGGGATCAGGTGAACCATGGCGTGATCTGAGAAGCCGAGAGCAGCGCGAGCCACGGCGCGGAAGGCGTTACTGACTGTTGTGTGTAGCAGTGATCCAACGTGCTCTGCTCTCTGGTCGGGACTTTAATAAACTGTCTGTACTTTGGTAGTTCGTGGCTGAGATTCCCCTTGTTAAAATCACCCAGGATGATACACAAGGAGTCCGGGAAGGTCCGCTCCACACTCAGAATCTGGTCCGCGAGCGCGCGCTGTGCCACGTGCACGTTTGCGCTCGGCGGGATGTAAACAACAGCCAGAATGAATGAGGCGAACTCACGTGGAGAGTAGAATGGTTTGCAGTTAATGAAGAGATATTCCAGATCAGGAGAGCAGTGTTTGGAGATCACAGTCACATCTGAAGACCAGGCGTTGTTGATGTAAAAGCAGACTCCTCCGCCGCGTGTTTTACCCCCGGAGAGACCCTATATAGACGTGATCCGCATCGAAAAGAGGCCAAAAAACCCTTCTCTCGAGTTCTGCACGGCGCCGTCCGGTGGATCGGTTCTCACTGAGCCACGTCTCCGTGAAGCACAAAACAGGAGATGAAGAAAAGTCTCTGTTTCGTGTCTCGATTGCAGCAGCGCCAGTTCGAATCCATTTTGTGTGGAAGAGTGAGCGGACGTTGGAGAGGAAAATCCCGAGGTGTAAGGGCGTCCGATTTGCATTGTACCGCGTCTCCTGAGCCGTACCAGAGGACCCCCGCCACGTTTTCCTCTCGCCTGCGGCGTCTCACTCTTTTAGCCAAAAGAAGGGCTAATTTCAGCCAGCCAGAAACTAAAAAAAAAAAACTGGAAACTAGGTCGCGTAGGAGTTGTTGTGCGGGAAGGACAAAGAGCTCTTCACGGGTGTAAGAGCACGCACACACACACAATTTACGAACATAAATCAGACATAACAGAAGAGCACAGAAAGGCATCACGGGCCATCCGTCTGCGGCGCCATCTTGGTAAGTTACAGGTGCAAAGTGAGTCAAAGCTCTAAGTGTGTAAGGTGGTATTTAGGGTTATTTTTGCATTGTAGAATTTATTAGCATTTTAATACACTGAACTTTGTCATTAAAGAATAATGCAAACTCATTACTCTTGGATGTGGAAATGAGTTTCTGAACGGCACAGCTGAGCTGGAGGGTTTTTTCATCTGTTTACTGTGGCAAAACAGGAACACGCGAAGATTGTTACTACAGCTTCCAGATTATTTCACGTAAAAAATATTACTTCCCCTAGCTTCTACATTAAAATGAGGTTGTACATTGTACAATTCTTCTCAGCTGTAAATCTCTTTTCGTACCTGAGCTTTGTACTTTTGCCATTTTCGTTCGTGCCCACGCACTCCTCTTCTTTTTTCTGTTTTGGATTTTTTCTCTTTTTCTGTGCCCTGACCGAATCATCATTTCTCCATGGCGCCTTCTGCTTATTTTTAACAATTTTAGCCTTCATAGGGGCAATGGTGTCGAGAACATTCAAAACACTAGATGTAACAAAGTTCAACAAATCATTTACATTTCGAACATGAGACATTTCCATAAACAGTTTTCCCGTGCTGTCATTTATGTGTCTCCTCCGCGACAACTGCAGGACCAGCGCGGTGTGTTTAGGAAGAATCAAAGAAGACGCAAAGATGATCAGACAGAGGCAACATCGACCACATTGACGTTGGAAATATTAACCCCCTTTGTAGATCTAGAGTGTGCCTTCTGCTGTGGATGGGGCCACTCAGGTGCTGAGTAAGACTGAAGGTTTTCAAGGACAGCATGAAGCTCTTTTAGCTTTTCTGTCACAGACATTATCAACCATGAACAATGAAGAACACAACGAAGGACAACCTGTGGGTCACTATTTCATCTCTAACAAAAGCAAACACACCTCCCCCTTTTTGTTTTTCTTGTTTCAGATTCAACCTTCAAGTTGGGTGGAGCAGATTCTATATTAGAACAAAAAGTTCCTGTGTTGTGACTACAGAAATAGCCACTAGGGGAGGCTGTTTTTACACAGCAGGGCCCCGGGTTTGTTTTGATTTTAATTATGACTATAAGTTCCGGCAACGCTGAGACCCAGTGCATCCTAGTCTATGGGAGATACCAGGTGAAAGGCGAGGGGGATAGGTGGGGGGCTTTTGTTGGAGTTAGCTGGAGGCCGGTGATAGTTTGGACCAGTGTGAAAGGCGGGGGGGTTCAGGTGGGGCGGTTTTTGTCCTGAATTGCTAGCAACAGTCAGGGGAGAGTTCATCATCGTTGATATCAGAACTCTTGATCTTGCTATATTAGGCGTGAGTGGAGCCATCTTAATGCCTAATTTGATCAGATATTCAAGATGGCTGGGAAGACCCCTGGGTGAGAGTGGAGATGGAAAGGAGAGTGAGGAGTCTGTAGGGGGAGTAGATGTTGCAGGGGGACCCAGGGCAGGGGCGATGGCAGGGACGCTGCTGTAGATGTCTCAGATGTGTCCAAGGCTTTTGATGAGGACCGTGCGGGAAAGAACTGAAATGACTCCTGCGCTAGCTGTGGTGAAGATTATTATGGTCTTGCTGCTCACCAGTTCTTCGCTGTAGCCGGTGGAGGTGATCATATACATATACTTTCCCACTCTTCATAATTTCAGTCAAAGGGTTCTGATGGTCATCATTCTTTTTGATTTCTTGGTTATAATAACTCCTTATTTGTAAATACCTATAAAAGTCCTGTTTCTCTAAGCCAAAGGATTCTTTCAACTCTTCAGATGATTCTCCTTTACAATCTGGTAAAAGACCTTAATACGTTTCTTGTAAATCTTGAGTCTGTGCTGTTCCGTGCAAAATATTTATCATATTATTTGATCAGCTCCTTCCATGTTGTAAGAACAGACTTCACCCAAGGGTTCTCCACCTCCCTCAAATGACTCAACCGTTTTTCATCTGCCAGTAAGGCACCGGCACAACAGCAATCTCAATATTCTTCCATTGAGCTTCATATTCTGGGTCACACCAGCACAGCAACACTCTAATAAAGTAATTTTTGAAAGAAGCCCCCTTTTTCTTTTAATAACTGTAAAGTTTTGAATCAGATATGGGGTTTTTTCCCTGCCATATGAATCTTGAGATTGCTTTTTTCCACTCATCAAATAGCCGGTTTGGGATGGAAACTGGAAGAGTTTGGAACAGATAGAAAAACCTGGGCAAAACATTCATTTTTATAGTTCAATCCTTTGACTTAAACTTAAGAAGGGGGTAAGGTTCCATTTTTCAAGGTCTTTTTTTTTTATAGTTGTAAAAAGGGGGTTATAATTTTTCTCCATAATTGTTGGTGGGTCTCTATGGAGTACCAGACCTAAAAAGCTAAGAGATTTTGTTTGCCATTTAAATGGATAATTCTTTCTATAGGCCAGTAAGAGAGAATTTCAGTCTTTTGTACATTAATTTGTATCCAGACATTGGACTAACCTCTTGAAGAAAATGCATCTCATTGGGTATGGAAATTTCTGGTTTGGTCAAATACAATAGAACATCATCTGCAGCAGACAATTTTATGTTCTGTCTCATCAATTGTAACACCGTGAAATGTTTTTGTCTAATAAATTGGGTCAGTGGTTCCAAATACAAAGCAAACAAGAGGGGGTACCAGGCACAGCCCTGCCTGACCCCCCTTTCCAGAGTCAGTGGATCCGTCAGATGACCATTGATTTTAATTCATGATGTTGGACCATCGTAAAGAGCCCCATATTTTTTATTGAGTTGAGTTTTTTCAGCGCTTCAAATAGATATGGCCAGCTAACAGAATCAAAAGCGTTTTCAGTGTCCAGACTTATTATTACAGCTTTGTTTTGCTGTTTCTGTATTTGGCTCATTCTGTGTAAAGATGTTGTCTTATGTTGTCTTGTGTTTGTTCTTTGGTAATGAATCCTGTCTGATCATTGTTTATTAAGATTGGGAGTATTTGTCCTACTCTTTTGGACATAATTGAGGTGTAGATACGATAGTCCACATTCAGAAAATAATTGCTCCCCGGAGATTTATTATTCTTTAATCTTTTGATTGCACCTTGTATTTCCAAAACTGTTATTTCAGCTCCTAATTTTGTATTATGTTCTTCTGATATAACTGGGAAATTGAGGGTTTCCAGAAAGGAATTTATATCATCTTCTTTTTCTTCTGCAATTTTTGAAAAAAGTTTTTTTATAAAAGGATTCAAATGCTGATTGAATTTGATCTTGTTTAAGATTACATCACTTTGTCTGTCCTGTATTTTTTTAAAAATTCTTTCAGCTTGTTGTCAAGATAGTAATTTAGAAAATGTTGATCCACTCTGATAATATCTTTGTTTGGTAAAGAGCATTTTCTTAACTATTTCCTGTGAAGTCAGATAATTAATTTCCCCTCTTTTGAATGCCTTGAAGCCTTTTGGGACACCCCTTTTTGGCATATTTTTACTCCAACAATTAAAATTTTCCATGCATATCATTTAGCTTGTTCCCCCTTTGTTTCTTTTTTTCGGAGGCTATAGCTATAATTTGTCCTCTCAAGACTGCTTTGGAAGCAACACAAAGGATGGGAGGTGAAATATGCCCAGTCTCATTTTCCTCCAGATAAGTCTTAATGTTGTTGGATATTTTTTCTTTCAACAAAGGGTCATTAAGCAGGCTGGCATTGAACCTCCAAAGTGTGTTTTAGATCTGTCTTTATTGAAAATAAAAAGTAGTCTATTCTTGAATAGAGTGTTTGTCTGAAAAATGAGTACACTGGCGTGCCCTAGGGTTAATTTCCCTCCATGTGTCAATCTGTTCTATAGTCTTCAGTAAGAGACAGAACTTCTTGTTAATTGCTCCTCCAGTGCCTCTTGAGTTCGACACGTCCAGTGTAGGCTGAATGCGAAGATTCCAATCTCAGCCACAAATTAGGTTCCCTCAGAATGGTTCACAATCAGGTCCATGACATCAGCATAGAGATCATTCCCTGGTGGAGCATACACATTTAAAATAGTGAAAATCTTTTAATTAATATTCCTTCTAACCAGTACATATCTGCCTTCTTTATCCTTACATTCAAAACTTTGTTCAAAAACTATTCGGTTTGAAATCAATGTTGCAACGCCTCTTCTATGTTTGCCTCTGTCTGATGAATAATAGGATTTGATATAACAGCATGTCGTTAGTTTTTGATGTTCAGTGTCATTCAAATGTGTCTCTTGTAAAAATATAATGTCTATTCTTTCTCATTTCATTTTTGCCAAGATTTTTGTTCGTTTGATTGGGTTCAGTATGCCATTCACATTGAAAGATGCTACTTGTAACACTTCCGATGCCATTGGGTCGGTTGAATTGATCTCACCGTTGACAACTTTCGAATATTATCTTCTCCCTGTACAAAAACTGCTGCACCTCCAGCCACGACTCTGATCAACTGATCAAGTTTGCGCAAGATACCACCCTCATCAGGCTCGTCTCGGACAGGGATGAGTCTGTCTGCAGGAGGGAGGTGGACCGGCTGGTGTCCTGGTGCAGCAGTAACAACCTGGAGTTCAACCCCCAGAAGACAGCGTGGACTTCAGGAAAGTCACAGCCCCCCAGCCCCCCCTCACCACTGTGGACTCCTTCCACTTCCTCGGCACCACCATCACCCAGGACCTCAAGTGGGAGCCCACCATCAGCTCCCTGCATCAAGAAGGCCCAGCAGAGGATGTACTTCCGCGCTGGCAGCTGAGGAAAGCCAAGCTGCCAGCGCAGGTGATGGTGCAGTTCTACACGGCCATCATTGAGTCCATCCTCACTCACCTCCTCCATCACCGTGTGGTACGCTGGAGCCACAGCCAGGGACAAACAGAGACTACAGCGCCCTCTGCTGGAGCCACAGCCAGGGACAAACAGAGACTACAGCACATTGTGCGCTCTGCTGAGAAGGTGATCGGCTGCAGACTCCCATCTCTGAGTTTATGTACAAAAGCAGACAGCCACCAGGGGGCATAAAGTCTGATGTTAAGAACTAAAAAAATCAGGTCATTAGTCCCTTCAAATTAACAGAAATGTATCACTATGTGACCGCAACCCGAACTCACATGCCCCACGCTGGTGGATCCATCCTCTGTACTGTTCATTTCTCTGTGTTTTGCATCTTCCTTAAGAGCACCTCTGCTTCTCCTGGTGTTCTGAGCACGTGTGTTTTACCCTCAAAAGTCACCAGAAGAGTCGCAGGGAAAGAGAATCCATGTCTCAGTTTTCTCTTCCTGAGCTCATCACAGATGTGGTGGAACTTTTGCCGTTGTTGGCGAACCTCGTATGGAATATCTGGAGCAAAGAAGACTGCGCTTGCCTTTGTACTGAAGGTTTCCTTTAACCCTTGCAGCAAGCCATTTCAAGACGGGTTCCTTCACACGGTTGTTGAGAAACCTCATAATCAGGCCTTGTGGTTTATCAGCTGCTGGTCTTGATTTGCCCAGGCGATGTGCTCTTTCGATTGTGATGGGAGGGACTTCAACTCCTGAGTTAATAATCACTGGTATGATCTTCTCCAGGAAGCTTTCAGTGTCTTTTCCTTCCTCTCCTTCTTCAACGACCACAAGCCTCAAGTTAAGACGATGGGATCTGGACTCCTAATCCAGGATCTTATTTTTCATGTTATTGTTCTCCGACCTGCTTCGTCACCCTGGCCTGCAGTGCCTCCATCTCGGCCCTTACTATCTGCAGCAGATCATCCGTATTGCGGGCTGTTTTCCAACGGAGCTGTGGGCCGTCAGCTTTTTCTGTTTTGGTCCCGTGGCGCCACCGGAACTGTGTCTTCTTTTTTTACTCATCTCTCGTCTTTGTTCTTTGGGATTGGGTGGGTTAAACGATGATTTTAACACCACGTTCTGCAGTAGCGGTGCAAGGTGCGTCCACTCAGTGCTTCACCATAACCCGAAAGTCCGAAATACATGTGTTTTTCATACAACCAGAGGCAGGAGCTTTGATCCTGAGGAGATGGTCCTCTGTGTGTCCGAGAGCCTGTGTCCATGTCGCCTCCAGGGTTCACTCAGGGTTCACGCTGGGAGAGACTGCAGCAGCTTGGTCCACACGCTGGTTAGGGCACGGCCACTCTGGAGCTCCAGGCTCTGATGGTGTCAGGCCAAAGAAGCACTGGATCAGGTTTAGGGATTTGCGTTTTCCTTGGCTCTGAGGCGTTCCACAGATAAAAAGGGCTGTTGCACAGATTCACAGATGAAGCTGGTCTGATGAGACCTGGATACAAGTTTTGTTGTTGGCTTGAAAAGTAGCAAAAAGGTCCTTTGCTTGAGTTTGCTTGATGCAATTTTAATCACGTCTAAAAAAAAAACGGGCACAGAATTCTTATTCATGTGAGAGAAAAGTTAGCTTCCGTGTCTCTCTGGAATGTTCAATGTTACGTAGGTTAGCTTAGCATCGCTAGGCTAGAGATAAGCCTTCTCTCTCCCGAGATCCTTCTTCCTTCAAGATCTCTGATGGATCTAAGTTTGTCTTCTTTCTCTTTCTGACTTACCCCTGTGGGGGTTGGGTTTTGGCGCCAACCAATCAGCACGCACGCTGAGCCAGAGCTCATTCAGAGGAGAAGATTCAGAATAATGCAGCCATTGTTTAGCATTAACATTAGGCCAAATAGTTACAAAGGTAAAATTGTTCACAAGACAAGTCATAAAACAGTTAAATGAACGTGCAGAACACAATAACATTATGTGCAGTAAATTCCTCTTGTGGACAAAGTCTGCAATCAGATGATTGTTTACTAAAACCACAGTCTTTATAGCGTTTTAGTTTTTGGCTTTGGAGTGAAAATGGCTCTGTGAGTTCATTTTAATCCAAAAGCAGTCATTCGATGGCAAAAGTTTTTTCCAAAATTCAAAGCGTGAAGTTTCTGCTCCTGCACAGAAGTCATAAATCTCCACGTGGGGGTTGTACGTGGTACCACCGTCTGCGGTTTGCTAAATATTTCAAACTTCAATGTGTTTGGTGTTGCTCTGTCTGATCTGCGTCCTCTTTGACCTGTCTGTTTTTCCCAAACCACCGGCTGGTCCTGCAGTTGTTCAGAGGAGGCACATACATGATATCATAGAGCACTCTTTATGGAAATGATAAACTTTGAGAATGTTTTATGTTCTAATGTAAATTATTTTTCAAACTTTTGCTTGTTACATTTAGTGTTTTATATGCTCTGGACACCATTGCCCCTATGAAGGTTTCAAACGGTTAAGAATAAGTAGAAGGCGCCATGAAGAAATGATAATTCGGTCAGGGCACAGAAAAGGGAGTTCCAACAGGGCGAACGGAAATGGCGCAAGTCAAAGCTCCAGGTTCAAAAAGAGATTGACAAAGAAAGGTGTATACGTACCCTTGGGTAAATTGGTTTGCAGTGATTAAGAGGCATCAAACACTGTACATGCACACAATATAAAAACAGACATAATAGATCAATCAGATAATAATGCAAAGTAAACTTGTTTAAAAGGACAATAGTTGTACATGTACAACCTAATTTTATAAAGAGCTAGAGAAGGATATTTTTCTGAAATAATTGGAAGCTGTAGTAACAACTTGCGTGTCTGTTTGTCCATCTGTTTGCCACAGTAAACAGATTAACAAACCCTCCAGCTCAGCTGCCATTAGAACTCATTCACACATCTAAGTTTAATGAGTTTGCATTATTCTTTAATGCGTGGTCAGAGTGGCCAGATCGGCCAGAGCAGCCAGCACGGCCGACGCAGAAAAGTTGGACATAGCTGAACTTTTTTGCAGCAGACATGGCGCAGCAACTAATCAGAGATTACGCTCCAGTGACCTTATCTACACACTACCCAGGAGACAGTGACGTACCTACGCACTTGTAATCCAGGGTAAAAATCAGGATTTATCCAATCCGTTGCCAGTCCGGGTTTTCCGCGCCGTTCCATGCTCAATCCAATCCGATGCCCAGTCCGGGTTTTCCACTCAATTCCATGCCACATGACAGGTCACCGCCCTCAGTACCAATCACCCAATCACAGGCTTTCTGACTGGGTATATAAGCTGCCCTGCCTTCTCGCAACTCAGTTGTGTGGGAGAGAAGCTAGGGGACAGCAGCTGCAGGGCAGAGTCTCCAAACAAATGCTTCTTCAATTTAAGTCACCTGTAATGTGTAACAAAGAACTTTTATTTGTAAACTGCAGACCAGACCATGCTATCTGGTGAGGACCTTGGCATGTCATGTGTGCTCTTGTCAACTGTGGTGATTCTGCTTTATGTTGTGCCTTGGGTTAGCTAATGCTGACATGTGCTCCTCTTTGTTGAGGATAGTTTGTTCTTTTGAGCACATGTATGATTTGTTTTATGTAAGCTAACGTTAGTTTACCCTTAGCTCCACATGTGTTATTTGTATGTATTTATGTTTACAAGGATTTTATTCTAAATGGCCCTGTTATTATTGTACAGGCCAGGGGCCCTTTATTGGGGTTCTGTTTGATGGCGTGCTAGATGAATTTGCCCTGGAGCTGACAACACTCCTACACCTGTCTACATTGCCATGGTCTGGTAGGAGGCTCTGCAGCCTGTCCTGATTCTCCCACCTACTTGACACCACTCCATAACCCAAACCTAGTAGTGCTTACTATCATTTCACTTTAACCCTGAACTCTAAACCGGACATTTGTGTGGTGCGTTGTGGAGTTGTATTCCACACTGGAATATCGACTTTGGTTTTTGTTTGGCTAAGGCCACCTATAGCACTTGCTTTAGTGTCTAAATAATTTTGGATCCTTTGATTTACCATTTGGAACTGGTATTATTTTGTGCTGAAGTTTTGTATATATTTCTTCATCTTCACTTTCTTTTGTACAATACACAAAAATAATTGCCATTAAAACAAACCAGTGCAATATAACAAACACATTGAAATGACGGCATTTATAACTCAATCTTTGTCAAGTGTTTTCTTACTGATCCCTGCCCTCTAGTTGCTGTTCCTAACCTTCTGTACCTAGCCTACCTATTGTCATCCCAATTGTAACTAATTCATTACATAGTAATACCAAACACTTATTACACACTACCCAGAAGGACCAAAGCAAGCCTCGGACCGATAAAAAAAATCAGCCAGACGCAGCTCTTGGAGCAAATAATGATATTCACTAAACTCTGCTCACCTCTGAAGTATCTGCGGGACCCAGACAGGCCGTCGAGCCGATCGCCTCAGTTTTTGGACTTTGTAAAGTAAATACACCAAAGCCATTGTCTTAACCTGAACTGCCATAGGACACAACTCCTCCACTGCGCATGTGCGCTGGCCGCCTCTGCCGCGTGTCTGCTGCGGAGAGTTTATTTTTTGCCCACGCTGCCAGGGCGGCTGCCTTCAAATTTACAGGAGTTCAATTTGGGTGTCCAGCGCGAATTTGGCCGCCGCGGTGTGAACGGGCCTTTAGACCTCATCACAGCAATGGATTCACTCTGTTGCTGCATTCAACCTTCAAATCAAGTTAGAACTCTGGGGGTAATAATCGACTCAGACTTGAACTTTAACAGCTGCTGCTCGGGTCCTGACTAGAACCAGGAAGTACGATCACATTAGTCCTGTGCTCAGGTCTCTGCACTGGCTCCCTGTGGCTCAGAACAGACTTTCTGAGCTCTGCTTGTGTACAAGTCTCTCCATGGCCTAGCATCAAAGTACATCTCGGACACGTTAGTGCCATATAAACCATTTCGGACTGTGAGGACCTCCATGGACCGGCCTCCTGCTGGTGCCCAGAGTCAGGACTAAACATGGACCGGCTTCCTGCTGGTGCCCAGAGTCTGGACTAAACATGGGGAATCTGCGTTTCAGTTTTATGCCACTAAACTCTGGAACAATCTTTCTGAAGATGTGAGACAGATTCTACTCTCACAATGATAGAAAAAAAGATAAAAACAGTTTTGTTCAGCTGTGCATATGACTGAAAGGATTTTATTTACACTCTTCTCTTTTATGTCTTTATCTGTTTTGTGAGAGGTAATCTGCGAATTGTTGATCTTCCGGAGGACACTGAAGGGAAAGATGTGGTCAAGTTTTAAGAGGCTTTGATCACTGAGTATCTAAAACTTCCAACAAAAGCTGGGAAAATAAATCTTGACTGTGCGTATCGCTCACTGGCTCCCAAGCCGGCCTCGAACCAGAATACAAGACCTATTATACATAAGTTCCATAGCTTCAGTGGTAAAACGTGTGTCATGGCGGCATCCAGATGTCTTGCTGCAGACCAGACAAAACAAGCTCCACGTCTACTACTCTGCAACTACAACTACTCTGCAACAGATATTCAGGGATCCAAGCCACCATAAACTTGACCCTAACCCATAATGAAACTACATGACCTTCAGTGTGTTTATTTGTGATGCGGAGAGCAAATAATTAGAATGTATGTAACTCAAATGCTTAATGTACATTTAAAAGAGTTGTAGCTTATCTTCAGTATGTTTGCCATGTCTGGTTGTGTATGATGATGATTTTTTTTTTAGCAAATAAAGATGCAAAGTTTTGGTGTTAACGTTAAATTACTAGACGAACCTGAATGTCCTTCAGTCCCTGCTCAGTTCTGTTTGTTCTTTGGCCTTTTAAAATGTACTTTTTTCCAGCAAGCATTCTAGCCTTATCGACTAAGTCAGATCTGCTAAAATTGCATATGCACAAAGCCTTTATAAACAATGTTGGGAAGAACGCTCAGAAAATGTATTTCGTTACAGAATACTGAATACCTTCATTTAAATGTAATTCAACGTATGCTGTCACATGGTTCAACTGTATTCTGAACACTTAGAAATGCTTTGCAAAGCAAATGCTTTGTATATATGCCTTTTTATAATAAAGTATTTGCGACAATCATGCTAGCGCTAACGACACATTTGCTTTGGCTTCCCGCCATCGGGTGAATGATGAAGTGTTGACCAGCCAGGACTGTGGAACGATGGCCTCCTGCCCTCTCCCTGCTCCCCCACAGCAGATGCATGGCCTGGGTGAGCGCTCCGTGAAATTAGGCGCTGGCTGGCTGCAGCATTCCCGGCATGACGCTCCACTGACTGCCCACCGGACCCCCCAGACTGGAGGACTTTCTGGGTTTACTTTTATGGAGCTGAGATAAAGCGGAATGGGTTAGAGTTGTCCGTGTGGTTTATCCAGTGTAGAGGGACACATAAAGGGCACACAAGCACTTAAAATGAGGTTCTTTTAAAAGGAGGTGAAACTAAATAGTCTCTGGTACATTAGATATAGCTGACTAGATGTCATAAACTTATCTATTAAAATAGGATTTACCAAGATAGTTACCAAGACTAAAAGCTTCATGAAATCTTTTTTCATATATTTTCCATAATTTTACAGTTAAAACAGTACAGGCCCTGTAAAAAAGCGGTTAAACTACTAGCATACGGAGAGAAAAAAAAACCCTTTTATATAGGCTCAAGAACCAAAACATAAAAGGGTAAAGAACAACTTAGCTCTCATATTAAAAGTCACCTTAGACTGTACATAAAACCCCAACATTTTGGTGTTTTATTTTTGCTGACATCTGAGCTAAAGGCAAAATGGCTCTAATCGTAGACTTCTGATGAGCTTCTAAAGAATCTAGTGACACTAAACGCCTTTTTATATGTTACTGGTTTTTGACATTTAAATATATATATATATATATATATATATATATATACATATACATATACATATACATATACATATACATACATACATATACATACATACATATACATACACAAGACATTAAACAAGACCAGAGAGCAATATAAAAACACCAATAGCACAAGACATATACATTGATTTTTTTTGTGTGTCCACTACAATGTCCAGTCCTTGATTGTAGGTACAACTTGTGTGATACATTTTTTTTGTGATGGTCTTTTTCTCTACTGCCAAAGTATGCTCCTAAGATATCAATTGTTTGTGTCCATGGTAAGGTTTTAAAGCCCAAATACATTGTTCTGAAATCAATTGCATTGCAATGTCAAAAAAAGTCTGTCTGCCTCCTGGCTGTCCACACTGACTCCAACCGTTAGCATTTTCCTGTGAGTAATGGGCACTTTGATATAGTGTTATGAAATAAGGTGACATAGTTGTCCTGCAAAATTCCCTCCAAACATGTGATTTTGTAGTCCTCCACTGGGATGTACATATACTTTCCCACTGTTCGTCTTTCCTATTAGTTTTTAATATATTTAGTATCTGTTCAAATTAGCAACAATTTCAATATTTTTTATACAGTTCTCCTTGAAAGTTCTGATTTATAAGCCTTGATAAAAATCTCAGTCAAAGAGTTATAATTGTCATTCATTTATTTTCTACTGCGAGATCATGTGATGTTGGTCACAGTTCAGTATCTATGCTGTTCCTGCACTGTACTTTTCTGGACAGAGATGTCTGTTTTTCCAGGGATCGCTGTAGCCCCTCCTCCAGTGCTGTAGCCCCTCCTCCAGTTTGGGGGGTCAATGCCTCAAGTGCTTTCCCCCGGGGCATTTTCACCTTCACCTTCCACACCTTCTCCAGCTCTTCTCTGAGCCCTTGGTATTTCTCCAGTTTCTCGTGTTCCTTTTTCATGATGTTTCCATCACTTGGTATCACCACGTCAACCACAACGGCTTTCCTTATATATATATGTGTGTATATATATATATATATATATATATATGTGTGTATATATGTATGTGTGTGTGTGTGTGTGTGTGTATGTGTGTGTATGTGTGTGTGTGTGTATATATATATATATATATATATATATATATATATACAGGTATAATATATATATATATATATATAA
Source organism: Chaenogobius annularis (assembly GCA_015082035.1). Classification (NCBI taxonomy): domain Eukaryota; kingdom Metazoa; phylum Chordata; class Actinopteri; order Gobiiformes; family Gobiidae; genus Chaenogobius; species Chaenogobius annularis. Next base: position 201,232 of record BJKM01000538.1, read on the forward strand.
TATATCACATACACACATACACACATACATATATATATATATAATATATATATATATATATATATATATACACATACAACACATACATATATATATACATACACACATAATATATAATATATATATATATATAAGTGTGTGCGTATATACATATATATGGTCCAGCCATTTGTTTAATTTCTTGGTTATAATAACTCCTTATTAAAGTCCTGTTTCTCCAAGTCAAAAGATTCTTTAAACCTATTTCATGTAACTTTTACATTTTGGTAAATTTTACCCAAGGATTTTCCAGTTCCTCCAAATGACTTCATCTGCCAATAAGGCCATTAAGGCCTGTACAGGAGCATTACTCAATATATTTCCATTGAGCTTCATATTCTGGGTACAGCAATGCTCTGGTTTGATCTGACAAGATAAACCCCAGCCTCCTTTTTCTTTTGATAATTGTAAAGTTTTGAATCGGATTTGAGGTGTTTTCCCTTGATAAATAAATCTTGAGATCGCTTTATTCCACTCATCAAACTGCCGGTTGGGGATGGAAACCGGATGATTCTGGAACAGATAGAGAAACCTGGTCAAAACATTCATTTTTATAGTTTCAATCCTTTGATTAGACTTTGGCAGAAAGCGCAACCATTTGACACACTGTAGAAGAAGACGTCAATGATCAGACTCATATTCACGGAGAAATTAGTCTAATGACGAAGAGAATTTAGATTTTGTGAAACGCACACGTGGAGCGCGGACATACGATATACGGGTCTGCAGTTAAGAACTTGCCCCCTTTGAAATGAGACTTTCTTGGGCAGACCTGACCATCTTTCTGTGTAAATGTCATATCTCATGTTACAACGTAACACTCACTCGCTAAGCACAAGCTCAGAATCAGATGAACCAGATGTGAAGACACAGACACAGGTAAATCAGCTCACACAGAGTAATCAAGGACAGAGGGGACAGAAGGGACAGCTCAGACGTGTTCTTTGTATGTTAAACTTCAAAATGCTGTATGTTTTATTTCAATCCAACTCATATTCACTGAGAGATTTGTCTAATTAGACCTGCGCCGCAGCAGTGGGCCGAGGCGCAACGGATGCGCTGCGGACCTCGGGTGTGCCGCGAGACCCTCGGTTCAATAGACAACTTCCGTGTGTAAATATATCGTGTTACAACATGGGCACCTGCGGCTTATTGACAGGTGCGGCCAGTATATGTACAAAATCGTGTTTCTTTGTAAATTTCATTGGAGCGGCTTTTATTCAGGAGCGCTGTATAGTCCGAAAAGTACGGTAAGTCATTTATTTGAAATTTGTTTAGCACTAAATAAATAAGGCAGTCTTTCTTCCCCCTTGGTATTAGAGATTTCATCTCATATTTTTATTTTATTTTTTGGTTCTTCTGTCATAACAGTCAAATTGAAGGTGTTAATTAATTTCATCTTCTTTAACTGAGATTTTATAAAACCGTAGAAAACCCCAACCCTTTAGCAGCATCCCAAATGATGGGCGGAGAAGTTTCACATTTTCCTCCAGATAACTTTTAATGTCGTTTGACATTTTTTCCTTAAACAGAGGGTCATTAAGCAGCCTGGCTTTGAACTTCCAAATAGTGTTTTCGTCTTTCCTCCAAACCTACAGAAATGTAGATCGGAGCATGATCACTTAGGTCTATTGTGCCTATCTGTGTCTCAGGGATTTTAGATCTGTCTTTAGTGAAGATAAAGAAATTACTTATTCTGGAATAGGTTGCATGTGGATTAGAAAAACGGCTATACTGGTGTGCATTAGGGATCATCTCCCTCCAGATGTCAATCAGTCCTATATTCTTCCTTAATTTACGGAACCTCTTATTTATTGTTCCTTCAGTGCCTCTTGAGTTCGACACGTCCAGTGTAGGTTGAACATGAAAATTCCAATTCCAACACATTTACTAAAGTAAAAACCTTTCCATTCATAGTTCATTTCTCTCCTTCACTGTGGAACCTCTCCAGGTTTCTACTTTTTCCCAAAGAGGTTTGGTAGTTTTCCCTGGCCGAGAAGGAGAGTCTAAGGCAGGGGTGTCAAACTCATTTTGGGCCAGGGGCCGCTTTTCGACGCTCAGGCTGGGTCGCGGGCCGAACATAATGTAAAAAATAAAACAATAAAAAATGTAACAAATGTTATATAGCCTAGTAATAGTTCTATGTGGACACTGAGTCCATATTCATGCAGCAGCAGGAACAGGAACATGGACGTGTGATATGATTCTGATATTAAATGTTTGTATCACAGACATGTTAATGTTGCTGCACTAACTCAATATGAGCTCACTATTTTTACAGTTTAAGCTTATTTTAGTAGACAAATGATTCATGTGATGAATCAAATGAGAGCTCAAAGCAGCTTCACTCTGTCATGTTCAGACTTTATTACACTCTGACCTGTGTTTTTACCTGTGGCTCATGATCTGTCCCAGGTTTTGCACTGGTTTGGATGTTTTCCTCACAGAGTTGTCAGCAAAGAAGTTTGTTTTCTTGTTGTTAGCTTCACATTAGAGCGCCGCTTTTAGCACAGCTCTAACGTCCACAAAACCGCCTCTTTTCTTTTATTCCTCGTGTTTTCCCACGATCTGCCCTGGGGCAGAGCGCTACAGGTCATTGCTGCCGGTGTGTTCGATTTTAAACCTGCTGCGATGAGTGTCGCTGGTCGCTGTCGTTTGTCGCCTCCCGTGTGTCGAGCCCAACAGCCCTCGCACACACAGCAGTGCAGAGCAGCGCGGGGAGGGGCCGCGGCTGCAAAGCATTGTGGGAATTGTAGTTCTAGCGATAAAAACGCAATATATCTATTGGAAATGAATAATTACAAACTAGAAATGTTCGGCGGGCCAGATGAAAACGTCTGGCGGGCCACATCTGGCCGCGGGCCATGAGTTTGACACATGTGGTCTAAGACATAGGTGTCAAACTCTGGCCCGTGGGCCAAATTTGGCCCGCAGGGTAATTATATTTGGCCCGAGAGGCTATACCAATGCACTAAGGAATGGCGCGCCGGTATTATACAGCGCATTCATTCATCGTTACTACTACAAATCCCATTCTATATTGTATAGTAATAAGTGGTTGCTTGTTCCATATTCAATGTTAAAGGAAATCTTGTTTGGGTCAATATTAAAAGTTTCATTTGTTCAATACAGGCCCCGCGACTTTGTTCAAGTTTTTACATTTTGGCCCACTGTGGATTTGAGTTTGACACCCCTATGGTCTAAGACAGGGGGCTTGGACATTACCAAGTCCTATGAACATTGTTTATTCTGTTTTTATTCTGTTTTTCACTGTCGCCCTCGAGGTAACTACTGTTGTGAATTGGGCGTTACAAAATAAATTGAATTGAATTTAACGAGTACATATCAGTTTGCGATCGAATATTTGTAACTACCCTCCTGTGTTTTGTCTCTATATGAGGAATAGTAAAATGTATAATATATTACAAAATATATAATGTTTTCTTTTTTTCTCCTTTTTTGTTTACATTTTTGATCGTTTGATTGGGTTCAATATGCCATTTACATTAAAGGATGCTACTTGTAACTTCTCTGATGCTTTTGGGTTGGTTGATCATTGATTTTTACTAATTTATAAATGGTACAAAACTCTCCGCGCGAAAAAAACACAAACTACGTACCAAAAACATGAAGCTGAACCCAAAACCTGATCATGTAAAACATAAAAAATGAGGATATACATATATATATTATATATAATATATATATATATATATATATATATATATATATATATATATAATATATATAATGCAATGACTATGGGTACTGGTATATAGTGATTGTCATTTAAAAATATGACTATATCTAAAAGTACATGTATGACAATATTTGTAATGATAATATAACACATTTTTACTTTGTTTGAATGCACATACACTCGCACAAACAAATATACACACGCACACCCCAGCCCCCCTTCATCATGACAGACTCCCCCATCACCACTCTGGACTCCCACCATCAGCTCCCTCATCAAGAAGGCCCAGCAGAGGATGTACTTCCTGCTGCAGCTGAGGAAAGCCAAGCTGCCAGTGCAGATGATGGTGCAGTTCTACAACGGCCATCATTGAGTCCATCCTCACCTCCTCCATCACCGTGTGGTCACCTGGAGCCACAGCCAGGGACAAACAGAGACTACAGAACATTGTGTGTTCTGCTGAGAAGGTGATCGGCTGCAGACTTCCATCTCTGCAGGACCTGTACGTCTCCAGGGCTCTGGGACGAGCAGGTCGGATCACAGCTGACCCTTCTCACCCTGGACATGGTCTGTTTGAACCACTCCTCCCCGGCAGGAGGCCACTTCCCCTCAGGCAGGAGGCTACGGTCCATCCGGACCAGAACCTCCCGCACATGAACAGTTTCTTTCCCTCTGCTGTTGGACTCATGAACACTCAACACTTTAACTATAATTCAAACCAATAAGCATCCATTGCACTGTTCACTTTTGCACTATTCGGACCAACTGTAAATTGTGTATATATTCAGACCTATTCTAAGTCTATTTTCTTTTATTTGTAAAGTCTAAATGTTTTGCATGCCCTTTTTGATATATTTTGCTCCTATTATTACTCCTTGTTGCGTGTTGCACATTAATGCCAAAGCAAGTTCTTAGTTTGTGAATAAGGTTCACTGACAATAGCAATAAACCCCATTCTGATTCGAGAACGTGAACACAGCCTACTGAAGCTATTAAAACAGATAAACATTACCTTTTGATGAATGCCACTACTCTTTGAATTCGAGCAATTCTTGGTTTTGTTTGGGTTCCTCTCCTTGTATTTAAGTGCATCATTGTGTCAGTGGGCCAACATTGCTCATCTTAAATCCACTCAATTGTTTTGGTTGCTTGTTTTGGGGAAGTGACCACATCAGAGAAGTCAGAGGTCAAAGGTCAAACCCCACAGGAATGCTGCAGTTTTAATTGCGCTCACACTGGATTCTCACATGGCAGTGTTGGAGGAGGGTGGGATGTGTTTTGGAGCATGATTTTGCAGGTTTGGTGTGTGGCTCTCTCTCTGTGACGGAAGGAGTTGGACACTCATGGTGAATTTATACATGGTTTTGTGCTCTTTGAGACACGCGCACTTGCCAGCACTGTGGCAGAACGCAGTCCTAGGGTCTGGAGTTCACCCTATTAATTGTAGCCCCCATCAACTCACAAAACATAGACTGATTGACAAGTGGTGTTCCTAACTAAGATCATGTCTCAGAGCTGGAGGAGGATGCGCTAACTGCTGCGCGCTGTGCCACCAAAAGGTATTACTTTATTACATGACAGCACCTTTAAGGTCTTGAGGATATGACTGTGTTTAAAAAGGTGTTTGCGTCTCAATGCTAATGCTAACTTAAATCTAAATAGGACATAATTAATAAAAATACCATCAAGAAAAAGTTGATTTTATTTGAGCGTAGCGTGAGCATACCTAATAGAGCAATGACATTTTTATGTGAAAAGCAGGTGATGGACCTTCCACCAGAAAACAAACATAGTGCACCTTTAATCAAATATATCCATTGACATACTGTACACATACACATATTGACAAAGCTTGTTAGAACAAAACCTAGAAGAAAGACCCCAGCAGACCCTCAGATGGCCTATTATTGCCGCTTTCCCTTTGCGAGAGTGACAGCTTTGCGGGGTTGTGCGGGGCAGGTGTGGTCGGTCGCAGACACAGCCAGCCACGCTGCTAAATTGCTCTTTTATTTAGCGCGTGGATCCTTTGGCGCGCTCACCTTTGCCCCTCCGCTCTCTAACATCCTTTGGGCCTTTGTTCACCTCTCCTCATGGCTTGTCATTGTCGTGATGGTTCTGTCAGCTCCAGCCTGGGGGGGTTACAGGAGCGCTACCCCCTGCTCCCCCTTCGCTCCCCCCTTGCTCCGCACGTTTCATTACGACTCCATGGTCTGTGTGTTTTTTTCAGGAGGAGGGGAGCAGGGAGGCGGCGGTGGCGGTGATGGAGGCTGTAAAAGTCAGGAGTGCTGCCCTTGTCCCGCCCAGCCGTGGGTCAGCTGGCAGGGGCTCAGCGTGTCCAGGGCGGAGGGGGGCGTCGAGAGGTGAAAGACATGAACTGAGAGGCGCTTGCACATGTGTTACACCACTCCGACATGGCCAATTATTTCACTCTCTCAAAGTTTGGATGAGCAAAACACAGAGACGTTTTCCACTAAAGTGACTGTGACAGGGTCCGAAAAACATATTTGAGCTTTATGTTTACGCTTCATAAGTTCTCAGCCTCGAAGCAGAAGTTGACTCTCGATGAGCTTGAATGTTTAGTTTAATGTCTGTATTGAAGTGCTTCTTGTGTTTTTAAAGGAGACAGATTGTGCTTTTATTTCTGGTATTTGGTATTATACAACAACGTAGTAGATAATCCTTTTACATTTTGTTAATAGTAAAATGCAGTATTGATCTAAAACAGCTTAGTAATAGAAACAGCTCCATTAACTTCCTGTTCAAAAGTGATAATACAGTGACATTCCACATAACAAGCAGCTGAGTGTCCTTTACATGTTTTTGGTTTTCACGTGCTGGACGATACAGGATGTCTCAAACACGCAGGAATCGATCCCAGAACAACTTGATGAGGAAACACTGGTGTAATAAGGTTAACAGCTCATTCAAGTACATGTCTCCTATGTCCCCTTTAAAATCAATTTCCATTGGGATTATAATAATGATTTAAATGCTTAAATTGAGTATTAAAATATATCAATAAATAAATTGTAACAGTTGTGTAAAGTATTGAATATAGTCTTGACTCTTACTCCTACAATCAAATGTCAGCTGTTCTGTGTCAGTTCCTTTGCAAACACAGACATGGCTGTGAACATGGCGTTTATATCCTGAAATGTCTTTAAAACCAAGCTGAAAGCATTCAAGACCTCCTCAATAATGTGCAATTGTTTGAATTTTTTGAACACTTAATTCTCTGCAGACAAACTTTATTGACCTATGATGAGATTACTTGGTAGAAGGAAAAAAAAGATATTCAAAATAATTCATAAAGCAAAATAGCAAAATGACAAATACTTACAGATTTGATGTACAATTATGCATTACATATTCCCCTACGTTCGTAGGTGATGTGGGGGTCAGAGCTGGAATTGAAACCATCACCGACTCAAAGATTCTGAAGTGGTTTGTGCTCATAGTCTGATCAAATCTAATATTATTGGACAGAAATGAGATTATACCTTTGGGAGGGGATTCTGTGAATTTATGCCACACTATGCTGCGGTGGTTTGTAAAAGACAATGGCTTATTGTATGAACTGGAGTTTCCTTCCCTGATGGAGTCTGGCTGGACAGAGCGGATTGCGTGAGCTGCACCAGGAGCCTTGAGCCACATACTCGAGAATAAGTACTGCACTATTTTACTGTCAGGAAACAAATCATTCTGCTCGTAGTACAACAGCAATATATCCAGGAAAATCTAAGCAATGACTTGATGATGAAATAACCTTTTTGCCTCTGCGTGTCCTTTGTTGACTTTGTGAGGCGGGTATTATTGGTGCTGTAATTGGTTTGTTTGCTCAATACAGTTTTAGGGAGTGAATATGATGATATACATAACAGTAACATAACATTGATGCCTATTATATGATGTGTTCATGTGGTCATCGGAAACTCTGGAAAAAGGTTACTCATGAATGCGCACAAGTTTGGAGAAGAACTCTACAGCTTCTGCCTGGAGCCCAGTCAAAATCTGTGGATTTGAGCTCTTTCACTGTTAAGTGTTACATTTAGGGTTTTACTATCAGTTATCCGTATCTTAAGACTCTTCAGTTTAATGAATTACTAAGTGACATTAGCTGAATTAAAAATAATAGGATTTCCAAAGCACCAACACACAACGCTAAGCTATTGAGGAGGATAATAAGTCTTACTGTTCAGCTCGATTAAACACTGTTGAAAAACTTCTAAAAAACGTTCATATACAATTTTGTCATGGTGCAATATGCTCCCAATCCAAGATGTGAAAACACTGGCTGTCTTTAAAACATAATGTTTTTTTTTTTTGTGTAACTGTGTTTGTCTGTTTTGGAAATGAGAAGTCTATTCTCTGAGCCACAGGGGGCAGTGCAGAGACCTGAGCACAGGACTAATGTGATCGTACTTCCTGGTTCTAGTCAGGACCCGAGCAGCAGCGTTCTGGATGTACTGCCAGCTGTTTTACAGCTCGTTTGGAGAGGCCAGTGAGGCAGGCCGTTACAGTAGTCTAATCTACTAGAGACAAACGCATGGATAAGTCTCTCCAGGTCTGTTTTAGACACTATACTTTTGATTTTGGCAATGTTTTTTAGATGGTAAAAAGCTGCTGATGTGATTGATCTGACGTGGCTGTTAAAGTTCAAGTCTGAGTCCATTATTACCCCCAGATTTCTAACTTGATGTGTAGGTTTTAGAGCGAGACTCTGGAGGTGACTGTTAAACACTTTCTCTTCGTTTCTGTGGGCCAAAGACGATGATTTCAGTCTTGTCTGAGTTCAGCTGGAGAAAGTTGTTTTGCATCCACACACTGATCTGTTGGATGCAGTGACAGAGTGAATCCACTGGTCCATATTCACCTGCCGTCAGTGAAACAAAAATCTGAGTGTCGTCTGCATAATTGTGATAGGACAGATTTTGCGTATCAACTGACCTAACGGCAGCATGTAGAGGTTGAACAGAAGAGGTTCCAAGATTGACCCTTGCGAAACCCCACAGGTCAAGGGCATCTAGTCTGAGACACAATTTCAACAAAGTACTTCCAGAAGACCAGAATTTTCTAGGGAAATAATAATAATATAAGTATATAAATGCATTCATAATCTGGACATCCATTCTACCATATATATCAAAAATAAATGGTAAAGAAAAGGTCACTTTGTTTTGACAGATGAAGAGTGGGAAAGTATATGTACGTCTCAGTGGAAAACCACAAAATCGCATGTTTGGAGGGAATTTTGTTGGAAAAATGTAACACGGATCTTTATAACACCATATCAAACTGCCCACTGTTCACAAGGGAATTCCACTGCTGTGGCACCAGGAGGCAAACCATTACCACATTTGGGACTGTCCTGTGTCTTAAAAATATTGGACTGAAATCAATAAAAAGCTACAAACTGTCTTTGACACCATGTGACAAAGTAGCTTCATCAGCCAGCGCAGGGAAGCACACACACACACACACACACACACACTCCTGTACCGGCTTTTCTCGTACTTGCCCCATAGCCGGCCCTTGTTCCCTCTGTAGCCATCGTAGCAGTCACGGGCGCGCACTTGATTGCTGCTAAACCATGTATTTCTTCATAACTGTGTCTCCCATTCACAAACTTTCTCTGTTAGCATCTCTCCATGTTTCGACCGACCAACCCAAACTACGTGGACTTCTGCATTTAAAGTGTCACACCTGTGACTATAAAAAAGGGCCCCACCCAGACTGCTGCGGAAAAGTCTCTTTACCTCCGCTGAGGACGAGGCACAGCGAGAGGATGTCACAGCTCACACCAACGGCCTCTGACGAACCCATCCGGCCAGGAGTCTGGAATCAGTGCCCAGAGGAGGACGCTATCCGTAGGACGCTATCCGGAGGACGCTATCCGGAGGACGCTATCCGGAGGACGGTATCCGGAGGACGGTATCCGGAGGACGGCGCTGCAGAAGAGGACTGAACCCCCATGTCAGGACTATTGAGTACTTTTCTCCTCTTGTTTTAGCTGTTGACAGCTGCTGTACCAGAGTGTCTCTTCTCTGGTCCAACTGCATATTGTAAAGTCGATTTAGACTGTAGTTTTATGGTAAGTTCATGAGAATTACGTTTTAAACATTGAAAAGCCTCTATAAAGGCCACCCGATTGCTAAATGACAATCATTTAACTGCATTTTTGTTTAAGATTACTCTAATGACAAATAGATTAAGAGGCTGTACGTTTTGTGCCGTGATGAGTGGTTTTCATGAGTGGTTGGCGTACATGGTACACCACCTCCGGACTGACCGTACGGTTTGTGCGCACCGCGCACTCACGTCAACATTGATCAATCCCGAAAAGTGCACCATATACGCACTGATTTCCCCGTTCACAAGTTTGATAAATGAGGGCCACTGAATGGAGACCTTTGGAGCATGCTCCTGGCCGCAGGAAAGAAGGCCATTACAAAGAAATGGATGATTCAAACAGCACCAACAATCAAGGACTGGACCAACATTATAACTGACATTTGAAAACAAGTCCCCCAATATGACATAATGGTTCAGTTCATCATTTTGTTAGATCCCAAAATATTATTATAAGTTTGTATTTATGTATTTTTATTATCTATTATTTACTATATTCAAGGAATTTGTCATGATTAAACTATAAATACAAATGTAATTTTAAACACTTATATAGGCAATAGCACAAAATTAAACTCTAAAAATGAAGTTGAACACCTCTCAAACCTACTGGCCAGAGATTCAAAATGTGTATATATATATATATATATATATATATATATATATATTCTTAGAGGGAGTCCAGTGATATTGCAAGCAGCCTTTCTTCTGTCCAGAGATGGACTTGTGCAGCAGATGTAGGAGAAACGATTGAGATGTGAAGGGTGAACACGACGTGTCACTGCATTGGATGTGTGCGTGTAAAACTGGCGGATTTTATTATTTGAAGGACAAAACTGGATATGGTCTTTCTCCACACAGTCCTGAAGTACCAACCTGCTCATTCAGGTGTAAACTGGATTCATGCTGTCACATACAGCCTCAGCATCCCGCTCTAAGTCAGTGTATTCTTGTGCCGTGTCCTTGTACAATTAGAGCATATCATCCCATGTTATGGACACAAGGCAGTGGAAATACAATGCACAGATGACAGAAGGTTATCTGACATTGTGAGAGTTGTGGTATGACATCGTCCTGTATCCTTCACTGTGAGTGCAGCGTTATGAAGCCTGTTGGAGAATGAGCTCCTCTGACTCTTTATTGTCCAGAGTGGGAGCAGTTTGTGACAAACATCTTCTGCTTACAACCAGGGCTACCATATTATATCCTGTAAATAATCCCTGTGGATGACACTCAGGCCCCAACAGCACCTGTCTGGCCCTGGTCAGAGCTTCAAACTTTATCCTCCACATTTCTGTCAGTGTTGTAAGTGAACAGGATTCACAAACACGACTCCTGTCTGAAGGGGTTGTTTCAAATATTGCTGCAACCTCCTTTAATGGTGTTTCGTCAGATACATGGTATAATGGTATAACTACTACTGTTTACTGCAGATTTTGACAATTCAACAATCAGAACTTAAACAAGTATATTGATTTGATACAGACCTAACATTAATCTTCCAAGCCTTAAAGGTGAGGTGGCTCAGTCAAACGTCACATGCAAAATTTTGAATGATTCCCTTCATTGTCACGCGTGACCCTCTGCGTCGAATATGTTTCAAAAAGGTTTAGAGAGCACTGATTTAAATGCTAGTTACAGTAATGAAGTTTAACATTTATATCCCAAGAGGACCAGGTAGAAGGCGTCACTATAAAAAGGGTAGAAAGCGTCACTCGAGGTACTATTAGTACTATTAGAAGTACTATTTATGATCATTTCTCATAATGACATTACTTGAGTGAGTTACATATAAAGACCAGCAGGTGGCATAAGCATATCTAAAAATGTATTTAATCATTGGTGATTTAGGTGAAAAAATAAACAAGAAAAATAACTAAACTAAGAAATTAATATTATTGTCTTATTTTAATTTGTAAGTACAACAATTACATTGTATTTATTATCTAAACTGTCCCAAAGCCACTGACTATAGTGAATAAGAGATAATTAAACAGGTTGATTATCCATCCATCCATCCATTTTCTACCGCTTGTTCCCGTTAGGGGTCGCGGGTGACTGGAGCCTATCCCAGTGCCTTTGGGCCTTAGGCGGGGTACACCCTGGACAGTGGCCAGCTTGTCGCAGGGTTAACACAGAGACATAGACACACAGACAACCATTCACTCTCACACTCATTCACTAGGGCCAATTTACAGTTGCCAATTGACCTAACACATGCATGTCTTTGGACGGTGGGAGGAAGCCGGAGAACCCGGAGAGAACCCACGGTAACACGGGAAGGACATGCAGACTCCACCCAGAGAAATCATGTGATGTAATGTTCGCCCAGGAATTTAATTCCCGCGGTCCGTGATGTCACTTGCTGTTGGGACATAAACAAACCTGAGAAGTTTAGAACTAGCCCTTTATTGAGGATTTCACACCACATTTTGGAACCATATGAAAACAGCAATATTTTTAATTAATATTATTCATGTCTTTAATATGTAGTTCTATTTTTTATTAGTCCCATGTGCTATTTGACCTCATTAATCAACCTAAACAGTTTTCCTATCTGAAAGAAAAGGTTAAATAGTGATGTTATAATTTTAATATTTTGTGTTATAAATTGAAATGATGTCATGACTCCCAGCTCAGTGACACTTTCCAAGGGGGCCCCAATTCTAATTTTGTGAACTCCCTTCTAATTTATTTTTTGATTTAAAATGATTTAAGTTACATATTTTAACTGCAAATATGACAAGTCCAATTTGAAGTCCAAACTAAGCATGAAAATAAAGAGGCAGAATAATGCATGACGTCCCTTTTAACTCCAGCCGCAAACCTCCAGCCTTCTGCACATTACAATTAACCTTGTCGCCACCGAACACTCCTAATGCTCCTAATTCTCCCGTGTCAACATAATGTAAGTGTGTCGAGAAGGGTGCTCAGTGCTCCACTTCCACAGCCGTATACTTAAGGACTCGGGTGCTGACAAGTGGCTGAGATATGGGCCCCGCGGCTGGCAGCTAAACGTGATTAACCGCCCGGCTCCTGGACGTCTTATGAAATGATACGACCCTGGGATCGGCTAGTTCCTCGGGTGTTGGTTATTTTCGTATGTTTTGCGTTGCCGGGAGCTATTAAGAAGCCCCGGCGAGGAGATGGCGGGCTAAATGATGGACTGGTGTGACAGTTATGGGTCTCTGGTCGTGGATGACGGGGCCGTTTTTAAAGACGCGGTAAATTATTGTGAAAGTAAAAGCAGAGGCAGGAGGGTAAGCAGGCCATTAGTACAGCTCTATTAGGAGACACACGGCGAGCGTTTGGTTTGGCTGGGATACAGGCAGGCCTCGGTAATCAACGGAATACGGTGCCGGTCTGCAGGTGGGCGAGGGAGCATGAATTTACGGTCTAAATGATTACTTGGAGAATACAAAATGAGGCGATTAGGAAGTCTTGAGAACAATAACCAATTCAAACATGACAAAGAATTGACTATAAACCCCATCCTTTGATCCTTTATTGCAAATTTGCTGTATAATTGTTTAGTTTTAAAGGTGTATTACAGTGCATCCGGAACGTAGTCACAAAATTTAGTTCAGGTACATGTTTTTTCCTCGAACAATGCTTGAGATGTTTCTACAACTTGATATGACTCCACCTGTGGTAAATTCAGTTGATTGGACCTGATTTGGAAAAGCACACACATGTCTATAGAAGGTCCCACAGTTAACAGTGATGTCAGTGGACAAACCAAGACATGAAGTCCAAGGAACTGTCTGTAGACCTCTGGGATTGTATCAAGGCAAAGATCTGGAGAAGAAGGGACAGAAACATCTCTGCAGCATTGAAGGTTCCTCTGAGCGCAGTGGCCTCCATCATCTGGAAATGGAAACGGTTTGAACCACCTAGACTCCTCTAGAGATGGGCCCGGCCAAACTGAGCCATCAGAGAAGGGCCTTAGTCAGCCCCTCCTTAGTAAAAGGCACATAACAGCCCACCTGGTGTTTGCAAAAAGGCCCCTGAAGGACTCTCAGACCATGTGAAACTAAAATCTCTGGTCTGATGAAACAAAGATTGAACTCTTTGGCTTTAATGTGGAACATTCCATGAATAGGCAACCCCCAACATAGTTTATTTAAAGCAATTGTGGTTGCAAACTATACGCAAGTCATTATTTTTAGTTGAAGCAATTTGAACAAATTTCATGACGTCAGAAGATGATTGATGATTTAAATGTCTGAAGAAGGAGATGGACTGAACATACATGCAGACATTTCATACATGCGGAATGAAACAGAACTGCAGGCAAGTTTAACATGATAGCAAGATTCAAATATCAAATTTGAAATGAATGACAGGGTTGGAAGTAAGTGCTTGTAAGTACCTGTCAGAGTGAACACTTGTTAGTATTAATGGCCTGATTTATTAGTGTGCGGGACAAACACAGGTAAGTATTTTGAGTAAGATTAAGTGTGTTTGACCTGTAGTGACCTTTCCCTCGGGCTGCAGGAGCCGGGGTCTGGGCTTGTTAATGGTTGATTGGAGACTTATAGTTTAGATTGTATCCAGTGTTGCAGGCTTTTCTGCCAGCTCCATCACAAAGCTTGCTAGGTTTGGACCATCCCCGATCCCCCTGACTGGTTCACTGGTCTTGAAAACATTTAAATAAAATTGCTTTATGAATATTAGATTACTGGTTTCATTTTGACATTGTATTTTCTATTAACAGCATTTGGTAATTAGTGAAAACCTGTAAACTGTTCTCTTCTTTAAAGCTTTTATTATACAATGCCTTATTGTTGAAGTTAGTTTTTGACTTTGTAACTGTTATACTATCTGTGCCCAGGCATTGTGTGTACTGCTTTGAAACGAATGGAGTGAATGAATAAAACATTTTTTTTAAAAACTATAAGTGAAAACTTTTGCATTTGGAGATGTAATAACACACTTACTGTACAAACAAGTACATAAGTAAAACATTTTTTTTCATTTTTTAAAGCGTAAAACACAAAAACATTAACTCTGTCCATGGAAAAGTTTTGAGGTCCAAATATATTATTCTAATTTCAAGTGGGATGGTGATGTCCAAAACAATCTGCAAAGCATTGTTAATCTCAGTCCAATATTGAACTAAAATAGAACAGTCCCAAAAAACACACTATTGATTGGCCTCCTAGCAACCCCAATTTCTCCAACAAATATTATTACCCTTTGCATAGTGTGCACTTTGTCATGACATTATAAAATACTGTGATACATTTTTCCAAACTTGTGATTTTGTTCTCCATTGAGAGGTATCCAGAGTATATGTTCCCATACTTCCTCTGTCAAAACAAATTATTTTCTATTTTTCCCAATTACTTTCAATGTATTTAGTACAATGTCTATCCAGATTATTAATGCAGTTATATAGTTTAGAACAGTGATTCTCAAACTTTTCACATCAATTACCACCTAAGAAAATATTTGGCCTTTCGAGTATCACCAGATCTAAACCTGGTCGGTAAAATGACCATTCCAAGACTAAATTAGGGTTGAATAAGGTCTAAAATAGGTCTAAGACAAGATCTAGTGGTTTTGTTCAAGGAGTAACCCAAAGTAAGACGATGTGAATAAAATTGACTCAAACTGAATCAAAGACCAGAAGGAGTTAATGTACAGTACCACAAATGGTACATGTACTTTGATTGTAAGTACTAAGTAAAAGTACTTTGTCACTAAGTCAAAGGATTCTTCTAAATTATAAAAGCTTTTAAATGGATTTTCTTTTCTGTTATCCAGATCTTAAATCTTAGGGTTAGTGCTATTTGGTGTAAAACTTTGACCATAAGCAACCATCTTAAAATGTTAACATCTTTGTTTATGTTTGCCTAAGGCCCAAAGTCACTTTGATAGGCTTCTGTCACATGCAACCCCTAATGGGAACAAGCTGTAGAAAATGAATGAATGAATGTTTAGTCTGTATGTTTTGATTAGCTCTTTCCATGTTGTAAGCACAGATTTTACCCAGAGATTCTCGACTTCCTTTATCTGACCCAACTGTCATCTGCCAGTAAGGTCTGTATTGACCTTTTCAATGTCTTTCTTTAAAATGGATACATCTTTATTTCTACCATTTCTCACATACACACACACACAAACATATATATATATATATATATATATATATATATATATATATATATATATATATATATATATATATATATATAATTTACAAATCGGTTGTCTAAGCTGTCAGACTAATAAATAATAGATAATTTTGATATACACGTATATAATCTTTTTTTTGGTAAAGAGCATTTTCAAGTATTTCTTATGAAGTAGAATAATTAATTTCACCTCTTACTTTTCCAATTTTGTGTAGCTTTGGTGGACTCTTATTCTCGGTCTTGCAAATTATTTAGATTATTATTATTATTATTTTTTTTTTTTTTTTTTTTTTGGCTGAGGCGATGGCAATTACGTTACCCCTCAAAACTGCCTTAGCAGCATCCCAGATAGCAGAAGATGGGTGGAGTTTCACCATTGTTGTGTTCCTCTACGTAAGTCTCAATGTCTTTTTTTTTAAACAAGGGGTCATTAAGCAGACATGCATTAAGGTAGTAAACTAGGAATAGAAGTATCGATATCAAAATATTGATATATCAATACTACTATGCAAATATCAATACTAATTCACATATGCAAATGATAAGTCAAAGGCGTTCATTTAAGGTCCACTGATGTCGAACACACTCATGAAGCAGCAGATTGGCCTAATCCATCTGTGTTAGGTCTTACGTTTGTTGTTCAGGGGCCTATTTGAAACTTTTTTTAATTCATGTATATATTGAAACGCCTTCAAAAATATGGTTTGAATAGTATTGAGTATCGGAATTGAAAAATTAGCCCCAAAATACAATAATTGTGTTATTGCCCATCACTAATATTGGCAGCGATGTCTTCCCTTCGATGCCCTCTGAAAACTGACCACCCGTTGGTTTCATCTGCGGTTGCAATTCTCTAAATCGTCAGTGGGATTCATCATATGGCTCACCTGCTTTTCTAGCTGTCGGTGATTATCCAGTTTGTGACTCTTATATTATATATTAGGTCAAGAATAACAGCAAGCACAGAAGCCATTTTAACGTAAAATGTGTTGTGTAATATTGTCTCATCTCGTGTAAAGCCACCATGGTTGATGTCTGAGTCAGACCTGGGAGGCGGATAGCATTCCTCTGCAGTGCAATATAAATGAAATATAGATGAATACCCATGCATATTATAACTAATTTTGGAGCATATACAATTATTTTCAGTTATGTCAAAGCTTTTGACCTTGAGTTATGAGGCATGTTACAATTTTCAAACCTCTCAACAGAAGGTTGCCTCTTCCTCTCTCTCTCCTCTCTCTCTCTTCTCTGACTCTCTTCTCTCTCTCTGTCTCTCTTGCCCTCTCTCCTCTCTCTCCCTCTCTGCTCTCTCTCACTCTTTCCTCTCTCTTAGAAGGCATCTAAAGTGTCACAGCTCCGGGCCCCGGGCCCCTCTGACCCCGAGGCATACACCTGGTTTGGGCTTTGGTTACAGGTCAGGACCTGCAGTTCCACACCAGGATAATCCCTCCAATGGAAGCTGGTCTGACCCAGGGGCCCGAAGATACTGAAGATATTCTCTCCCTCCCTCGCTCTCTGTCTATTTGTCTATTCCTCATCGCTCCTCCTCTTTCATCCTTGTTCCTCAGTCGTTCCTCTATCACACGCGCACACACACTGTGAGGAAAATAAGTATTTTAACACCCTGCACCCCTGTGTCTGAAATTGTCATCGTAGGTGCATTTCCAGTATTTGAACACCTGAGGAAATCTATGAAGCCTTTGTTTACAGTTACAGAAATCAAACATTCCCTGTAGTTCTTGACCACACTTTAGTTGGCATTTTGGCCCACTCCTCCACACAGATCTTCTCTAGATCGGTCAGGTTTCAGTTGCTGTCGTTGAGCAACACAGAGTTTCAGCTCCCACCAAAGAATTTGGAATGGATTTAGGTCTGGAGACTGGCAAGGCCACTCCAGAACCTTGATATGCTTCTTACGGAGCCACTCCTTTGTTCTCCTGGCTGTGTGCTTCAGGTCATTGTCATGTTGGAAGACCGAGCCACGACCCATCTTCAATGACTGAGGAGGTTGTTGCCCAAAATCTCAAAATACATGGCCCCATTGATTCTCTCCTAAAAGTGCAGTCGTCCTGTCCCCTGTGCAGAAAAGCACCCCCAAAGCATGATGTTTCCACCCCCATGCTTCACAGTAGGGATGGTGTTCTTGGGATGGTCCTCATGCTTCTTTTTCCTCAAAACACGGCGAGTGGAATTCATAACAAAATGTTCTATTTTGGTGTCATCGGAACACATGACTCCTCTGGATCATACAGATGGTCATTGGCAAACTTCAGACGGGCCTGGATATGAGCTGATTTAAGCAGGAGTCGGAGTCGGAGAACAATAACATAAAAAACAAGCTCCTGGATTTGGAGTCCCGTCATCCTAACTTAAGGCTTGTGGGCATTGAGGAGTGAGAGGAGGGAAAGGACACTGAGGGCTTCTCTTCCCTGCGACTCTTCTGGTGACTTTTGAGGGTAAAACACACAAATGAACAGTACAGAGGATGGAGCCACCAGAGTGGGGCATGTGTTTGGACCACAAGTTTGGGTTGTGGTCACATGGTGATACATTTCTGTTAATTTGAAGCAATATTGATGCAATATTGATGTCAAGCCAAATAGTTTTTGAACAGAGTTTTTAATGTAAGGACAAAGAAGGCAAATATGTACTGGTTAAAGTGAATATTAATGGATAGGTTTTCACTATTTTAATGCTCCACCAGGGAGTGATATTACTTTCTATGCTGATGTCATGGACCTGATTGTGAACCACTCTGAGGGAACCCTAATTTGCGGCGGCTATTTGAATCTTCGCATTCAGCCTACACTGGACGTGTCGAACTCGAGGCACTGGAGGAACAATTAACAAGAAGTTCCGTCTCTTATTGAAGACTATAGAACTGATTGACATAGAGGGAAATGAACCCTAGGGCACGCCAGTATACCCATTTTTCAAATCCACATGCACTCTATTCCAGAATAGACTACTTTTTTATTCTCAATAAAGACAGATCTAAAATCACAGAAGCAGATATAGGCACAATAGACCTACATGATCATGCTTCTATCTACATCTCCGTGGATTTGGAGGAAAGACAAAAAAACACACTTTGGAGGTTCAATGCCAGCCTGCTTAATGACCCTTTGTTTAAAGAAAAAAATGTCCAACAACATTAAGACTTATCTGGAGGAAAATGATACTGGGCATATTTCACCTCCCATCCTTTTGGATGCTTCCAAAGCAGTCTTGAGAGGACAAATTATAGCTATAGCCTCTGAAAAGAAGAAACAAAGGGGGAAAAAGCTAAATGATATACAAGGAAAATTAAAATTGTTGTAAGAAAACCATGTGTCCTAAAATGCTACAAGAAATTAAAAAGATAAGAGGAAAATTATCTGACCTCACAGGAACGGTGGAACAGTTACGAAAATGCTCTTTACCAAACAAAGATATTATCAGAGTGGATCAAAATTTTCAAAATTATAATCTATGAAACTTAAAAAACAACAAGCTGAAAGAACAATTTTTAAAATACAGGACAGACAAAGTGATGTAATCTTAACCAAACGAGACCAAATTCAATCAGCATTTGAATCCTTTTATGAAAAACGTTTTCAAAAATTGCAGAAGAAAAAGAAGATGATATAAATTCCTTTCTGGACACCCTCAATTTGCCTGTTATATGAAAAGCACATAATACAAAAGCTGAAATAACAGTTTTGGAAATACAAGGCGCAATCAAAAGATTAAAGAATAATACATCTCCGGGGAGCGATGGGTTCACCTCAGAGTGGTATAAAGCTTTAAAAGACACACTTACTCCTTTCCTTTTGGCAACTTCTAACTGGGCACTTAAGGAAACTCAGACCCTTGTAGTTGGAAAGAGGCCTCTCTTTAATACCTAAAGAGAGGAAGGACCGACTGGAATGTGCCTCATACAGACCCATTTCTATTCTGTATCGTTTATACACCTCAATTATGTCCAAAAGAATGGAACAAATACTCCCAATCATAATCCACAATCATCAGAAAGGATTCATTACCAAACAACAAACACAAAACAACATAAGAAGATCTTTACACAGAATGAGCCAAATAAAAAAACAACAAAACAAAACTGTAATAATAAGTCTGGACGCTGAAAATGCTTTTGATTCTGTTAGTTGGCCATATCTATTTAAAGTGCTAAACAAATTTAAAATTGATTATCTAATTATAAAGAATATTGGGGCTCTTTATGATGGTCCAACATCAAGAATTAAAATCAATGGTCATGTGACAGGTCCACTGACTCTGGAAAAAGGGGTCAGGCAGGGCTGTGCCTGGTCTCCCTCTTGTTTGCTTTGTATTTGGAACCATTGGTCCAATTTATTAGACAATTAAAAAACAATTCACGGTGTTACAATTGATGGGACGGAACATGAAATCGCCTTCTGCAGATGATGTTCTATTGTATTTGACCAAACCAGAAATGTCCATACCCAATGTGATGCATTTTCTTCATGAAATCGGTCCCTCTGACCTTTAAAAAACAAAATCTCTTAGATATTTAGGTGTGGTCTCAATAGAGACCTAACAACAATTATGGAAAAAAATTATAACCCCCCTTTTTACAACTATAAAAAAAGATCTTGAGAAATGGAACCTTATCCCTTCTCGAGTCTAAGTCAAAGAATTGAAACTTTAAAAATTAATGTTTTGCCCAGGTTTCTCTATCTTTTCCAGACTCTTCCAGTTTCCATCCCCAACCGGCTGTTTGATGAGTGGAATAAAGCGATCTCAAGATTCATATGGCAGTGAAAAAAAAACCGTATCCGATTCGAAACCTTACAATTATTAAAAGAGAAAGGGGTCTGGGGTTTATCTTGTTTGAAAAATTCCTTTGTTTCAGATCAGATCAGAGTCATGCTAAACTGGTGTGACCCAGAATATGAAGCTCAATAGAAGAATATCGAGATGCTGTTGTGCTGGGGGTTCCTGATCAGGCCTTTACTGGCAGATAACAAACGGTTGAGTCGTCTGGGGAGGTGGAGAACCCCTGGGTAAAGTCTGTTCTTACAACATGGAAGGAGCTGATCAAGACACACAAACTAAACAAAGATGTTAACATTTTAAATTGGCTTATGATCAAAATGTCACAGCTAACAGCACAGACTCAAGATTTAAAGTCTGGACACCAAAAGATATAAAGGTCTTTTACCAGATTGTAAAGGAGAATCATCTGAAGGGCTTTGAGTTGAAAGAATCCTTTGACTTAGAGAAACAGGACTTTTATAGGTATTTACAAATAAGGAGTTATTATAACCAAGAAATCAAAAAGAATGATGACCATCAGAACCCTTTGACTGAAATATTCATTAAAGCAGAACTTTAAAGGGGATTAATATCTAAATTATACAAATGTATTAACAATCTGGGCCCTCACTCTACTGATTACATTAAGGGTAAATGGGAAAAGAGGGTCACTTTGTTTGGGATGATGAAGAATTGGAAAAATTAACATCTCAGTGGAGAACCACAAAGTCACATGTTTGGAGGGAATTCTGTTGGAAAAGTGTGTCTCACTTCTTTATAGCCCCATGTCAAAGTGCCCATTACTCACAGGGAAATGCAGACTGTTGGAGAGGCTGTGGCAGCAGGAGGCAAACCACTATCATGTGTTTTGGGATTGTCCTGTTGTTCACAAGTTTTGGACTGAGATCAATAAAGCCTTACAGACAATTTATGACATCACCATCCCACTGGACTTCAGAACTATGTATTTGGGCCTCAGGACTCCTGCCATGGACACAACCAGCAGTTATCTCTGGAGCATCCTCCTAGCAGCTGCGAAAAACGCCCTCACAAAAAAATGGATGGCACCGACTATTAAGGACTGGACTGACATTATAAGGGACATTCGACAAATGGAAAAAAATCACATTCAGACTCAATTTGAAAATGGACAAATATGACAGACTGTGGGCAAAGTGGGACGTTTGTTTGTGGTTAGTTTGTGTTTTAATTTTAATTGATTGAAAGGATGCCTTTTCTTTTCTCTCTCTGGTCTTGTTTTATTTGTTTTTGTTTTTTGTGTTTTATGTTCAGAAATTTGAAAAATAAAAAATCTTAAATGAAAAAAAATAATATATATATATATATATATATATATATATATATATATATATATACATATACATATATATATATATATATATATATATATAGATATAGATATAGATATAGATAGATAGATATAGATATACACATACACATGGCACATGGATGGCAATACCTGAGCAAAGCACAGAAGGGCATCGGGAAAGAGAACAGAGGAGCCAAATAATCGACAAGACTGGCTATGGATACGACTCAGGAATGGGGCCACGATCAGTCACCTCCTCTACAAGGATGACATCAAACTGTACGCTAAGAGCGAGCGAGACATCGACTCTCTGATCCACACGACCAGGATCTAGCTCTGACATTGCGATGTAATTCGGGCAAATGGAAACCTCAAAAAGGTAACGAAGGAAGGAAAGAGACAACAGACAGATACGTACAACGAGAAAGGCAAGTCCTAAGAAGCCAGCTCAATGGTAAGAACATGTCCCAGGCAAGAAACAGCCAGTGATCAGATACCCTGCTGGAATAATAAGGTGGCCAAAATCCACCCCAAAATCCAGCACCCTGAGACTGTACACTAGCCGTAAGGGTTGAGAAGAGCCAGAAAAGGCATTGAAGGTGAAGGTGAAAGTGGTGCCCGTGGTCATCGGAGCACTCGGGGCAGTGACCCCCAAACTGGAGGAGTGGCTACAACAGATCCCTGGTAAAACATCAGACATTTCAGTCCAGAAAAGTGCAGTGTAGGAATAGCGAATAAAAAATTACTATTTTAGTTACTATTTTATATTATTTAAGGTAACAGTTTTTATGTTTTACCGGTACTCTAATCTTAAATCTTAGCTTTTACTCATACCTGTAGTTTTTATTTACTTTAATCCTTTTATCCATTTTCGGATCTCTAGTGTTTCCTCTGTGGAGCCCTCTGCACCAGGAGCAGTGGTTGGTCCTGGCTCGTGGGCCCCTGGAAAAGGTTTGTTTTCTCCTCTGGGCCCTGTGTCTGTGTCCTGTGGAAACTGGCGATTCTCTGCTCCTGGTGCAGACGGCTCCTCTGATGGCGTTTCCTCAAATGCTTTAGCTGTACTCAGCCTTATGTATTCTACTGTGTGTGTGTGTGTGTGTGTGTGTGTGTGTGTGTGTGTGTGTGTGTGTGTGTGTGTGTGTGTGTGTGTGTGTGTGTGTGTGTGTGTGTGTGTGTGGGGGGGGGTCTTTGTGTAAATATGTGTGTTTGTGGATAAGATGTTTTGCTGTGTGAGGTCAGGCCGTTGTGGCGGTGGTTGGGTAGGATGTGAAAGGCACTTTGTGTCAAATTTTTGGGTGCAAAGTGCTTTATAAATAAACTTTGATTGATTGAAGTTAGTAGAGGGATGTGGGCGGGGATAGTGGGCAGCTAAAAACAGGCTTGATCACATGTTAGCTATGTTTTAGTGAAATGTGCAGTCTAATATGTCATATACATTTTAAGTCCTCCACTTATTTGGGTCTTGATTTAGTTCTGATTTAGCACTGGTGAGGGTCCCTGGTTTTGGCCCCTGGTGAAGGCCTTGGTTTTGGCCCATTGTGAAGCCCTGGTTTTGGCTCCTGGTTGGGGCCGTGGTGGCCCCTGGTTGTGTGGACCTCTGGTGGGAGCCCCTGGTGTGGTCTTGTTGTGTGGCAGTGCAGAGATCAAAACACCAGGGGGAGCAGTCCTACTGTCCATGTCAAATCCACTAACATCACTCTCTCTCCACTTCTCTCTCACACACTTTATATACTTTCCTTCTTTTCTTTGTTTTCTTCCTTTTACTACTTTCTCCCTCTCCTTCTTGCTTTCTCTCATCTGTCCCCTCTCTTTCCCCCCTTTCTTTCCTCTCTCCCTACTTTCTATTTTCTCTTTCTACCTGCCCTCTCTATCTCTTTATTTCATTCCCCTATACACCATCCTCTATTCCCCACCCTCTCTCTCTCTTCTTTTTTTCTTCCCTCTTTTCTTTCCTTTCTTTTCTATCTCTACCTCTCATGTCTCTCTCCCTTTCTGCACTTCTCTACTTTTCTCTCTCTTTCATCTCTCTCCTTTCCTTGCAGTTTCTTCTCACTCCATCTCTCATGCAGAAATCAATCCAAATACAACTTTGAGTAACATAATGATAAGGAAACTGTTGCAAGATTAAAAACGTATTATTAAAGTTGATTTTGCATAAGATGTCCCTTTAAGAACCTGAAATGTATCGCTGTAGCGTGAGACGTCCTATATACCACATTTCAATTCAATTCAATTAGTTTTGCAACACCGAAAATCCCAACAGCAGTTTCCTTCTGCAGGAAAAACTACAAAACCCTTTGGGAGAACGTACAAACCTGGAGGAAAACCACAGAGAGGGAGAGATCCTACTCCCACGGACGGACAGAAGCACTCACGAGGAGAGAGGGAGGTTCATCTAGAGACCGTTCCTCTAGGCACTTGAGGAGCATCCGGATCTACAGGTCAGCCTCAGCAGTGTCTGAAACAATAGCGCTCCTCGAGAGGAGTGGAAGGGGAAAAACATGTGAACAGCAAAGCAACAGACACAGGAGAACTAAAATATGAAATATTGTTGACAGTAAAAGTAGTCTTTATCAGAGGATAGTGCTCAAGCTGCCATACTTCCCCCAGTATAGTTGCTCCTAGGGCAGCATAGCTGGGAACTGTAGGTTTTTATTTCTGTTCCTAACTGGCCTGACCATAAGCCATTTCAAAGAGGAACGTTTTAAGCCTGGTCTTAAATGAAGAGACTGTGTCGGCCTCTTTAACATGGAGAGGAAGCTGATTCCACAACACAGGTTGTGAATCGCTCTAGCTCCTACTGTGCTTTTAGAGACTCTAGGACCACCAGAAGTCCAGCATTTTGAGAGCGAAATGCTCTGTTTGGATGATAAGGTCCTATAGCCTCTTTGAGGTAGGATGGGGCCAGGTCATTTATGGCTTTGTAAGTCAGGAGGAGGATTTTGAATTTGATTCTAAACTCGACAGGAGCCAGTGAAGAGACTCGAGCACCGGCGTAATGTGCTCTCTTCTTTTAGTTCCTGTTAGTAATCTTGCTGCTGCATTTTGAACCAGTTGAATCTTTTTATGGCGCTTTTAGGGCACGCTGCAGCAGGAGTTACAGGAGTCTAATCTAGATGTTACAAACGCATTGACAAGTTTTTCAGCATCGCTTTTAGACAAGATTTTTCTGATTTTGGCTGTATTATGCAGATGGAAATAAAAGGTTTTACAGGCTTGATTTATGTGTGCTTTGAATGAGAGCTCCAGGTCAAATAAGACTCCAAGGTTTCTTCCAGTGGAGCTGGAGGCTACACTGACGTTGTCCAGTGTGACTATCTGCTCAGATAAAGCGTCTTGTAGATGATTTGGGCCTAGTACGATGACCTCGTTTTTTTCAGGGTTCAGAAGCAGATAATTAAGTGTCATCCAGGTTTTTATATCCTTCACACAAGCACTAAGGCTAGGATTATGCTTGACGCGTCCGCGAGGTCCGCTAGGGGGCGCACAGCGAAATTTTATCATGTTTGCCAACATGCCTCCTCCCGCGCTGACCTTTTTTTAACTATGTGGACGGTTCCGCGTGGAAATTGATGACACCGCATGAAACTGCACAGACTATAAATACTGCCAACGTCTTCTCCGCTGCCCTCCGCACGTCTCATTTCAACGCGGAGTTTACATGTGGGAAGTGTAATCCAAGCTTAAGTCTGTCTACTTTGGCTTTCGATCAGACAATCAAGCACCTGCGTTTCTGTGATCACAGTTAGATCCACACAGTCATATTTTATTAAGAGTCGTACTATATCTCTTCTAATCCATCCATGCTGACACAGCTTCTTGACCTAAATCTTGCACCAAAAGCCACCAGACTCCCTCCATAAGAGCCACCTTGCGGCCTGGTCGCCGGTGTCACTGGGTTGTACTTGCAGGTTACATCTTATCAGTTTGTTTTGTGTTGTATTCAGTGTATGGATTGGCGAATGGTCCGTGGCAAATTAAACCTAAAATTGATCATTTATATTCGTTCATAATCTTTCATACAAAGTGGAGCTTGTAGGACACATTGACATAAGAGTACCAGCCCCATTCCTCAGGCCCAGGTAAATGGCTCTATTACGGCCCTGCTCAGAGTGTGTTATTGCCCCATGTGGGTGACATACGGCCCACTCTCCATTTGTGCGGCGACAGTTATGGGCAGGCAGATCACTGAAGTATCCCTCCGCCGCCCTTGGCCTGATCGCACCACTGTCTCCAGATCTGAGAGATTGTCCTGACGCTGGCACAGTCGGGAAGGAACAAATACACAAAACTACAAGAGATGTGTGAAATACAAAAGTGCACTGAAGTCACAGTAGTTTTGATGGGGGAACACCAGTTATTTAACTGTTTAAAAAAAGAAAAGAAAAAAAGAATACATTGTCAGAATATTGCAGGTTCATTCATTGCATTTATTCTATTTTAAGTTTCCAATTAGGTCAATTAGGTCTTCATGTTTTAATAGCTTTGTAAGAAATCCTATATTTTAACGTTTTTTTTTTGCATTATGTACCTGAACTTTAGCATTAAACGTCGTTCTTTAATAACATCCACGTGATCACGATTGTGTTTCTTATGAAACAGTCGAAGTCTCACTCACACTGACACAGCCTCTACATCTAAACTTAGCTCACCCTGAACTTTCCCAAAGATTCTCCATGCTACATGGTCATCTGTTTCCATGACAACAGGGTCTACTTGGGTCATGTCTTCATCGTAGTTTGTATTATATTTTTTACTTTATAATTGAAGAAAACATTTTTTACGATTGAAAAATGGTGCGTGGCAAATTAAAATAAATAATTTCGTTCAAATCTGGACCTAAAATGGACGTACTGTATGTAACCTTTTGAATCGTTATTACCTTCAGTGCACGGACTAAAAACAGTCCAGATCACAGACGTGAGCATCACACAGGACTAGAAAGACCTGAGGACCTGAGTTTTCTGAAATACAGGAGCTAAAATACACAGGATTTTTACAGAAACACAGACAACGTTTGTAATGTTCACAATTTACCCGAGGTCCAAAGATAATTCTAATCTTGTCTGAATAGGGCTTAAAAATGTCCCACTACTGTCAATAGTATTTGTAGCAGTCCACTTTTGTTGGTCCAGGTTATTACAAAATCCTCCTCTTGGTTTTGTGTGGTGTGTTGTTTGCATTGTGTGGCAGAAGCAGGGGGCCACAGTTTAATGCTG
This sequence comes from Chaenogobius annularis, assembly GCA_015082035.1. Classification (NCBI taxonomy): domain Eukaryota; kingdom Metazoa; phylum Chordata; class Actinopteri; order Gobiiformes; family Gobiidae; genus Chaenogobius; species Chaenogobius annularis. Next base: position 228,568 of record BJKM01000538.1, read on the forward strand.
ATTGCTGAGAGCTGCCTCCTGATAGGTCGAGTTGCAGCCCTGACTTCCTGTCCAGTGTCCTCTGCTCTTCCTTCCTCCTCCTCTTTCTCTCTCTCTTCCTGTGGGAACCACCGCTCTCTCTGTTCCAACACTTTATGAACTTTGTGTTATGAAGTTTGTTTCTCTCTCCCCCGTCCCCCTCGCTCTCATCCTCTCTCTCTCTCTCTCAGACACATCACAAACTAAGATGTAATAACAGTATTTAGACGCCCAAGCTCATGTATTAGGTCATGTGATTATGAGTTCAAAAATATCCGACTACAACAAGTTACTTATTAAAAAACATTTCTTGGCGGCTCTGTATTTGGCATGTTGTATTTGCAATAAAAAACAAATATATTTATATATATATATATATATATATATATATATATATATATATATATAATTATATATATATAAATGTATGTATTATATATATGTGTGATATATATATGTATATATATGATGTGTGTGTATATATATATGTGTGTGTGTGTGTGTATATATATATATATATGTGTGTATATATATATATATATATATGTATATGTGTATATATGTATGTATGTATATATATATGTGTGTGTGTGTGTGTATATATATGAATATATATGTATATAAATGTATATTCCAGTGATTCAGTTTGGTTTAATCTAGACACTGGTAGTGAAAAAGTGGAGACAGAAGCTGAGGAGGTTTATGGTTCACTTAGATGGCTACATCTAAGTGAGACTTTGCTGGTTAAATAAAGGTCAATAAATAAATCAAATTGCTAACTTGATTTCAGTTAGACAGTGAGTGAGTGTGGAGTGAGTTGTGGAGAAGATGGATTTTGTGGAAATGTGTAATGACAAAGAAAGGGAAGAAAGGGACTATTAATGGGAAGGTTTTTACTCTATTGAACTCTAATTGAATATCACTCCACCAAGGAGTGATATTACCTTCTATTGTATACTGATATTATGGACCTGATTAAAACCACTCTGTGGGAACCCTAATACAATTGTACAAAAGTGCTAACCAAACGATGATCTAATTATAAAGAATATTGGGGTTCTTTATGATGGTCCAACATCAATCCATCCATCTTCTTCCGCTTTATCCGGGGCCGGGTCGCGGGGGCAGCAGTCTAAGCAGGACTCCCAGACTTCCCCATCCCCAGACACTTCCTCCAACTCCTCCGGGAGGATCCCGAGATGTTCCCAGGACAGCCGAGAGACATAGTCCCTCCAGCGTGTCCTGGGTCTTCCCTGGGGCCTCCTCCCGGTGGGACATGCCCGAAACACCTCCCTAGGGAGGCGTCCAGGAGGCATCCGGAACAGATGCCCGAGCCACCTCAGCTGGCTCCTCTCGACGTGGAGGAGCAGCGGCTCTACTCCGAGCTCCTCCCGCGTGACTGAGCTCCTCACCCTATCTCTAAGGGAGCGCCCAGCCACCCTGCGAAGGAAACTCATTTCGACCGCTTGCATCCGCGATCTTGTCCTTTCGGTCACTACCCAAAGCTCCATGACCATAGGTGAGGGTAGGAACGTAGATTGACCGTCAAATCGAGAACTTTGTCTTTGGACTCAGCTCCTTCTTTACCACAATAGTCCGATGCAGCGACCACATCACTGTGCACAGCGCTGCACCGATCTGCCTGTCAATCTCACGCTCCATCCTTCCCTCACTCGTGAACAAGACCCAAGATACTTGAACTCCTCCACTTGGGACAAGGACTCCCCACCCACCTGGAGAGGGCAAGCCACTTTTTTCCGGTTGAGAACCATGGCCTCAGATTTGGAGGTTCAGGAATCAGGAATCAGGATATATTTATTGCCATTGTCAATGAACAAATTCACAACATAGGAACGTGACTTGGTGACAGATGCGACATGAGAGACATGCATAAAGAGCACCGGCCACCGGGGCGGCTCGCTTTCGCGCAGCGCCTACTCGGGTACTTGAACTCTTGGAAAATGAAAAAACAGTTTCAGCAATAAGCATCAAAACACATATTGAGTACATTACACGAGGTCAACGTGATGGATATTTCAGTGGATGTTGGGGCAGGACACAAACAAGATAACACAAAGATTAGGATGTGGGATGTGCAGACGGTGAGTGAAGGCCAAATCTTGTTTTGTGTAAGTGTCTGTGTCTTCAGCACGGCCTTGAACGCCTGTTGCTCCCCAGCCCGGGGCCAGATAAGGAAAGGGGAGAGAGATACAAGGGAGAGAAATAAGTATTTTATACATTTTGTTGATCAATGATTTACGATCAGTAATCCAATCGTTTCTGGTCCTCTGTGTGCGATCAGCTTGATTCATTGAGTTACTCCGTCCGACAGCGAAAAGTTCCCATTTCCTTGATTGAATCCCCCAAAGTCTTTTGCATCTCCATGGTCCGAAATAAAGATGTTACGGTTCAGATCAGTGAGTTGCACCGTGCCGTGCTCAAGTCTCTGTTCGAGTCCTTTCATTCTTTCACTCAAATCCAAAAACCTTTTCATGTTGATGTCAGACAGTTGTTGGGTGAATTTTTCGTTCTTCCCATTTTTCCGATAGACCAAGGCGACTCCGAGCCCAATTAGGAGGAATCCTGCTATCATAAATCCAAATCCAAATAGGTCCTCCACATCTTCAATGAGCAAGGGCTCGATGCATAGAACCTGCCAGTTCTTTAAATAGTCCCGAACGTTCCCCTGCTGGGGACGTCCCGTCGGGACAGGTTGCTTCTCCCGGGGAAGCTTTTCTCTGGGAAAAACTTTTATCCAATGCACTCAGAGACCAATCAATTAGATTCATTATTCCGGAGAACAACAGGTGACCCAGCGCACTGTGATTTAGAGGGAAAAAGAGAAAAAACACGACGAGAGAGGCAAAAGTAGCAGGAGCAGCGGGAGCAGAGGAAAACACGTCCGCACAGGAGGGAGGAGTCTCATCCCAGCTGCTTCACACTCGGCTGCAAAACCGTCCCAGTGCATGTTGCAGGTCCAGGTTTGATGGAGCCAGGACAACATCATCTGCTAACAGCAGAGATGAGATCCTGTGTTCCCCAAACCGGACCCCCTCCGACCCCTGACTGCGCCTAGAAAGTCTGTGCATAAAAACAATGAACAGAACCGGTGACAAAGGGCAGCCCTGGCGGAGTCCAACACACACTGGGAACACGTCTGACTTACTGCCGGCAATGCGAACACAACTCCTGCTCTGGTCATACAGGGACCGGACAGCCCTGAGCAAAGGGCCCGCAGACCCGTACTCCGCAGCACCCCCAAAGGGCACCCCGTCGGACACGGTCGAAAGCCTTCTCCACATCCACAAAGCACATGTGGACTGGTTGGGCAAACTCCCATGAACCCTCGAGCACCCGATGGAGAGTATAGAGCTGGTCCAGTGTTCCACGACCAGGACGAAAACCACTCTGCTCCTCCTGAATCCGAGGTTTCGACTATCGGTGGGATTCTCCTCTCCAGTACCCTGGAATAGACCTTACCAGGGAGCTGAGGAGTGTGATCTCTGTGACCTCTGTAGTTGGAACACACCCTTTGGTCCCCCTTCTTGAACAGAGGGACCAACCACTCCGGTCTGCCAGTCCAGAGGCACCCGTCCCCGACCGCCACGTGATGTTGCAGAGACGTGTCAACCAAGACAGTCTTGCAACATCCAGAGGCTTTAGGTACTCGGGCGTATCTCATCCACCCCCGGAACTCTGCCACCAAGGAGTTTGCCAACAACCTCAGTGACTTCGGCTTGGGTGATAGATGAGTCAGTCTCCGAGTCTTCAGTCTTTACTTCCTCTTCGGAAGACGTGACAGTGGGATTTAGGAGGTTTGCCAGAATTTCTTTGAGGCCGACCGATAGTCCTCCTCCATGGCCTCCCCGAACTCCTCCCAAACCCGTGTTTTTGCCTCTGCGACAGCACGAGCTGCGGCACGCCTGGCCCGCCGATACCCGTCAATGGCCTCAGGATTCCCACAAGCCAAAGAGGCCTGATAGGCCTCCTTCTTACGCTGACGGCATCCCTTACTTCCGGAGTCCACCACCGGTTCGGGGGTTGCCGCCGCGACAGGCACCTGAGAACATGCGACCCACAGCTCCGAGCAGCCACATTGACAATGGAGGTCTGAGAACATGGTCCACTCGGACTCAATGTCCCCAGCCTCCCCCGGGATTTGGGAGAAGCTCTCCCGGAGGTGTGAATTGAAGACCCTGCTGACAGCGGCTCCGCAAGACGTTCCCAACAGACCCTCACTATACGCTTGGGCCTGCAAATTTGTCCAGCGGATCCAACTCACCACCAGGTGGTGATCGGTTGACAGCTCCGCCCCTCTCTTTACCCGAGTGTCCAAGACACGCGTCCGGAGGTCAGATGACACGACAACAAAGTCGATCATTGATCTCCGGCCTAGGGTGTCCTGGTGCCACGTGCACTGGTGGACACTCCTTGTGCTTGAACATGGTGTTCGTTATGGACAGTCCGTGACTAGCAGCAAGAAGTCCAATAACTGAACACCGCTCGGTTCAGATCGGGGGCGCCGTTCTTCCCAATCACCCCTCTCCAGGTGTCACTGTCGTTGCCCACGTGGGCGTTGAAGTCCCCCAGTAGAACAACGGAGGTCCCCGGTCGCGTGCACTGTCCAGTACCCCTCCCAGGGACTCCAAGAAGGCCGGAACTCCAGCACCGTTGTTCGGCCCGTAGGCCGACACCACAGTGAGAGACCTGTCCCCAACCCAAAGGCGTAGGGACGCGAGCCTCTCGTTCACTTGGGTAAACTCCAACACATGGCGGCTGAGACTGTGGGGCAATAAGCAAACCCACGCCAGCCCGCCGCCTCTCCCCGTAGGCAACACACAGAGAAGTGGAGCGTCCAGCCCCTCTCGAGAGGATGGGTTCCAGTGCCCAAACTGTGCGTGGAGGTGAGGCCGACTATATCTAGTCGGAACCATTCAACCTCCCGCACAAGCTCAGTTTCTTTCCCCCCCAGCGAGGTGATGTTCCATGTCCTCAGAGTTAGTCTATGTGTCTGGGATCCGGTCGTCGAGGACCCTGCCATCAACTGCCGCCCAGATCCCTCTGCACCAGCCCTTAAGGATCTTCCTGCAGGTGGTGGGTCCACGCGAGGACGGCCCCATGTCACCCGTTCGGTTACACCCGGCCGGCCCCGTGGGGTAGGCCCGGCCACCAGGCGCTCACCGTCGAGCACCCACCCCAGGCCTGGCTCCAGGGTGAGGCTCCAGTAAAAGCCAATCCGGGCGACGTAACTGGCCTTGGTGTTTTTCTTATCATATGGGGCTTGTGAACCGATCTGTCCGACCCGTCACCCAGGACCTGTTTGCCTTGGGAGACCCTACCAGGGGCTTGAAGCCCCGGACAACATAGCTCCTGAGATCATTCAGGCGCTCAAACCCCTCCACCACGTTAAGGTGTCGGTTCAAGGAGGGGATGGTCCAACATCAAGAATTAAAATCAATGGTCATCTGACAGATCCACTGACTCTGGAAAGGGGGGTGAGGCAGGGCTGTGCCTGGTCTCCCCTCTTGTTTTCTTTGCATTTGGAACCATTGGCCCAATTTATTAGACAATCAAAAACAAATCATGATGTTACAATTGATGGGACGGAACATAAAATTGCCTGCTGCAGATGAAGTTCTATTGTATTTGGCCTAACCAGAAATTTCAATACCCAATGCGATGCAATTCCTTAAAAAAATTGGTTCAATGGCTGTATATAAATTAAATGAACCAAAAAACTTAAATGATCTCATTCTGGCAACCCCCTTTAGAAAGACCTATTCATTTCAATGGCAAACAGAATCAGATATTAAGGTATGGTCCTCCATAAAGAACTATCAACAATTATGGAGAAAAATTACTTTATTTCAGCTCAATCAGATAATTGCTGTACTGGTGTGACCCAGAATATGAAGCTGAATGGAAAAATTATTGAGAGTAAAGTTGTGCTGGGGGTTCCTGCGCAGGCCTGACTGGCAGATGATGGTTGAGTCCTTTGGAGGAAGTTCAATTCAATTTCCAATTCAATTTATTTTTGTAACGCCCAAAATCACAACAGCAGTTTCCTCGAGGAGCGACAGTGAGAACAGATTAAACAGTGTTCATAGGGAATTGGCAATTTCCCAGCATCCCGTGTCCTTAGACAAATGTCCCAAGCCCCCCTGTCCTTAGACCCTCCTTCTCAGCCAAGAACCTCGAGGGGTTCCACAGCGAAGGAGAGATCTGACTCCCTCGGGCGGACAGGCGGACGCGAGATAGACAGTAGAGCTGGATCCAGTTCTTCCAGGCACATGAAGAACTGTTCATGCCGCCGGGCCGAACGAAAATGGCGCAAGTCGAAGCTCCAAGTTCAGAAAGAGATTTACAGAGAGAAGTTGTACATGTACAACCTCATTTTATGTAGAACTAGGGAAGGATATTTTTCTGAAATAATTGGAAGCTGCAGAAACAACTCGCGTGTCTGTTTGCCACAGTAAACAGATGAACAAACCCCTCCAGCTCAGCTGCCGTTAGAACTCATTTCCACATCCAAGTGTAATGAGTTTGCATTATTGTTTAATGACAAAGTTCAGGGCATTAAAAATGCTATAAAATTTCCAACAATGCAAAAAATAACCCTCAAACCACCTACACACTTAGAGCTGACTCACTTTGCACCTGTAACTGACAAAACTGTCCAGGAGAATCATCACCAGTCTGAGTTCAAATCTACATGCTGCACTCCCATGTGTTACCTCCAGATTTCTAAAGTCTGTGCTGAACAGTTTGTTAGCACCACTCACTCAAATCCAAGATGGCGCCCACAGACGGATGCCCTGGACCTTTAGGTGCTCTTTGTTATGTCTGTTTATGTTACGTAAAATTGTGTGTGTGCGTGCTCTTACACCCGTGAAGAGCTCATTTCCTTCCGCACAACAACTCCTACGGACCTAGTTCCAGTTTTTTAGTTTCTGCTGCTGAATTAGCCCTTCTTTTGGCTAAAAGAATGAGATGCCGCAGGCGAGGAAAACGTGCCGGGGTCCTTGTACGGCTCAGAGACGGTACACGGTACACGGACGCCCTTACCTGGGATTTTCCTCTCCAGCGTTCGCTCACTCTCCAACAAAATGGACGAAACTGGCGCTGCTGATGAGACGAAACAGAGACTTTTCTTCATCTCCTGTTTTGTGTTTCACGGAGACGTGGCTCAGCGAGCCGATCCCGGACGGCGCCGTACAGCTCGAGGGGTTTTGCCTCTTTCGTGCGGATCGTTATAAAGGTCTTTCCGGGGGTAAAACACCGCGGCGGAGGAGTCTGTTTTTACATCAACAACGCCTGGTCTTCGATGTGACTGTGATCTCCAAACACTGCTCTCCTGCTCTGGAATATCTCTTAACTGCAAACCATTCTACTCGCCACGTGAGTTCCTCTTCATCTCGCATGTTCACATTCTGGCTGTTGTTGTACATCCCGCGAGCGCAAACGTGCACGTGGCACAGCGCGCGCTGCGCGGACCAGATTCTGAGTGTGGAGCGGACCTTCCCGGACTCCTTGTGTATCATCCTGGGTGATTTTAACAAGGGAATCTCAGCCTCGAACTACCAAAGTAAAGACAGTTTATTAAAGTTCCAACCAGAGAACAGAACACGCTGGATCACTGCTACACAACAGTCAGTAACGCCTTCCGCCCGCCGTGGCTCGCGCTGCTCTCGGCTTTTCTGATCACGCCATGGTTTCACCTGATCCCCACGTACAGACTGAGGCTGAAGCTCTCAAAACCTGCAGTGAGGACCTCTAAGAAGTGGACCAATGAGGCAGCGGAGGAGCTACGTGCGTGTTTGGACATCACAGACTGGGAGGTTTTCAGAGCTGCCACAGAGAGTTTGGATGAGTACACGGACACTGTGACGTCATACATTCGATTCTGTGAGGACAGCATTATACCAACACAAACCAAAGTCACTTTCAACAATGACAAACCCTGGTTCACTCCAAAAACTGAGGCAGTTAAGGCAGCAGAAGGAGGCAGCGCACAGGGCTGGAGACAGGGGCGCTACAAAGACGCAAAGTATGGATTTAGCAAAAGGTCTCTCAAGCGAGATCACAGTACAATACGCGTCTGAAGCAGCAGTTTTCTGACAACAACCCCGCCTCCGTGTGGAGGGAGCTCCGGCTCCTCACCAACCACAAGCCCCGAGCCCCCCCTGCTGCAGACAATCGAAAACTGGCTGAGCAACTTAACACCTTCTACTCCAGGTTTGATGTGACCACCCCCTCCCCCAAGGTGGCCACCTCCGCCAACCCAAACCTGGTCACCCCGACTCCCCCCACCACCCTCTCAGTTCAGGAACAGGATGTTCACAGGCTATTTCGAAATCCCAACCCCCGAAAAGCTGCTGCACCGGATCGGCCGTCTCGCCCGCCTTACATATTAAGACATTGTGCAGGAGAGTTAACCCCCGTCTTCCACGAGACATTTGTTAACACCTCCCTGGGTCATGCCATGTCCCAGCCCTGCTTCAAGTCTGCCATCATTGTCCCTGTCCCCAAGAAGCCCCGGCGATCACTGGACTTAATGACTACTAGGCCTGTGCGCTGACGTCTGTAGTCATGAAGTCTATTGATATGAACGCCTTGGTCTTGCCCCACCGTGGTCAAGTCCTTCACCTCGCTCCGCTGCTGGAACCCCCTGCAGTTCGCCTACAGCAAGCCAACAGGTCTGTGAAACGGACAGCCATCAACATGGCACTCCACTTCATCCTGCAGCATCTTGGACTCACCGGGAAACCTACCGCCAGGATCCGTTTGTGGACTTCAGCTCTGCTTTCAACACCATCCCTCCCTGCTTCTGCTCCAGGACAAGTTCTCCCAGCTCAACGTGTGACTTCCACCTGCAGGGGAACACGACTTCCTGACGGATCGGAGACAGTGCGTCGGCTTGGGGAAGGAAAGTCTCTACAGAACTATCAGCACTGGAGCCTCCACAGGGCTTGTACTTTCTCCATCTGCTCTTCTCCCTGTACACAAACTGCTGCACCTCGCAGCCACGCGCCGTAAAATCATCAAGTTTGCGGACACACCACACCTATCTGGGCTCATCTCGGAACGGGGATGAGTCTGTCTACAGGAGGGAGGCTACCGGCTGGTGTCCTGGTGCACGCCGGTAACAATTCTGGAGTTCAAACGCTAGAAGACAGTGGATGATCGATCGTAGGTACTATCAGGATTGCCACAGCCCCCCAGCCCGCCCCTCATCATGACAGATTCCCCAATCACCACCAGTGGACTCCTTCCGCTTCCTGGGCACCACCATCACCCAGGACCTCAAGTGGGAGCCCTCCATCAGCTCCCTACATCCAAGAAGGCCCATTGCAGAGTAATGTAACTTTCTGCGGCAGCTGAGGAAAGCCAAGGCTGCCAGCGCAGATGATGGTGCAGTTTACAAGCGGCCATAATTTAGTCCATCCTCAGCTCCTCCATCACCGTGGTGGTACGCTTGGAGCCACAGCCAGGGACAAACACAGAGAACTACAGCACTTTCTGCACTAACATACTTAAACATAACTGTAAACTTGTGTACATAGAAATGCCTATTTTTTATTTTGTATGTAATAAGTAATTTTAAATTGTGTTCTTAATGCATGCCCTTTTTTGATTGAATATATTTTGTTTTATATTACTCTCAAGTGTTTTATGTTGCACTTTAACGCCGAGAAACAACTTCCTATGTTTTTTGAATTTTGTTCATTGACAATGGAAATAAACTCTTTCTTGATTCTGATTCTGATTCTGATTCTGAAATAGTTAACATGTCGCTTCAATCTGGAACATTCCCAAATGCTCTTTGAAAACTGCGGTCATAAAGCCTCTCCTAAAGAAAGAGCAGTCTTGAATGCCGCCGTACTGAGTAATTACCGGCCCATCTCTAATCTGCCATTTTGGGGGCAGAAGTCCTTGAAAAGGTTGTTTTACCAAACAGCTCACTGATTTACCAAATCTTAATAAACAACTCATTTGATGTTTTCCAGTCAGGTTTTAGACCTCATCACCAGCACTGAGACTGCTGTTGTCAAGGTGAACAAAATGACATCCACCTGAACACGACGCGGGCAAAGCTCTCAGTCTTAATTCGTTATTATAGATCTGAGTGCTGCTTGTTCTGACACTGTCGATCATGGGACCCTCTTACAGAGGACTAGGAGACTGGGTGGCATCACTGGCACTGCCCTAAAAACTGCGTTAAAGTCCTATCTGGAAGACAGAAGTTGAAATTCGGTGAACTGTGTCTCAGACCAGATGCCCCCTGACCTGTGGGATGCCCCAAGGTCAATCTGGGACCCCTTTTGTTCAACCTCTACATGCTGCCCTTAAGTCAGTTGATACGCAGCGAGAATGTGTCCTATCACAATTACCGCAGACGACACTGCAGACTCTCATGTTTCACTGACGGCAGGTGAATACTGGACCAGTGATTCACTCTGTCACGTTTCATCCAACAGATCAGTGTGTGGGATGCAAAACAACTTTCTACCTGCTGAACTCAGAACAAGACTGAAATCATTGGTCTTTGGCCACAGAAACAAAGAGATAAGTGTTAAACAGTCAAACCTCCTCAGAGTCTCGCTCTTAAACCTAACCACAAAATCAAGTTAGAAATCTGGCGGTAAATAATGGACTCAGACTTGAATTTTAACAGCCAGCGCCATCAGATCAATCACATCAGCAGCTTTTACCATCTAAAAAACATTGCCAAAATCAAAAGTATAGTGTCTAAACCAGACTTAGAGAGACTTGATTCCATGCGTTTGTCTCTAGTAGATTAGACTACTGTGACGGCCTGCTCACTGGCCTCTCCAAACGAGCTGTAAAAACAGCTGCAGTACATCCAGAACGCTGCTGCCTCGGGTCCTGACTAGAACCAGGAAATACGATCACATTAGTCCTGGTGCTCAGGTCTCTGCACTGGCTCCCTGTGGCCTCAGAGAATAGACTTCAAAGCAGCTCTGCTTGTATACAAGTCTCTCCATGGCCTAGCACCAAACGGTACATCTCGGACATGTTAGTGCCATATGAACCATCTCGGACTCTGAGGACCTCAGGGGCCGGCCTCCTGCTGGTGCCAGAGTCAGGACTAAACATGCCACTGGCCTCCTGCTGGTGCCCAGAGTCAGGACTAAACATGGGGAATCTGCGTTTCAGTTTTATGCAGCTAAAATCTGGAACAGTCTTCCTGAGGATGTGAGACAGGTTCTACTCTGGCAATGTTCAAATCTAAACTAAAAACTGTTTTGTTTGGCTGTGCATATGACTGAAATGCTTTTCTTTGCACTCTTCTCTTTTATGTCTTGAACTATTATTTTGTTCCATGTCTTTGTGATTTTAATGCATTTTTTCCTGTTGTGTGAAGCACTTTGAATTGCCTTGTGTATGAATTATGCTCTACAAATAAAATTGCCTTGCCTTGCCATTAGGAGTAGAGACCATTTCTCCAGGAAGTTGAGGATCATCTGGATCCGCAGGTCATGAATGTGCCTGTTCCACTTCCCTCGGGGAAGAAAAAGAAGGTGTGAAGTTTGGGAATTACAGCTGTATATAACACCACTCGTTGGAGCCAGTTTATATGATCTATTTTATTACATAACATATGTTATCTATACGTGTTTCACTTTAATGATTTTTTTGTTTGATCCCATTTGTATATTACTATGCAGTTATTGAGTCCAATCCATGTTTTTTCTATAGCACATTTTAAAAACAACGCTGTTCCCAAAGTGCTGCAAATAGTGAAATAAAATCAATTATTATTGACACAATAAAGAAAACCATGAAATTGAAGACAAAAAGTAAAAAATAACCCTCACAACTAATAAAAACAACAGTAGCTGAACATAACACCATAAACCACAGAGTTGAAACAAATAAATACAATTTAATAAGACTAATAAGTATAAATGAATAAATAAAAGACAATAGCGAGTTGTTCACGTATTGATATAATTACTTAACAATCATAGCTGTGTGACATTTTACCACCACATATTCTTAACGTGTAGAGCTGAGGTGCGCACGCACTCATATCTTGAGCAGTGTTAGAGAACGTGTTAGAGAACCTGTACGGGTTTCTAAAGCAGGAGGATGGGCCTGGCTGGACATTTACACTACTTGATGGTTCTTTTCTTCCCTCTCCTCAATCCCCTGACTGGCCCCTGTCTGAGGCCCCATCCCGCTTCTGTTTTCTAATATCTCTGCTCACGACTTCTCAGAATGCTCGACAGCTCGTGGACAGCCCATGAAACACTAGCGGCTAGCACGTCCAGCGCCTCTGCTAATTAGCCAAAATGGTCTCCTTTATCTTTCTCTGGGGGTGTTTAGTGGTGGGTGGGGCCGAGGCCTGTGAAGGAGGGGCGTGCTGCTGCTGCTCAGCTGTTTTCCAAATACACTGCTCAAAGACTCGATTCACACTTTTGTCTGTGGGCTTTGTGTTTATCAAGTTGACCATGTAACATCCCACATCTGCTGCACAGAGTTTCTGCAGTGACGCTTCTTGCATAAGAGCAGAACAGGCACGGGACCTCACTCGTCACTAGGGACCCACAAGTAAATGTGTTTGTTTTCTGAGTACATTATGAAATGGACAAAAAAAGAATTAATTCCGTACTTCTTTATCAAGATTTAAAAATATCTATATATTGCTATACCTACATACCTTCCTTTTACTACGAAATACAACATCAAGTTTATAACATGGACTAACTTGAAGCTGAAACATGACATTTACATGCATATAAGATTAAAAGTTCAATTAATCAAGCGTCCAAGATGGTGCTTATGGACTAAGTGGCCTTGCATTCTCAGCTGCTATTTAGAGCACTAACTCCGCAATACACAAAAATCCAGGAACAAGACTCAAAATCAAAAAAGCAATGAAGAGTGGGAAAATCCCAACATCCAGTCAGCTGACGTTTACGGATTGCAACCAAAGAGAAAAGCTAGCATGTCAAGCTTGTTGCAATGCATCGTGAGATGGCATCAATAAGAGCCCAGATGATGGCAGAACACTGCGATGAGCTGGCCCTTGTCCAGGGAGTACCCTGCCTAATGCCCAAAGTCACTGGAATACGCTCCAGTCACCGCCATGGAAACAAGCAGTAGAAAAACAAAAACGAGATGGCGGAACATTGCACAAGCTTTGACAAGATGGAAGTTGATGTGAGAGCCCTGAGAGGGGAGTTGAAGGGATGAAGCTTGTTACCAAGCGGAGCAGCACAGCTCCAAAAACACAGACGAGTTGAGGGTGCTGAGAGCCAATGTGAAGTGTTAGCCGGTGCAAAACTTTTTCATCAAGTGCCGGAGAATGAGTAAAAGGAACCTTTTCTCAAAAGATTTATTCCTGAGGTCCTGGGTCGAGTCACTGTCCCTCAATTTACATTAGAGAGGGCGCACAGGGCCAAACAAAAGAGATGTAAATACCCAGAGAGCTCTGATTATGCGGTCTTTGAACCACAGAGATAAGGAAAAGGTCTTATGGTGTGGTCATACCACGGCCTCTAATCTGTGCCCCTAGTTGGAAGGCCCTGTCTGTGAATATCAGAATTTTCTCAAAGAGCTGTCTCTGGATTATTTTTACTAGTGTTGGGTTTGTTTTGGTGCTTCTTCTGGATATTGACATATGTAGGTACATCACTGGAACGTAATCTTTGATTGGCTGGCCGCCAAAAGTTCAGCTTTGTTCAACTTCTGCCTGGGATGCTCTGGACTCCACAAAACGCTCGATGCCCTGGACGCACGTCCACATACATTTTGAATATACCATACACTATGGCAAGAAGATTTTTTTACACTGAACCTAGCAGACAACAACCATAGTGAAACGTCTTTGCCCAGCTTCTGGAATGCTGCTAAAGCAGTTTTGAGAGATAACATTATTGCCAATTGTCTCAACCAGAAAGAAACAAAGACAAACTAAAACTGTTGGAGCCTCAATATGCCAAGAAAAAGACTCCTCAGGTGCTACACGAAATTAAAAAGATAAGAGGTGAAATTCACTATCTAACCGCACGAGAAATAACTAAGAAAATGCTCTTTATCAAACAAAGATATTATGAGCGTGGACAAAAAATAATCGGAAATTATTAGGATGGAAACATCGAAAACAACAAACTGGAAGAGCAATTAAAAAAAATGAAATAAACAAATCAGGAGATGAAGAAGAAGAAATAAATAATGTTCTGAATACTCTCAGTTTACTTGAGACTGAAGAGGGAAAAAAACAATGATTAAGAGATGAAATAACAGTTTTAGGAATACAGGGTTTATCAAGAGACTAAAGAACAATAAGTCTCTGGGAGGTGACGGTTCGCCTCAGAGTGGTATAAAGCTTTAAAAGCAACACTTAACAAAAATTCAGATTCCTCAGATTTGGAAAGAAGCCATCATATCCGCAACACTTGAAGCAGGGAAGGGCTGACAGCACTGTGCCTCATACAATCACTCCCAAATTTAATTCACACTGATCAGACAGGATTTATTAACAGACGACAAACCCTGCGTTAACCCCACTGGCCCCTGTCCAGGCCCAAAGTCACTGGGATAGGCTCCAGTCACCCATGACCCCTAACAGGAACAAGAAAATGTATAAAATGTATTTTTTTAAATGAAAGACAAACCCAAGACAATCTTAAAGCATAATGACTCGGATATCAAAACAAGAAAACAAAGCTGTAATTAGTCGGTGTAATCCCTCATTCGTCCAGCAGGGTTCCATTGTAGAAAAAGATTCAGTTGTAGTCATCTGGACTCTGTTTTAGAAAAAACAAAAACATTTCAACTCTCATCCAAGAGTCATTCTCAATCAGAGAAACAAGTCTGAGAACTCTTGTTTATATCCTACTCTTGTGAGAGCCCTGCCCACAGGGCGGGACCTCCTGCTAATGGCCCATTGAAACTGGGATGGGCCTATTGTTCTATTGTTCCCTGCCTCACCTTGAGTGCCTATTTAGCATCCGAATGCCCAGCGGCGTCTCCAGGGTTTCAGCAGACCATTATAAACAACTGGAAGGTTGAATCTTAAACCTCCATTACGATTTTAATGAAGGATGAGCACATCAATGCAGTGGACCCGCATATCAGGTTTACAAGAGAAGATGCAAAGGAAGAACCCGCTTGGCCTTTCTTGATTGTTCCACTATCAGAGGAGAAGACGGGAAGCTCCAGATAGAAGTATATAGGAAACCCACACACACGGACCAGTACCTGCTCTTTGGCTCTAACCACCCACTACAGCGCCACCACCTGGAGGTGATCAGAACACTACAACACAGAGCACAAGAGGTGTCCACCAGCTCAGAGGGCAAGAGGAAAGAGGAAAAACACGTCCGGAAGGCTCTCTCAGCCTGTGGATACCCGACTTGGGCTCTGAACAAAGTGAAGTGAACCAAAAAGCAGGACAAAAGGGACAAAAGGGAAACAGAACCAAGAAGAAGGGGTGTCTCTATCCTTATGTCTCAGGACTGTCAGAAAAACTGCAACGTATTTTTAGACAACACGAAGTCCCTGTTTATTTCAAACCAGGAACACGTTAAGACAAAAACTGGTTCACCCTAAGGACAAGATGCCCACACAAAAACAGAGCAATGTAGTGTATTCTATCCAATGCAGTGAAGAAAGCTGTAAAGAGCGCCACATAGGGGAGACTAAACAGCCACTTCACAAGAGGCTTTATCAACACAGAAGACACTTGAGTTCAGGACCCCAGAGCGCTGTGCATCTTCATCTCAAAGCCACAAACCACTCTATTGAAGACAGTGAGGTGGAGATTCTGAGCAGGAGAAAAGATGGTTTGAAAGAGGAGTTAAGGAGGCCATCTTTGTTAAAAAAGAGAATCCTTCATTAAATCGTAATGGAGGTTTAAGATTCAACCTTCCAGTTGTTTATAATGGTCTGCTGAAAACCCTGGAGACGCCCTGGGCATTCGGATGCTAAATAGGCACTCAAGGTGAGGCAGGGAACAATAGAACAATAGGCCCATCCCAGTTTCAATGGGCCATTAGCAGGAGGTCCGCCCTGTGGCAGGGCTCTCACAGAGTAGGATATAAACAAGAGTTCTCAGACTTGTTTCTCTGATTGAGAATGACTCTTGGATGAGAGTTGAAACGTTTTGTTTTTTCTAAAACAGAGTCCAGATGAAACAACTGAATCTTTTTCTACAAAGCTGTAATTAGTTTGAACGCTTTTGATTCTGCTAGCTGGACTTATTTCTTTAGAGTCTTGAGCAAATTTCAAATAGACAACTTAATAATCCAAAATATTGGGGCTCTTTACAATGGTCCAACATCAAGAATTAAAATGATCTGTCACGTCATCCCCCTCTTCCTCGCTTTGTACTATCCATTGGCCCAATATCTTAGACAATCAGAAACAATCAATCACATTTTTGATCAATTATTTTGATATGATGCATTTCCTTTATAATATTGATCCAATATCTGGATACAAATGTATTCTGTCCATATGCTGCTCTGTACCATAGCCATAGCCACTTATTGTACTTAATGCAATACTTATTGTATTATAATTAAGCTTAAGTCACTTTACTAGCTGTTGACCTGCTATTTATTCTGTGCATATCCTGCTCTGTTTACATGACCATGTTTATAGCAACTTACTGTAAAGCCGAGGGTCTTTCTCTTTTGCTGTACTTGCACATTGCGTTACATTTAAGTCTCTATTTTTAAGATTTCAGAACTGAAAAAGCTGCACTTGCACAGTCGGCCCCATTTGAACTTTGCCGTCTGAAAAAAGCAATTCTAAAGCCGTGGACATGCCCGAAAATGAAAGCATATGGTTATTCATTTTGTATCAAAGGGTTTGTGAGAGCGAGGGACGAGTTGGACAGATTGTGGTTTGACAACCTTGGGGCCTCTGAACAGTATCTCTGAGTTCCTAAGAGTTTTGGAGTGGTTTGGGAACGAGCCATTACGCAGGAGACGAGACTCCTTTAGCTCCGGTGGGCAGAGAAATGTACTGCAGTACAATACAACAGACTCTAAAGACCAGTAAAAGGAAGGCTTTACATAAGGACAGTTTTACATAGGGACAGTTTTACATAGGGACAGTTTTACATACATAGGGACAGTTTTACATAGGGACATCTGTAAAATTGTATTTACCCCACGACGTCTGTGTTTTTTTTTTGTGTACATTCGGAATCAGCAATATCAATGTCTTTATTACAGAAATGGTGGACTCATAAACCTTTATATATATATATATATGTGTGTGTGTGTGTGTGTGGTGTGTGTATATATATATATATATATATATATATATATAAATCAATCAATCAATCGAACAATCAATCAACGTTTATTGATAGCGCACCTTTCAACAGTCCAAAAGGTGCACAAGGTGCTTCACATGATGTAAATGAAAACAACATAATAAAAACGTAATATAATGTGATAAGAATGGGCACAAAACACTATGGTCCGTACTGTGCCCCCGATCTTAGCACAACGGTCACTTTGTCGGGTTAATTTACTGACAAAAATTATTTTTGTTTTAATGCCTTTTAGAGTCAATATACATCTAATGAATGCAACATTAACAAATAACTATCTTTATATAAATAAAAGTCAATCTTATCTTCCTTTAAAACTTGAAACCATTCCAAGTACCGCTGATTGGGAAACACTGCCACAGAGCTCGGGGTGGGCCACATGGGATATCTGCATGTTGAGGAAGGCCTTTTTTCCTTTATGGATGCAGTTATTTACTGAATTCAGAATCAAAAGCATTTTTTTTCTTTTTTCCCATCATCAGTCTGATTTAGAGTGATTATTAGGCCGAGGCTACATACAGCCCCCCACATACAGCCCTCCCAGACCAAGTACCAGTGCGCTCTGAGCTCATTTACAGCCCCTTTTTAGACTACAGCCTCTTTAGAAGCTTTTTTTTGACAAAATGCTGATCTAGATCTGTCTGTCCTCCACGGGACACAATGTGGAGATAGTTTGGACTAGTTTTTATTGGGAATCACTAACACGGTCATACTTCTATTCAGACGTGAACAGACGAGAGCAATGTGAGGCGAGAGGAGCAGGAAAAGAGCAGCAGCAGCGGCGTCGTATTACAGCCATTATTTGGAAACACGAACAAGAGCAGAGTTTATTTGTGGATGCTGTGAGTGTTGAGCTGAGTGAGTGGCGTGAGTCACGTGTGCTGCCGGTGTCTATCTGTGCGCCTCCTGCACGCCTCCTTCTACTGCAAGGACAGGCTGCAGTCCACAGCATTTAGCACTTTATTTTCTGGAGGATTTTGGCAAATTAGTGATACAATATGTTGAGCTAGAATTCCATTCTGCGACTTATTTTTCAAACCAGCCCAAATGTGCAGGAACCACTGATCTGGCAATTCGGCTTCTCTGCTCCTGTCCCACTGCCCTGAAGACTTCCTGGGCCTTTTACTTCAACTGACTTTGGGTGTAACTCAACAGATATTAGATCTACGCAATGCTGTTTGATCAGGAGTGCCAAAGTTTTGTCTCTTTATCACTTTTGTTTGTCCATCCACTTCGGTCCACTCGTTTCCATCCCCTCTTTTGACCCCTTTTGAAACTTTGAACCATGAAGTAAAAGAAAATGACAGGATAAAAATGTGATAGTTGTCGTAAAGATTTACTCGTTCAGCACAGACAATCAACTGGACAAGCGTCTTATATCTCGTTCACTTTGCTTATTACCACATTTTATTAATGACGATCCCACTTCCGCTGACACAGGACCAAAGTAACACAATTTAAAGTTTTAGGAGCAGCAGCACAACATTAAAGAATAAATTCCTCGTGTGTGTCTGTGTTTTATAATGGGTCTAATCTGACACTGCATCGTCTCTCTTTGCCTGGATATGAGGCCATGGCCGCAGACATCACCCACAGGTGGCGCTTCTGAATGCCACAGTTATCAGTCATTGTTTCAAATGCTACTGCTAATGTGGTTAGGTCCTGGGATCGATTCCCGGGTGGCGTGGGGCCTTTCTGTGTAGACTTTGAATGTTCTACCTGTGTCTGCGTAGGTTTCCTCTTGGTACTCTGGTTACCTTACCTGCCTCACGCCAGATTGATCTGTGTCACTCTGAATTTACTTCTTCACATGAATCAGTCTGGGCAGTGGCCGAAAGCCATTGGGATGTTAAAAAGATACTTTGCGCTGATTGGTTGAAGCGTCACAACAGCGAAAGAAGCGGAAACATCTAAATTGTGTTAAATCCAGTGTTTAGAAAAGCACAGTCCTCTTTCGCATCCACAGTCCATCTTTTGCATTGGCCGTCAGCGCCGCCATGTTTGTTTTGGTTCAGGTTGTTTTGCCTTTGGCCCAGACCACCGATTGTTGGCCCTAAATGCCCTAAATGTGATTGGCCCGTTTACCACTGGTGCAGACTACAAACGAATCAGCGGGAGCCAAACAAGATGGACTCTCCAGAGTTTGTAACTCACAAAACTCAAGAGAATTCATCTTGCTGGCAAGGTTTCCCCTACCACTAAAAACAAGTACGATAGACTCCTCCCCTGAAAAAGAGAAACACCTCAGTGGGACTTTACGACATCAGCCACACTTTACGACATCAGTACAATGCATCTCTCCTGTTTACGTAATATGTACATATATGTACTTGCACCATCCCACTCCAGCCTCCCGCGGCCAAGTACAGCCTCTTTATGCTAGCGTTGACGTTGTGAAGATAGCAGGAGCCCGCCCTGGAAATGAAATGTGAACGTTTTGGAGTGTTGGAGAGGAGATGAGCTGAGTGCCATGTCAATACTGTAATTTTGCAAAAAGCGCCTATTATACAGAATCAGAATCAGAATCAGAATCAGAAAGAGTTTATTGCCATTGTCAATGAACAAAATTCAAAAACATAGGAACTTGTCTCGTGACCCAAAGCGGGATTGATAAGAGGAATCGTTAAGGGAGGAGACGTACAATTTCCGGTCCCAACAATAACTACATTTTATTGTATACTACATAAACATTGCTTTTTGCAAAGTACTTTGGTTTAATGATCTGCTTCTTAACCCTTACTAAACAAAAGTCAATGCACTAGGCCCTAAACATCTCAAAGCGTTTTGTCCAACCAGATAGTGAAACCTTCAGTTCTACTGTAAGAAACCTGGAGTCTTATTTGACCAAGAGCTCTCATTCACAGCACATATTATTCAAGCCTACAAAACTACAATAACTATCTCACACCTATTTTCCTTGTGAAATACAATCAAAAACCTATCCATGCATGTGTTACATCTAGATTAGACGTCTGTTTCAGATGCTGCTGCTGCTCCAGTGACTGACTGTCCACGATTCTGTCCTCGGACCTGGACACTCCTCACCTGCCTGGATTACCTCCGCTAAACAACATGAACCTCCCTCTCGTTTCCTGAGTGGTTCTGGCTCCGAAGTCCATCTGCAGATTGAAGTATGTCCGTCCGTGGGATTAGGATCTCTCCTTCACTGTGGTTCTCGCCAGGGTTTCTCCTTTCTCCCACTGGGTTTTTTGCAGTTTTTCCTCACCAAGAAGGAGGGTTGAAGGACAGGGGGCGCTCTGGGACAGTTATCCATGTGCTTAATTCCCGTGAACGTTTGTGAATCTGCTTCTTTATTTATGACTAATGATAATCTATTATTGACCAATGAAAATCAACAATTTTGTGCAGCACTGCGAGGCAACTGTAGTTGCAAAACTCACAAACATAGAAACTTGTTTTGGCGTTAAGGTGCAACATAAGACACTGATCAATAATAAAGACAACATGTATGAAATCAACAGGGCATGAATTAGGAACTCAAAAATGAGTTGAATTGAGGTAGTTTTCACTTTTGTCCCATTTAAAGCCTCATAATGCTCACTCCAGAGACTTGAATAGTTCAGATGTTCTGTCTGCCACAGGCCCATGACAAAGAAGGTTTGCTCCTGTACAGGTTATGTGTACCCAGTCACTGAAACTATCAATCAACCCTGTACAACACTCTGAAATGCTTGCCAAGAAAAATCAAGACAATACAAAAGCATAACGAGCTTTGAGTTGATTTTACTGTAGCTTTTGTTTCTGAATGTATCTATCTAATTGCCTGACCAACCAGTCCCAACACGTTTTGACTACCGTATTTTCCGGACTATTAGCTGACTTTTGTCAGATGTTTTGAGCCATGCGGCTTATTTAGAGGCTGCGGCTATTCTGTGTTTTTTTTCTTTCACCGCTAGGGGCGCACTAATTGGAATTAGAATCAAAACTAAAGAAAAGTTAAGCAAAGAAGCAGACGTTGCGTTTTTATTCAGCTAGCAAATAGAACACGGACGACAAATTACCGTACCAACTATTAATTATTTTCAAATTCTTGCCCCATCAATATGGAACCCAAACGAAGAAGTTCGTATGAAGCAAGTTTTACGCTGAAGGCCATCGATCTTGCTATCCAGGAAGGAAACCGCGCGGCTGCATGCAAGCTTGACATCAATGAATGTATGGTGAGACGCTGGAGGGGACAGCGGGAAGAGCTCATGCGATGCCAAAAGTCAACGAAAGCTTTCAGAGGACATAAAAGCAGGTGGCCTGAACTTGAAAATGTCCTGGAGGACTGGGTGAACATTCAGAGAGCGGGTGGCAGAGGTGTATCCACTGTTCAGATCCGACTTAAAGCCAAAACAATAGCGCGCGAAATGAATATTGAAGATTTCAAAGCGGGGCCGTCATGGTGTTTCAGATTCATGAGACGTAAAAACCTGTCCATCAGGGCACGGACCACTCTCTGCCAGCAACTCCCCCCTGACTATCAGGAAAAGATTTAAAACTTTCACACATTTGTTGAAAGTAAGATACAAGAGCACTCCATTGGACCAGACGAGATCATAAACATGGACGAAGTACCTCTTACATTTGATCTGCCTCTGACCAGGACGGTTAACAAGACTGGCGCATCCTCCGTGTTGCTGAAAAACTGGCCACGAGAGGACGCACTTCACCTGTGTGCTGGCATGCACGGCGTCCGGACAAAAACTTCCACCTATGGTGATTTTTAAGCGCATAACTATGCCTAAAGGACAACTACCGAGAGGTCTGGTGGTCAAAGTTAACGCCAAAGGGTGGATGATGGAAGGCTGATGAAGGAATGGTTAAGAGAGTGCTACAGCAAGCGCCTGGGAGGATTTTTTCACAAGAAAAAAGGGCTGCTTGTTTTGGATAGCATGAGGGCGCACATCACAGATTCAGTAAAAGAGGCGATCAAGAAAACAAACTCAATTCCAGCTGTAATTGCTGGAGGTACAACAAAGTATTTGCAGCCACTTGACATCAGTGTGAACAGGGCATTTAAAGCAGCACTCCGGGTTGAGTGGGAGACTTGGATGACGAGCGGGGAGAAGTCATTTACAAAAACCGGCCGCATGCGAAAAGCATCCTTTTCTGATGTCTGTCAGTGGATCCTAGCAGCGTGGAGTGCTGTGAAAGAATCCACCATCACCAGCTTCGTAAGAGCGCCGCACCTTCAGAGCCAACTTCACCGGAGGAAGATAGTGACACCGAGAGCGAGGCAGACGGGGACAGATGTGACGAAGCGCTGATGAGATTGTTCAACTCCGACACTG
Source organism: Chaenogobius annularis (assembly GCA_015082035.1). Lineage (NCBI taxonomy): Eukaryota > Metazoa > Chordata > Actinopteri > Gobiiformes > Gobiidae > Chaenogobius > Chaenogobius annularis. The sequence continues at coordinate 251,200 of BJKM01000538.1, forward strand.
AAGAAGACGACTTCATGGGTTTCAGCGAAGATGATTAATGTGAAGCGGGAGAAATTAAGTTAAGTAAATACTGGTTATTTTCTATCGCTTCTGTTCCGTTTTAACCAGCAAAGTTGCTGCCGTGTTAAAAAGCACTGTTATGAGTTCTGCGGCCTATACAAAAGGTGCGGCCTATGTATTGTTTTATTATCGTTTTTTTTAAAAAATAGAGCAGATGCGGCTTATATAGGGGAGCGGCTAAAAGTCCGGAAAATACGGTACTTTACAAAACCTTCTACATTTGAACAGAATGTAGGAGGGACTGGCTGGTCAGGCAATCTATCTAATCTAAGCTTTGATTCTTCGAAGGAGCCGACTGCATTATTTTTGAAACCACATAATTATCAGTAACAAATGTTTAAAAGCATTAGTTAAAAAAAAGTACTTGCAATACTTAATTAATTTCTGCAGCAAAGACTTTATACTTTAACTCAGGTGTAGCTGTACTTTTACTCAAGTCATGAGAAGCAGTACTTTGACCACCTCTGCTTGTACACGAATGGAAAAGCCTGTAAATATACAAATGGAAAGATATTGTATTTGTAGTAGAAGAATAGTATCTGTATAATATCATAAAAAAAAAAAAAGAAAACATAATTTGCATACTGCATGTATGAAGGCGCACACCAGAGACAGCAGCACATCCACATCCAGGCTCCACGCTGCCCCCCCCTGTCAATGAGCGCGCACCACAACGTCCAAACATACTCGGGGATTATAAATTAGGCGCTGTCAGGATTACAATGTATATTAATAGTCACACCTCTTTTTAATGAGTTTGGCATTGGCAGCTGAGAGGAAGTACAAGTCATCAGAGTCGGGCTGGAGCGCAGCGCCGTGAAACAGGCCCTAATAAATCTTGTGGAGCAGGCCTCACCATAAATATGTATCGCGTAAGGCATCTGTTTTACATTCTGCATATAAATCAGGCGTGCTGAATAGCAATGAATCAGCCGCTCGACGCTTGATTTGATAACAAATCGACTCCGAACTTGGGAGGGAGAATGTAGCGCCGCCGTGGTGCAGAGGAGCGCTGAGGTCAGGGGTCAGGGCAGGCTCTGGAGGAAGTGAGATGGTTCTAAATGGTCATGATGAGTTTTTAAAACTCCTTTTTTTTTTATCTGTTTGTTTTCATATAAAACAACAACATTGTGCAAGATGTCTTATTATTTCATGGGATCCACTTCATTTATGTAAAGTAACTACAGAAAATGGTTTGTTTCCTATTCACTCAGGCCTTAATTTTGTTTTTGTGATTAATT
>BJKM01000538.1:257500-390071 GCA_015082035.1 Chaenogobius annularis
TTGAAAACATGTCCTAGCCCCCAGGACACAGGTGGAAGGAACCAAGATTATATGTTTATTATGATTAGTTTATTTGGTAGGGACAATGCATGTTATTAATGAATATACATGACATACATGTTGTAAACACGCTGTTGTCCCACATTCGTTCTCACAAACACACACTTATTTATTTTTTCAAACATTTGGGAAAAAATGAACAAAGTAATGGGCGTGCATTTTTTATTTTTGAGATTACAGAGCGTGATATCCGGACTGTATCATAACTAATAAGAACGAGGGAAAAATATGTTTATCTGGACTAAACAAGTAACGTTAGGGTACAAAGAGCCCCGCAACTGTAGTCCGATCACTGCAGCAAGAATTAAGTAACCACCTGATTATTAACAGTATGTAGCGCAAAATCACCAACTCTGGAATCCAGAGTGCTATATTCCAGAAGCACTCTCTTACAGGTCTCTATTTTGGGTCAATCCACAACATGAAACATGAGGCAAGTCCAGTGTCCAGTGCAGCTCAGGATTCTACATCCCATAAGTATTCAGCCATTTTGGGTCAATCCGTCTCTTATTCAACAAGGATTTGGACATTGAGCTGCCACAGATAGTTTGGATGAGTCCACGGACACTGTGACGTCATACATTCGATTCTGTGAGAACAGCATCATACCATTACGCATCAAAGTCACTTTCAATAATGACAAACCCTGGTTCACACTGAGGCAGTTAAGGCAGCAGAAGGAGGCAGCGCACAGGGCTGGAGACAGAGGGCGCGACAGGTGCCAACTATGGATTTAGCAAAGAGGTGCCGAGAGCTAGATCACAGTACAAGACGCGTCTGAAGCAGCAGTTCTCTGATAACAACCTCTGTATGGAGTGGGCTCCGGCTTCTCACCAACTACAAGCCCAGCCCCCCCACGCTGCAGACAACCGCAAACTGGCTGAGGAACTTAACACCTTCTACTCCAGGTTTGAGGCCACACCCCGTCCCCCACTGTGGCCACCTCTGCCAACCCAACTACACCCCACCTCCCCCACCACCCTCTCAGTTCAGAGACAGGCTATTTCGGAAATCCAACCCCCAAAAAGCTGCTGGACCAGACGGTGTCTCCCCCACCACCCTGAGACACTGTGCAGGCGAACTGACCCCCGTCCTCACAGACATTTTGAATACCTCCCTCTAGTCATGCCACGTCCCAGCCTGCTTCAAGTCGTCCATCACTATCCCCAAGAAGCCCCGGATCACTGGACTTAATGACTACAGGCCTGTGGCGCTGACGTCTGTAGTCATGAAGTCATTTGAGCGCCTGGTCTTGCCCCACCTCAATTCCTTCACCTCCTCCCTGCTAGACCCCTGCAGTTCGCCTACAGAGCCAACAGGTCTGTAGACGATGCCATCAACCTGACACTCCACTTCATCCTGCAGCATCTGGACTCCCCGGGAACCTACGCCAGGATCCTGTTTGTGGACTTCAGCTCTGCATTCAACACCATCCTCCCTGCTCTGCTCCAAGACAAGTTCTCCTCCCAGCTCAACATGCCTGACTCCACCTGCAGGGGGAGCACTGACTTCCTGACGGATCGGAGGCAGTGCGTGCGGCTGGGGAAGAATGTCTCAGACACTCGGACTATCAGCACAGGAGCACCACAGGGCTGTGTACTTTCTCCTCTGCTCCTCTCCCAGTAGAGGATGTACTTCCTGCGGCAGCTGAGGAAAGCCAAGCTGCCAGTGCAGATGATGGTGCAGTTTTACACGGCCATCATTGAGTCCATCCTCACCTCCTCCATCACCGAGTAGTACACTGGAGCCACAGCCAGGGACAAACAGAGACTACAGCGCATTGTGCGCTCTACTGAGAAGGTGATCGGCTGAAGACTTCCATCTCTGCAGGACCTGTACGTCTCCAGGGCTATGGGACGAGCAGGTCGGATCGCAGCTGACCCTTCTCACCCTGGACATGGACTATTTCAGCCACTCCCCTCAGGCAGGAGGCCACTCCCCTCAGGCAGGAGGCTACAGTCCATCTGGACCGAAACCTCCCGCCACAAGAACAGGAGAGGTTCTTTCCCGCTGCCGTTAGACTCATGAACACTTCTTAAACAGTGTTTTATGTTGCACCTTAACGGCAAAACAAGTTCCTATGTTTGTGAATTCTGTTCATCAACAATGGCAATAAACTTTTTCTGATTCTAATTCTGATGAATGTATAGAAATGAATGCCGTTTTGGAGCTTCTGGCGATGAGGACTGTAGGTTCCCGGGCCTTGCTACCCCCAATCTAGGAGATAAATTAAAATAATTATCATCATTAAAAGAGAGTGGGAGGGGCACGAAGTCACGAATACCAGTGTGTCTTAACTGGATGCTTAAATAATGTAGCTTTAGGAAGGGGCGGGAAAGGGGTGTGGTCCTGCTCCCAAACTTAATATCTTCATACAGTGATGAAAATAAGCATTTGAACACCCTGCGATTTTTCAAGTTCTCCCACCTCTGAAATTTTCATCGTGGATGCATTTACACTGTGAGAGACAGAATCTAAATACATAAATCAGGAAATCATTTATTTGTATATTATTGCACCTATAAAATGTGCAATAAATGAGTAGCACCTGTTTGAGCTCGTTAAGGGCATAAAGACACCTGTCCACCCCACAATCAGTCAGACTCCAACTACTACCATGGGCAAGACCAAAGAGCTGTCAAAAGACATCAGAGACTAAATTGTAGTCCTCCACAAGACTGGAAAGGGCTACCAGCAATTGGCAAGCAGCTTGGTGAAAAAAGATCAACTGTTGGAGCAATTGTTAGAAAATGGAAGAGACTAAAGATGACTGTCAATCTCCCTCGAACTGTGGCTCCATGCCAGATCTCACCTCGTGGAGTATCAGTGATGATGAGAATGGTGAGGAATCAAAGGAATAATGTACTTGGGCCTCAAAACCCCCACCATGGACACAGTAGATGGCTAGCTTTGAAACATACTCCTGGCAGCTGGGAAGAAGGCCCTCACGAAAGAATTAATGACTCAAACCGCTCCGATGATTAAGGACTGGACTAATATCATAACAGACATACGCACAATGGAAAAAATAACCTCAAGATTCAACTTAAAAATAGACACATTTAAAAAGCAATGGACAAATTGGGACAAATATTCAGTTCAAATATTCAAATTAAAATGCTCTAAATCTTCTTTTTTATTAATTTTTTCCTGATGCCACTCCCTTATTTTCTACTTTTACTCCTTTACTTATCGTATGTTCTCCCTGGCCCGGCTCATTCTTTGTGGGTTTTTCTCTGACAGCCGCTGTCCACACTAAGCCCAGAACTACACAGGAGGAACTGGTCAATGACCTGAAGAGAATTGGGACCACAATTTCAAAGGTTACTATACACTACGTCGGCATGGTTTAAAATCATGCATTGCACAGAAGGTTCTCCTGCTTAAGTCAACACAGGGGACAGGGCGACTGCACTGCAACCATCTCCTTCCCTCAGTCAGAGCATTGAAGATGGCTCATAGCTGGTTCTTCCGACATGACAATGACCCATCATGTGTAGAGAAGTGGGCAAAATTCCTGCTGCAGTGTGTGCAAACCAGGTCAAGAACTGCAGGAAACGTTTGACCGCTGTAATTGTAAACAAAGGCTTCTGTACCAAATATTAACACTGATTTTCTCAGGAGTTCAAATATTTTTTTGCAGCAATAACATACAAATAAATAATTTAAAAAACAGTTTTGGATTTTGTCCTGTCTCTCAATGTGGAACAGCAACGACGATGAAAATCTGCCCCAATATATAATAAAAATTGTTACAGTAAGCTATATTGTTATTGTAGCAGTGGAAAAATAATTAAACAAAATTAGTAGTAGGCAGTAGGATATAACATATAAAATAGATCTAAAAATATATCCAAAACTCAAAATCCCGGAAATTACAACTGTTTCCCTCAAACCCGCATCCCCCCACCCCCTTGATAACAACAACAACTCACCCACTGGCTACAGGTTAAGACGTTTTACACAGGTCAGAGTGTGATAAAGCGTTAACATGGTAGAGTCAAGTTGCTGTGAGCTCTGACAGCCGCTGTCCTCACAAATGAGACTGAGAAGGTGGACACTGTGTGTGATTCCATTCAGTAGGCTACATGCAAAGCTATTGTTTATATAAGCTGTTCAAACAGCAAACAGGTCTTTGATAGCCAACATTTCATAACCATATTCATGCACCATGAAATATACCAACAATATATTGTCTTTCATGTGCAGCAGATGTGTGCAAAACAGTGCCATAAATAATTGTTAATATATAAAGCCATTACTTTTTTAAAAACTGGGATAGGCTCCAGTCACCCGCGACCCCTAACGGGAACAAGCAGTAGAAAATGAATGAATGAAGGAATGAATGAATTTAACATTGTAAAATTCAATTTGTTGATATTGATGAACTGCTCCTCATTTACCTGGATGAACACTATATTTTAAATGTTAAGGCTTGTTCCACTAATTTAGATAACCTGCAATTGTCAGCGATATGGTGATTTTCCCATAGAGATAACAATGAGGGTTTCGTGTCTTATATGGCATGGGTCTCATGAACTTTTTTGACTGGGAGAACAAAAGTGAATGTAGAATGTAGAAATTTAGGAAAAACTAAATTTTTAGCTCCTTGTATAAAGTTTGCTGTTCCTTGTTAGGTAGTACTAACGCACCAAATTCAATGACTAAACCTCGAGGGCAAGAAGTAAAAAAATATATTCAAATTTGAGGCAATTGGGACTTGGGGAAAATTTTGCGGCTTTGCAGTGCACAGACTGTAAGACTTTTTTTTAAAATTCAGGCTAACGCCCAAGGAGAAGTTTGTAAAAGTACGGCATTAAGGAAAAAAAACTGCTGAGTCTGAGTTAGCAAATTTTGATCCAATACGGCCGACACCTGGTTGGGCGGACAGCGTTGCACTGTAATATTTATTTTTACTTATCTCGTTATTATCTACCTCTCTTTTTTTCTTCTTTTTCCTCAGTTCTCTCTCATAATGCAAAAAAGTTATGTGTGGGGGAGCTGTCATGACCAAATATTTGAATTTGGGAAATGGGAAATAGGCAGAAATTCGAGAAGCACATTTTGAATCTGGGGCACATTTTTGTGACTTTTTGTTACTCTTCACTGGGTTGAGTTGGTCCCAAGAAAAACAAAGAAAAGAAGAATGGTCCAATACGAAAACAATATTTCTAATGTTTAAATATCATAAATTATACATTTTTGTGTGCGCATTCCTGAAAGGCTCTTTCGCGCTCATGTGTGTGGCCCTCTATAAAATAATAATGTTACATTTTTGCGTTACATATTTATAAGCTCAAAATGCACATAAGCTTTACATGGGGATGTAAAGTTCGTTTTGCATGGTCTTTGTGCGTTTCTGACAATAATGCCAGATTTTCACACTACTAATTTGTATGCACGGGACATGCATGAGTTGACGAGAGCGTTACTGAGTGTTTAGAAGCAAGCGAGCTTCAGGTTTCTATGGAAGGCAGAAACATTTCTTCTTTACACTGACAAATGGCAGTGGATGCTCAACTTAAGAGTGTATGAAATGTGTCGATGTCGGAAGACTGAAGGAGAGTATGCGTTTGAAGAATCTGCACCTGCACGGCACGGCTCGGCTCCACGGCAGCACGTTGGCCAGGGTCGTCTGCTGCGCGCCAGGAGCATTTGGGGATGATTAATTGCTCTGTCTGGCGGATGGTACGCTCCAAACAGCGGGATCCCGTGCATATGTAAATACGAGCGCTCGCAGCACAGTGACGGGAGCCGGATTAACATACGTAGGTATGGCTCCCCATTCACAGCCACTCAGCCGTCTCCTCTATTATCTGTGACACGTTACCCATGCTTCCTCTTGCCTTATCCAAACACATGCATCTTGTCATAACACAGTGCACACAAACAAGGTGAGAGGTACATCAGATCGTCGCTTTACCATGAGCATGAACATGTCATAGCAGTATCTTTACACTAGATACAAAATGGAGGCACAGTGTAGCATGTTCTCTCTGCGTCTGGGTGGGTTTCCTTTCAATCTTAAAACAGGCTAATCCAGGGACCATTCAATCATTACTCATTTTGAGTAACTGCATTCTGGTGCAGTGAAATTACTGTTAAATAAAGAGCTGCACTAGACCTGCACAGTCTGAATGATCTTGGAAAAGTTGAAACATGAACCACCTCCACCCTGACATAAGCCCATGCACAGAGCAGTTCAGTACATATCCTCTAGACTCACCACCAGCAGCACAGCCATGTGAAAATATTCCACTAACTCCTGTCCTTTAGTCCATCAGCAACTCGATTTTATCAATGCAAGTTTAGGCAAATTAGCCATGTGGCTATTTAGCTTTTGTTTCAATAAATGTAAACGAATATGCATATAGCTGCGTTAAACATATGTTCACAGCAACAAACAGACAGACGCAGCTTCAAAACAGTTCTGCTTTATACATTTAGAAAGTTCAGTTTATTTATGCAGAGTATAAATAAATCAGCAGCTGATGATATTTCAGTAGTTGTCTAGTCCACAATCATTTTATTCCGATTTGTTGACTTTAACATTGCAATTTTTAAAATACATTTTTAACCAAGTAAAGATTGGAATATAGTGACTGAAACCCACTGTACACGCTCCCTCTCCCACCGACAGTCCTGCCCAGATTATGGGGAAGTCCTTAACACCTCGGTGCTCCGTGTCGGTCCACGCCTTTTCCTCTCTCTCATCCCATTAGCGCACATACATCAGTGCCCTGCTCATTACACAGTGACAAGAGAGGCAAACACCAGGCTAAACTTAAGACTGATTTTAACTACCCATAGTGTCATAAAAGTGGACCAAGATGTTTCCTATTTTCTTTATAACGCGTGCTAAATGGCTATAATTGTCACGAGGAGCTGTTGATTTAAGCAGAGGAGGCCCGGCCTTCTGTGTAAGTCCCTTTTATGAGCGTATGTGTAGGTATTTTTTCGCACTAAAATATCTCAAATGCTTGTATCAGTTAAGTGCAAGTGAAATTACATTTTTAGCAGTGGTTCTCAAACTGTGGGTAACACAGAGAGTCTAAACTCAGTCTAAAGGCTTTAAGCTCGCCTGGGCAAAAAGAGGCAAAAGTGGACAAAGTGAAAAAAGGTGAAAATATACAGGAGGAAACCAGTTTTATGATGATTGGAAAATACTATGTCACTTACAATATTATGCAGAAAATTGTGAATCACAAATTTGTTGAATGACAAAAGTAACACAAAAGTAACGCAACAGTTTTAGCACTGTAACTAGTAATATATAATCTATAACAATTTCAGAATAACTTGCCCAACACTGATAATTATTGAAAATGAGAAATTGTTATGAATACGATTATATTTTTTTGACTCAACTAGTCGTGAATCGTTGATCATTGCAGCCCTCATTTTCCTGAGGCGCCTGACGAAGCCCTCCTCCCTCTGCAGTGTTTCATCTGCTAATGCACCGGGATCTTGTGTGGACTCGCTGACTCGCTGCACGGGGGTAATTTATGGTGGGTCCATTAGGGGGCGATGGCAGAGAAAGCAGCGCAAATGGTGATGCTTTCTTGCTGATGTTACGAGCCGGGCGAGATTACGAGGGGGCAGGTTAGTCATGCTTGTGCACGGGGCGGTTTTGGACGCAGAGCTGATGTCATTAGGTTCAGTGCTCTTATCATGCCCCTCCTCGTCATATATTTGCCAAATCAATGGTCAAAAGCCAAGAATGTAGGCTACCACAGGAGCATGTAAGTAGGCAGAAGACATAAAAGTATGGGACAGCATCTTGCACAGACATGTTGTAGTCCCTAACACAAGAAATTCAACTTTGCTTTAAAAATAAGTAGGGCAGGCCAATATCTATCCATCCATCCATTTTCATCAGCTTCCGGATTGGCAATAAAATTAATTTGATTAATTTTAGTTTTTAATAAACACCAATGTCAAATTGCCCAGTCATGTACACGGAGCAGCTAATTTAGCTGCTTGTTACACTTCTGCGACTGTTTCACAGGAAGGGCTGACTGAAACAAAACCTTGTGTCCATTTAGCGCTCCTTTATCACTTAATAAGAGCCGTGAGGTGCATGTTGGAGGAGCCTTGTGCAGTTTAATCTGTGTCTCCACGAGAAGGGCCAATGTGGCGAATGCAGCAGTTTTCAGTGTGCTACCTCAGAATTATTTTCAAGAAAAGCCCAGCAAACAATCAAGCGTCTTGTTGAAAAGCCTTTTTTGTGTTACAAGAGCCGCCTGCATGCGCCTTGTGAGTGTGGGCCCAGAGCATTGGGGCCAGTGCGTTGGGGCCAGTGTGTGGGGGACAGTGCGTGAAGGCCAGCGCATGGGGGCCAGCTCCAGGATCTGCAGGGTACTGGACAAGCTCACTACAGTGTTGGAGGGTGATCACACTGCTGTAAAAAGTCCTTTGTCTCCATGGCCATCAGACTTTAGAACCTGTCCTAACTCCTACCTGTCAATCTTAACACTTGTGCTACCCTCAAAAATAATGTGCATGGATTAAATATATTTTTGGGAGTTCTAGAGGGAAGGGTTAGGCGGAGGACGTGGGTGGGTCATCCAGACCTGAAGATAACACGAGAGCCATGAATCTGCACTTTACGTACACAGACTTGCAGGTGCTACATGGGCTTTTAATGTATTAACTGACTATCTTTAAATGTAAGGTCTGTCTATTTTATTGATGGGTGAAATGAAAAGAAGAAGAAGAAGAAGAAGAAGAAGAAGAAGAAGAAGAAGAAGAAGAAGAAGAAGAAGAAGAAGAAGGAGGAGGGAGGAGGAGGAGGAGGAGGAGGAGGAGGAGGAGGAGGAGGAGGAGGAGGAGGAGGAGGAGGAGGAGGAGGAGGAGGGGAGGACGACGACGACGACGACGACGACGACGACGACGACGACGACGACGACGACGACGACGACGACGACGACGACGACACCAAATATGGGACTGCTTTAGAACCACTGTCTGGTCTGAACTTTATGAGCCACATTGGGAGGACATCAACACCATCACAGAGTGCATCACGGACTACATAAACTTTGAAAACACCCTACCCAGTGTACGGCAGTGCGGTATTTTCCAAACAACAAGCCGTGGATTAGTCGTGAATTGAAAGCTCTGCTGAGGGAGAAGAAGAGAGCCTTTAAGTCAAGGAACAAGGAGGAGCTGAAGACTGTGCAGAAAGAAGCTGAAGCTGAGGAGGAAGATCAGGCAGGCAGAAGCCAGCTACAAGAGGAAGATGGAGGAGCAACTGCAGAAGCAGAACATTCAGGGAGTGTGGAGGAGCCTGAAAACAATCTCAGGCTTTAAAGTCCAGCCTGTCCAGACGGAGGGGGATCTACAGTGGGTGAACGATCTAAACTCTCACTTCCTGAGATTTGATCAATCACCCACCCCTCCCCCTGCACAGCTGCATGCCCTCACCTCCACAGCTGGACCATGGCCCACACCCGTTCCTCTTCATACCTCTGCTTCGGCCTTTCAGCTCACCACTCCACCTGGACTCACCCATCCCCCCAGCACGCAGTCCCCCGGCCAACCACCTGCTGTCACAGCAGCACAGGTGAGGAGAGAGATGAAGAGGATTAAAACAAGGAAGGCAGCAGGACCAGACGGCATCAGCTGCAGGCTCCTTAAGTCCTGCACAGATGAACTGTGTGGAGTTATGGAGCATGTCTTCAACATGAACCTGAAACTGAGGGTGGTCCCACAGGTCTGGAAGACCTCCTGTGTGGTACCAGTGCCCAAGACCGCAACAGCTTCATGCCAGTGGCTCTCACATCCCATCTGATGAAGACACTGGAGCGGTGGTCCTGGACCACCTCCGCTCCACCGTGAGCTCAGCCATGGACCCGCTTCAGTTTGCATACTGGCCTGGCATCAGAGTGGAGGACACCGTCATCTCCCTGCTGCACCGCTCTCTCTTTCTCTAACCTGGAGAAGTCTGGCAGCGCTGTGAGGATCCTATTTTTTTAATCTCTCCAGCGGCTTCAACACCATCAAGCCGCTGCTCCTGAGGGACAAGCTGGAGATGGCTGGTGTGGACTACGACCTGGCGGAGTGGATTCTGGACTACCTCACAAACCGAACCCCAGTTTGTGAGAGGCCGGGACTGTGTGTCTGACACTCGGAACTGCAGTGTGGGGGCGCCCCAGGGCACCGTCCTCGCGCCCTTTCTCTTCACCCTCTACACTGCAGACCTCAGACACGACACGAACAGCTGTGTCCTGCAGAAGTTTTCTGATGACTCTGCCATCATCGGACTCATCACGGGCGACTACAATGCAGAGGACTTGCGCAGGACTTTGTGGACTGGTGTTAGCAGAACCAAGGAGATGGTGGAAGACTTCAGCAGACGCCACTCTGCTGTCCCCTCACCAGTGAACATCCAGGAAGGGACATTGAGAGAGTGGACTCATACAAGTACCTGGTTGTTCATCTGAACCACAAACTGGACTGGACTCATCACACAGACGCACTGTACAGGAAGAGCCAGAGTCGGCTCTACCTCCTGAGGAGACTTCGGTCCTTTGGAGTGACAGGGCCACTCCTGAGACCTTCTGTGGGATGGCATCAGCCCTCCGTGTACGGTGTGGTCTGCTGGAAGCAGCAGCATCACACACGAGAGGAGTAGAGAGAAAGAAGTCCAGCTCTTGTTCTGTGGCTGTGCTCTGGACTCTGTGCAGGAGGTGTGGGACAGAAGGGTCCTGGCTAAACTCACATCTATGCTGGACCATGAGTGTCGCCCCCTGCAGGACACTGTCCGCTCTGGAGAGCAGCTTCAGTGACAGACTGATCCACCCTCGCTGTGTGAAGGAGATGTTTCACAGGTCTTTCCTTCTGCTGCTGTCAGACTTTACAACAAACACTGTGAGTCCTGAACACGTGTCATTCAGCTTTCATAACCATGTGCAATACTGTTATACTCCTGTGCCACACGGTGAAATAATGTCAATCATCCCTGTGCAATAACTGCTGTCCAGATGACCGCTGTAAATAAGCGTGTTATTATTATTAAGATTATAACGGTTTTCTTTTTTTCTAAGTTTATCTGTTTTTATTATTATACTGTGCCTAATCTACTTCTGTACCCTTTGTTGCAACATGGAATTTCCCCATTTTGGGACAAATAAAGGTGATCTTATCTTATCTTAAATGGGCAAACAATGTTCCAGCTAAGCTAGCAGGCGTCCGCGCCAGCCCCCGCCTGCCGCTCCAGCACCACCAGCTCCGGCTCAAGCTCTGGCTCAGCTGTGGAGGAATAAAGGAGCAGCGATTATGGCGGCATCACATGAGATAACTGACAAGATTATAAAGGCAGTAGACGCAAAGATAGATGCGGCCCTGGCTAAAATGCATCAAAACCAAGAATGGCGAACTGGACATCCGAGCCACAAGGTAGAATGAAACTGCTGGTTTGAAGGACACTGTCTCAATATTATAGGAAAAAGTGACAAACCAGGTACATGTCCTAAATGAGAATCATAACCACAGAGGAAATCTGCGGGTTGTCGGTATTCCAGAGGACACTGAGGGTAAAGGGTCATGGTCAAGTATATGGAGAACTGGGTCCCTGAATATCAACAACTCCCAAGAAAAACTGTGAAAATAAAGCTTGATCGTGCACATCGCTCTCTGGCCCTGAACCAGCGTCCAAGACCTATTATACTGAAGTTCCACAACTTCAGTGACCAACAGCATGTCATGGCTGCATCCGGACGTCTCGCAGTGGGCCAACTAAAGAACTATCAACAATCTTAGAGAAAAGCCATACTCATCTTTTCTCCACGATAAAGAAAGATCTCGAAAAAAATGGTCTGATCCCATACTTAAATCTAAGTCAAAGGATTGAAACTATGAAAATGAATGTTTTGGCCAGATTTCTCTATCTGTTCCAGACTCTTCCGATTTCCATCCCCAACCGGCTGTTTGATGAGTGGAATAAAACAATCTCAAGGTTTGCATGGCAAGGCAAGAAACCTCAAATCCGATTCAAAACTCTGTCTATCAAACTATCTAAAGAAAGAGGAGGATGGGGTTTACCATGTCGAAAAAAGTACTTAATTTAAGCTCAAATCAGATCGTTGCTGTGCTGGTGTGACCCAGAATATGACACTCAATGGAAAAATATTGAGAGTAATGTTGTGCCGGGGGTTCCTGTGCAGGCCTTACTGGCAGATGACAAACGGTTGAGTCATTTGGAGGAAGTTAAGAATCCCTGGGTAAAATCTTTTATATCAGTTATTATAATCAAGAAATTAAACAAAGTAATGACCATTACAACCCTCTGACTGAAATTTGTATCAAGGCTTATAACTCCGAATTTTTAAGGAGAATAACATCTAAATTATATCAATGGATTGCTAATTTGGACAATTACTCTACTAAATATATTCAAAACAAATGGGACCGAGATGTTAACCTTGTTTTGACAGATGAAGAGTGGGGAAGTGGGTGTACATCCCAGTGGAGGAGCTCAAAATCAGATGTTTGGAAGAAATTCTGTTGGAAAAATGTGTCTCAGTTTTTCAAAACACCATGTCAAAGGGCTCATTATTCACAGGGAAGTGCAACTGTTGGAGAAACAGCGCCACCAGGAGGCAAACCACTATCACATGTTCTGGGACTGTCCGGTTCCTTAGAAATATAGAACTAAAGTTAACAATGCACTGCAGACTGTTTTTGACATTGCCATCCCTCTGAACATTAGAACTATGTAAAGGATACCTTTGGAATGTACTTTTGGCAGCAGGAAAAAGGCCATCACAAAGAAATGGCTGACACCAACGATCAAGGACTGGACTGACATAGGAAAGACATCAGACAAATGGAAAAACTGACATTCAGACTTAATTTGCAAATGGACAAATTTGACAGACTTTGGACAAAATGGGACTTTTATTTAAATGTACCTGTGTCATGATTGTGTTTCTATTGTTTTCTAGTTGATGTCTATTTGTAATTTTCTTTATATTTAATTTTGCATTTTTGTTTTCTTTTTTTTCCAGGAATTTAATAATGCAAGATATGTCCAACGTCCTTCTGTGAAACATTCCAGACAAAGTGAAAGCATCTCATTGGAGACAAGCTGGCAGAGTAAAGTTGTATACTGCACCTTTAAAGTGTTTCACATCAGTCCGCTTAACTGGTGTCATCAGAGGCAGTTGTCAAGGCATCGGCGCCGGAGAGCGGTGATTTCAGGAAACGCGGCAGCTGCATAATCTGAGCGGACGAACAAACCACGGAGTTATGACAACCTTTTTACCGCTGTCCGGGTTATACTGATCAAGGTGCAGGCCGCAATAATATTACACTAGAATAAATCCATGCCAACGCTTTGAGGTTGAGCCACAGCGCTTTACATTACAATGATTTATTTTGTTTGTGTGTTTCGTCTGTCTAGTTTGCTGTTGTCTTGTGTTCTCCTCGTCTTCAGCACAAGCATGGCTCTGACGCTTACAGCCCAATGTGGATCTCTTCTGAAGCCAAACGAGCATGTCCTGGCACCAGTTCAGACCCTAGCTTTGGCCCATCTGCAGAGAACAGTCAGCAGCCACCCCACGTGCAACATCTGCCTCTTCTGCCACATCTGCCACATCTGCGGGACATTTGCATCCGTTTAGAGGCGCACAGCCAGAACAAGCCTGACTAACCAGCGCACCATGTTTACGACTCCACATGTTTACTGTCGGGGTTTGGGAAGCCACAGAACAGCAACCACAGGCTTGTCTAAATTACAGTTAGCACATCAACACCACAGGGGCTGTATACATGTCTAGTCAAACCTTATACTGAAGAAAATCCTTTCAGAAACATGATAAGTCCAAAAGTAAAAGAGCAAATATCTCTATAGATCTCAAATGTGCACTCTGTAACTTTTCTGGTGCAGGTACAATATATGTCACCTGCTTGTCTCCTTTTGCCCAGAATGTTCCACAGTATAGCATTAAACGTTCCTATCTCTGTGGTGCTCAGTATGGAGCATCAAGCCAAGTTACAGGTCATATCTGTGGAGATGTGGGCCAGCTCACAATAGCTATAGGTGTGAGACCCCGAGTTTAACCTCTATGATCAAGAGTAAATGTTAAAGTATCGGGGACCTTTGCAAATGCAAGGGATGACATGAATTATGACTTTCAGTTGTGATCAGACGTCTCTGTGTGGTTGTTGTAAGTAATGGATGAATCAATGAATGATATATCTTTAAGCTACACTCAATCAATAAACAGCTATGTGAATAAAGATCAAAGGCTTTTTTGCTAGGACAGTTGTTGCATGAAATGGACTGAGAGCGTTTTATACTGCCCCCTATTTTTAGCAGCGCAGCACCCTCTAGTAGCAATATCTCCCAACATGACATAAACTGCTCTTGCCAAACAGGGGTAGTAGCCTGTAATTTTAGATTAAATATGTTAACATTATCTTTTTAATTAGTTTAGTGTTAGATCAAGTTTATCTTGGGGTCCCCGCCACAAAAGTCCCACTCTCTGTTCTGTCCCAGCAACATCTGCAGATCTTCAGTTTGACTGGACCATGCAGAGGGAAGACTACAAGAGCACAAACCCCTGTAAGGAGAAACTGGTTTTTGCTGCTTTGATAGTGATAATTTGGGCTTTAGTCTGGTTAAGAGGTGAAGACTTTGCTCATGCTTTCCTTGTCATTGCAAGTCAAATTAAATAAGTTATTTATGATAGTTTTGTCACAAATGTGAGATTTTCACCGGCCTCCTGCTGGTGCCAGAGTTCCTGCTGGTGCAGAGTCAGGACTAAACATGCGGCTGGCCTGCCTGCTTGGCTGCCAGAGTCAGGACTAAACATGGGCTGGCCTCCTGCTGGTGCAGAGTCAGGACTAAACATGGCTGGCCTCCTGCTGGTGCCAGAGTCAGACTTAAACATGGGCCGGCCTCCTGCTGGTGCCAGAGTCAGGACTAAACATGGGCCGGCCTCCTGCTGGTGCCAGAGGTCAGGACTAAACATGGGCCGGCCTCCTGCTGGGTGCACAGAGTCAGGACTAAACAGGGCCGGCCTCCTGCTGGTGCCAGAGTCAGGACTAAACATGGGCCGGCCTCCTGCTGGTGCCAGAGTCAGGACTAAACATGGGCCGGCCTCCTGCTGGTGCCAGAGTCAGGACTAAACATGGGCCAGCCTCCTGCTGGTGCCAGAGTCAGGACTAAATATGGAGAACCTGCGTTTCAGTTTTATGCAGATAAAATGTGGAACAGTCTTCCTGAGGATGTGAGACAGGTTCTACTATGGAAATGTTCAAATCTAAGATAAAAACCTTTTTTTTCAGCTGTACATGTGACTGAGAGGATTTTCTTTGCACTCTTCTCTTTTATGTCTTAACCGGTTTTGTGATTTCTGCCATGTCTTTGTGATTTTCATGATTTTTTTTCCCCGTTGTGTGAAGTACTTGTGTACGAATTGTGCTCTACAAATAAACTTGCCTTGCCTAAAATAGGGTCTGGGGAGTAGCTCTGGGGGTGCTGATCTCGATTACGAACACGTTTTCCAGAACCATGATCTATCTGTGTATGTGTTGGATCTGCGTCTCTCTCACCAACACACGCATACTTGACCTCCATTTAGGTTTAGAATAACGAAGAGTCACGAGGGCCCTCCTTATGCCGCGTGTTTTTAGTGACACAAAGTTCAATACAATTTGTCCCTCTCTTCCTCTCTGTGAGTCTGTCTTCTGCTCAGGTTCGTCAGCTCAGCCTTAGGGGCCCAAGCTGCAGAGCGGACCAAACCATTATGAGAAAAGGGGTGATTGAAACATCGAAAGCAGTTTTATTTGTCACACACACAAACTAAAGGAATATAACATATAAATGAGGGCACTGTATGCTGTAATCAACACAATCTTTTTTTAAATATGGCCCGTTTGTAGAAGAGTGTTCTGATCTTTCTGGGCGCTCAGAATCTTTGAAACCTTTCACCCCCGTTTCGCGCCCCAGGGACAGGGGGTATAGACATAAGGCAACTAGTCAACGCACCCACGACGCTGCGGTTGTAGCAACCACACATGTGCCACACTCTTACCCACTGTACCACCGGCGAGGACAAGTTTTATATTTAATGTTAACACAAAACAAAATTACATTTCAAATTGAAAAGTTGGATTTTATAAAACTGGTTTCATAATACATGCTTGTAATGTATTGGACGGTGTCAACAGTGTCAATATGAATAAAAGTGACCTTTGATTTGAGAACATGCCATGGTGATTTGTGCTCCCAATAAACTCAAGTGAAAAAAAGCTAAAGTCAATTCAGCGCAAAAAGCATCTTTTGTGTTGTACAACATCACTTTTCAATTCAATTTATTTTTGTAATGCCCAAAATCACAACAGTGGTTGCCTCGAGGGCGACTGCATGTGTTTAACTACAAATACAGAAGTGACCATGACTGTGGATGATGTCGGTGTAATCCCTCATTCGTCCAGGAGCGTTCCATTGTAGAAAAAGATTCAGTTGTATCATCTGGACTCTTTTTTCACTGTGGAATTAACCAAAATATTCAATGAAAAAAGTGTTTTTCCATTTTCTTTAGTAAATTGTGCTTAGCTGAATCATCTTTATTGCCTCTCCTTTACTCTTTGCCCATAAACTCAGAAGCTGTCAAAAATAAAGCCCGTGTAAAATATTAATTGAGGAAATTTCTATTTGTCATCGAACAAAGCAGCATTGTATATTTTGTTTGAGGAGCGGAGCGGCGCTGGTACAAGTGAATATTGCTGAGAGAGCGTTGGTTGCATTCAAACAGAGACAAAAGCTGGAAATGAAAGCGCTTCCTGAGACCGGACGACCACAGCTGCTCCTGACAGAAGAATAGCAGTGGAGGAGATGGAGGTCCGATTCTCTGAGGAACCGAAGCCACAGGAAAGTGTCGAGCGCCTGCCCAGCAATAAGACACACTCCATAAACACATGATAAGGCCAACTATGTGGACGTCACTAACAGGCTGCTCACTGTGAGTTATGGCGGCACCTGAGAGGAAAGGATGGAGCCGGATTTTCAAATGAGAAGAAAAAAACAAGCAAGCAAATCTAAAGAATTGTACAATTTAAAGCATACAAAAAGTGGCTATGTTTACAGAAATCTGATTTCTGGTCCTTCTGTAGCTACAAACCACAAACTCTGATATGAGTAATCAGAGAGACCGTGATCCAAAAGAAATCTGGTTATTTAGCAGTTTACATATCATTTCAATAATATGAAAACTCTATTCTCATTTGTGACGCAGTGACATATTCTCACATTTCAGTCTTTTGTTTTTGTTTGTTTTTCAATGAATCTACCTCATTAAGTACAATGAAACAACACTTAATAATGTGTAACCTGGTTATATAAAATAGATTTAAAAGGACATTTTGTATTTAATCAATTGAATAGAAGTATTTAAAACTATTACATTCTCCAAATAAACGGGATGGGGAAAAGACCTCCCATTAGACCACGGCGACTACAGATTTTCATGATTTCTCTGGGCCTGATAAGTGCACAACTACCACTTTTGACACAGTTTGGTGTAGCACAAAATCTCCCCAACAATAGATCTGTTTCAATAATGAGAAGAGAGCAACAACTACTTTTTTAGATTTTTGAGAAAAATACATAACAAAATACTTTATCAACTACCAATGCTGAACCAGAATTAGGACTAGACTAGTGCCAATTGGGTTTGAACCAGGACTTTTCCAGAATTAGACAAGGACTACACCTGATCTACAGCAGAATTAAACAAGTCCTAACCAGGGCTAAACCAATTTTTTTTAAAAAGGGCAGTGGGCCAGATCCGATCATTTGGAGGGCCTGATCTGTCTCGCGGGCCGTAAATTGAATAGGCTTGTTGTATGTGGCACGGGGTGCGTTCACACTTGTATGGGGCGCGTTCACACTTGTATGTGTACAGTTTAGTCCTGATGTAGACTGGGTTTGGCCTGTTCTTGTTCTGGTCTAGCCGGTCTACTCACGGTTTTGGGGGTTCCGGGTTAGTCCCAGTTTCTACGTAGTGTGCATGTAGTCACCACTGGTATGCCGCACATCTAGTCATAGTTTGGTTGAGGATACAATTATAACAAGGTTATAAAAGCTCAGAAAAGTCCATTGTCCCTAGTTTGTGTCCATTATGTCATTTCCTCTGCAGCTTGTGTCCTCTGCTTCTCTCTCTCATCCTGTAGGTTGTTCTTTATGGAGGACATTAAAGACTTCTTCTTGATTTTCAATTAAGCAGATGATTTCTCTCATGCAATATGCTAATGGATGTGTGTGTGGGGGTGTGTATGTCAGCATGGCGGTTCACCGTGATGCCTGTTCAGCCCGTGCGGCTGTAGATCATATTTGTGTAGTAAAATGTAATTGCCATATGTTTGTGGGTCCTGTATGATTGGCTTCACGCTCATAACTGTGATAATGATGTTGTCTTCACTGTGACTTCACTCTTGTCCAGGTAGGCTCCAAGGTATTCACACGTAAAGGACCTTTATTATACAAAAGTGGCATTTTTGACTTTTAACCATGCTATAATTCTGTTTACTTACCTAGAGTTGTTTTTGCTTGATACAAATGACCTCTTTCCTCAAGGCATTTATGCAGCATTTTGTGGTGAAATGATGTCATTGCTAGCCATACAGCATACTTTAGCTGAGGCTAATGTTAGAACAAACAGGCTAACATGTAGCATACAGTCACTTTAGCAGAGGCAAATGTTTGAACATAAAGGCTAACATGTGTCCAAACTCAAGGCAACACGTGCATGGACCGGACTCCAGCACACAGCCTTAACGTAACGTTCTCTGAAAGCATAATTCAGAATTGAATAACGAATGCCTCTCATTTGCATTAAACAACTGAACGAATACAGCACACAGGCCACATGAGTTTTACTGTTATGTGTCAGTCGGGGGAAAAGCAGGACTTCTGTAAATGTGCACGTACCTATGTTTTCCCGTACTGATGTACCCCAATTCTTCGGTGTGGGGCACAGTGGCCCCGGGGAACACCGGGACCTTAATAAACTATCAGGAATTGACTACAGCCATTCCCAGGCTGTGCAGACAAGCATGTGTGTGTTTTTTGTTTTTTTCTGGGAGAGGGCCACCCGCCCTTGCCTGAGATCCAGATTACAGACTGGTGACCCGCCCTTCGTTGCACCTCGAGTCAAACTCAAAACGTACTCTACCATGCAATCAGAGGCATTTATTTTAGTAATGTATGTGAAATTCTTTTTCATAAGCAGAAGCTAATTTAAG
The DNA here is from genome assembly GCA_015082035.1 of Chaenogobius annularis. Taxonomy (NCBI): domain Eukaryota; kingdom Metazoa; phylum Chordata; class Actinopteri; order Gobiiformes; family Gobiidae; genus Chaenogobius; species Chaenogobius annularis. Next base: position 276,815 of record BJKM01000538.1, read on the forward strand.
TAAAAATGTGATTCAGGAACTACGTTTGCCACATGGATGTATTATATGAACGGTTTGCAATGCCCAGCATCTTGGAAAAATGGAATCAATAAGAAAAAGTCAGGGAAACATCAGAATACACTCTTTCTGTTTGGGCTTCATGTGTTTACATGTGTTAGGGTTCAAGGGGCGATGTCCCACATAATCTCTCACCTTTGCCTCTTTCTTTAGCTCTTTCAGGGAGGGCATCCAGCGATATCGTTCTCTCACTCTGTGTATCAGCCACAAACTTACATTCATGCGTCTTCTTCTCTCTCTACACAATTTGGTCACTTCGTTAGCGGGGGTGCCCAAATGTCAGTGGAAGAAGGAAGAAGTTTGTGAGCAAATGAATATACGGGGTGACAAATCAATTCAGGAAAAAATAGAGGGTTCGTACCGTAATTGGGCAGTATTTGAGGAGATCGTGAAGGAGTTGGCCGAGGGAGGGATTAAGCAATGACAGCGGAAAATAAAAAGCCTTTGTGCGAATTTGTGCAAAAAAGGACAATAAAAGGAGTGGGCACGGCCGGGTAACCTGCCCTATTTAATCCGTAAACACAGTGCGCCACGTATGACGTTGTGTTCTTTTGTTCGCATTCGGGACACATCCAGCTGCATTCCGTTCACACCAGACACAAATGGCAGTCACATTTTTTTGTAATATGAACGACCACATTAAAAACACTCTGGGATGAGAGCTGATCGCTGAGCTGGGACATCACCTGCTGCACTTTTGTGTCTGAAAAACTGATCTTAAGCTGTGCTAGTGGTTTCTACTTCCTTATTTCAGTTTGAAACACAGGTATCGCAGCTTCAAAATAAACATTTAGTTTTAAGAGGAAAGGTGGACACAGCTGTCAATCATCCAAACTTGTGTGGTCCGGTCAGCTCTTCACCCTCAGACCAAGAATCTAAACCCTACGGGTAACCTGTGTTACTAGTCTTGGTCTTGGCATACACACAACTGTTGCATACATAGTGTAATCCAAATCTATGCAGACTCAGGTGTGCTTAGATGCAGGTGACTTCATAATCAGGTCAAATGTCTGAGTCGAAGTTTGAATCCACCGCTGAACCTCAAATCGAGTCCCTAGTCATTGCTCTGAGAAGCATTGCCCCAAGTCTATAAAACCAAAGATTTGTCCAAAAGCTAAACCCCTGTCAGAATGTGAATCCCCAACCTCTACTTGAAACTTTATTTTCACTGTATATTTTTCCCACAATTGTCTTGGTTTGACATGTTATTCCACATGAGAAAACTAAAGTCAGACTACTCACACTGACTGAAACGACTGTGCTTTAGCTTCACCTCCCAGGCTTTGTTCAAGTATCTTCACCTCTGAAGGTCAAAGAGTCCACATGCCCACAATGTTATCTGATGGTCACATAAACACTTTATATACAAGCGTATGTGAGCGTTAGTCATTATTTTGGCTGCTCCAAACATCACACCCTCCGTTTTCTTTTCACATACTGGCATTGCGAGCTTGTGTTTATACTTGACCGGGACAGGTTATCGCTTACCTGATTTCCCACTAATCTCTTGCCTGCACTTTGAATTGTGAGAACATTTCCCTGCTCAGAATATTTGAATAGCCTGACCTGAGTGACATGTTGTCATAGCGACACAAAGCAAGAGGAAGCTTACAAAGTTCTACGCCTTATAGAAATGTTTTATTTCTTTTTCCCTCTGCCTCTCGATGCGTTGCAGACCCACACAGCAGCACCACACGTGGCTGAAACGCTGTGATTCTCAACAGCTCAGCTAAATGCCCAGCTCTCATCGCATGTCCCGCCTCCCCTGCCTTCTGTTTGGCTGTCTCTGTTCATGTGTGTGTGTGGGTGTGTGTGTGTGTGTGTGCGCGCACAAAAAGGAACAAGAGAATAATATGTTTAAAGTACATTAGGTCAAAACCTGCAGAGTCTGATCACTGCTGCAAGAATGAAGAGACCACTGACTGACCACTGCCTGCTCAGTAAGTGTATAACGTAAAATCAACCACTCTGGGACCAGTTTGGAATCCAGAGAGAAGTTCTACACCCCATAAGCATTCAGCCATTTCGGGCCAATCCGCCTCTTATTCACCGTGTTACAAACACAAGCAGCTGATGAACTATACATCTCTACATTTAGTAGTATTTCCTTCCACATTTCTGTTCTTTTAGAAGCAACATAATGTCCAGTGTCCAGTGCAGCTCAGAGACAGGGGGCGCTAAAGAACAGACCTGAGAGCACAGAGAGGCAGCAGAGGCTGAGGCTCCACTGACATACACTGACATAGGATTTGGACATCGGTGTCACGTGGAGCTATTTGCGGTGGTTAGAGTTGCAGCTCGGGACACCACGCTCTTTCACACAACAAAGCTCTTCGCACTCGTGAGTTTGGAACGCGCCGCTCTCTCCCCTGTTGAGCTTTTGTCCGAGTGGAACAAGCTCTGCGTGAAACAAAAGAGCCATAAGTCGTTCTGTGCGCTCCGCGCACCATAGATTCATTTGTTTTTAAATAAATATGTAAATTAAACAAATCATCGAGACAAGAAAATAATAATCAAAGCTTTTATGTAATTGAATTATTTGATTTACTCGAGTAATCGTTGCAGCCCTAATCTGGACTCCCTGGGCACCTACGCCAGGATCCTGTTTGTGGACATCAGCTCTGCATTCAACACCATCCTCCCTGCTCTGCTCCAGGACAAGCTCTCCCAGCTCAACGTGCCTGACTCCACCTGCAGGGGGAGCACTGACTTCCTGACGGATCAGAGGCAGTACGTGCGTCTGGGGAAGAATGTCTCAGACACTCGGACTATCAGCACAGGAGCTCCACAGGGCTGTGTACTTTCTCCTCTGCTCTTCTCCCTGTACACAAACTGCTGCACCTCCAGCCACGATTCCATAAAACTTATCCGATGAAGTCTGCAGACAACACCCACCTCATCCGGCTCATCTTGGACAGTGATGAGTCTGTCTACAGGAGGGAGGTGGTCCGGCTGGTGTCCTGGTGCAGCGGTTACAACCTGGAGTTCAACGCCCAGAAGACAGTGGAGATGATACGTGGGAAAGTCACATCTCCCAGCCCCCCTCACCCTGAAAGACTCTCCCATCACCAGCGTGGACTCCTTCCATTTCCTAGGCACCACCATCAACCAGGATCTCAAGTGGGAGCCCACCATCAGCTCCCTCATCAAGAAGGCCCAGCAGAGGATGTACTTCCTGCGGCAGCTGAGGAAAGCCAAGCTGCCAGTGCAGATGATGGTGCAGTTTTACACGGCCATCATTGAGTCCATCCTCACCTCCTCCATCACCGTGTGGTATGCTGGAGCACAAGCCAGGGACAAACAGAGACTCCAGCGCCCTCTGCTGGAGCCACAGCCAGGGACAAACAGAGACTACAGCGCCCTCTGCTGGAGCCACAGCCAGGGACAAACAGAGACTACAGCGCCCTCTGCTGTAGCCACAGCCAGGGACAAACAGAGACTACAGCGCCCTCTGCTGGAGCCACAGCCAGGACAAACAGAGACTACAGCGCCCTCTGCTGGAGCCACAGCCAGGAACAAACAGAGACTAACAGCGCCCTCTGCTGGAGCCACAGCCAGGGACAAACAGAGACTACAGCGCCCTCTGCTGGAGCCACAGCCAGGGACAAACAGAGACTAACAGCGCCCTCTGCTGTAGCCACAGCCAGGGACAAACAGAGACTACACACATTGTGCGTTCTGCTGAGAAGGTGATCGGCTGCAGACTTCCATCTCTGCTGGACCTGTACGTCTCCAGGGCTCTGGGGACGAGCAGGTCGGATCACAGCTGACCCTTCTAACCCTGGACATGGTCTATTTGAACCACTCCCCTCAGGCAGGAGGCTACGGTCCATCCGGACCAGAACCTCCTGCCACAAGAAACAGTTTCTTTCCCTCTGCCATTGTACACCTTAACACCTGCCACTTTAACAATACTCAACCAATACTATTTACTACTCACGCACTGTGCACTTTCTGCACCAAACCACCAGCTGGTCTGCAATTTTTCGGAGGAGACACATAAAATGACAGCACAGGAAAACTGTTTATGGAAATGATAAACTTTGAAAATGTCTCTTGTTCTCTTGTAAATGATTTGTTGAACTCTGTTACATCTAGTGTTTTTAATTTTTCCACACCATTGTCCCTATGAAGGCTAAAATTGTAAAATAAATAGCAGAAGGCGCCCATGGAGAAATGATGATTCGGTCAGGGCACAGAAAAGGGGATGCCGCCGGGCTCCGAACGAAAATGGCGCAAGTCGAAGCTCCAGGTTCAAAAAGGATTTACAGAGAGAAGTTGTACATGTACAACCTCATATTTATGTAGAACTAGGGAAGGATATTTTTCTGAAATAATTGGAAGCTGTAACAAACTCGCGTGTCCTGTTTGCCACAGTAAACAGATGAACAAACCCTCCAGCTCAGCTGCCGTTAGAAACTCATTTCCACATCCAAGTGTAATCATCGTCTTTGGCCCAAAACAGCTGCAGTACATCCAGAACGCTGCTGCTCGGGTCCTGACTAGAACCAGGAAGTACGATCACATTAGTCCTGTGCTCAGGTCTCTGCACTGCCCCCTGTGGCTCAGAGAATAGACTTCAAAGCAGCTCTGCTTGTATACAAGTCTCTCCATGGCCTACCAAAAGTACATCTCGGACATGTTAGTGCCATATGAACCATCTCGGACTCTGAGGACCTCAGGGACCGGCCTCCTGCTGGTGCCCAAAGTCAGGACAAAACATGGGGAATGTGCGTTTCAGTTTTATGCAGCTAAAATCTGGAACAGTCTTCCTGAGGATGTGAGACAGGCTCTACTCTGGCATTGTTCAAATCGGCCTCTTTAACATGGACAGGAAGCCGATTCCACAACACATGAGCTTGTTAGCTAAACGCTCTACCTCCTACTGTGCTTTTAGAGGACTCTTGGGACCACCAGAAGTCCAGCATTTTGAGAGCGAAGTGCTCTGTTTGGATGATAAGGTACTATAGCATCTTTGAGGTAGGATGGGGCCAGGTCATTTATGGCTTTGCAAGTCAGGAGGAGGTTGTCTTAAAACCGCAGACTATTTTAAAATTGTCTAGTTTGCAGCCGGCTTTAGTTCCACTGTAAATATGTATAGGCTGTATTTTAAAGTGTTACCAAAGATATACAGAGCACTATAACCAAGTGGCTGGCATAGCGTGAAGGAACATCTGTGTGGAGTATGGTCTGGAATCCTGTGGGACTTCGAGATAGACAGAAAAGGTAATGGCAAACCAACTAGACATTGTGGTGGTGGATAAACAGCAGAGGAAAGCTGTTGTGGTTGATGTGGCAACACCAAGTGATGGAAACATCCAGAAAAAGGAACATGAGAATCTGGATAAACACCAAGGGCTCAGAGAAGAGCTGGAGAAGGCGTGGAAAGTGAAGGCCAAAGTGGTGCCCGTGGTCATCGGAGCACTCAGGGCAGTGACCCCCAAACTGGAGGAACTGGAAAACATTAGACCATTCCAGAAAGGTGCAGTGCAGGAACAGCAAAGATACTGTGCAGAACCCTCAAATACCTTTAACACTTTGAAAAAATATTACGGTTATTCTTTATTTCTTTACCTTTATTTTAGAGTTAATATAATGGTGGAATTCTCAATTGTTGTAACAGGTGAAGTCTGTGGAAAGACAAGGCCAAAGACGACATCCAAGCTTCACTCTGACAGTTATGAGAGATATTCAAAAAGGCTTTGACAGAAAAAGAGCTGAAGAGAGACCAACATGTGCATAGTCTATTCTCCTATAAAGGCAATTCAAATAAGCTAGAGAGGAGGTGAGTAAATGATAAATATCTCAAGTGGATCTTGCGATGTCTGTGGTTATTTAATCATTCGTTCAAACATTTGGCTCTTGTGGCGTGGTGGCAATGGGGCAAAACCCATCATTAGCTAAATAAAATGTGCCGCTTTATCACTTCTAGCACCACGAGTCAATGACACTTGCAAAATAATATGTTTTGGTTTTTTTTCCCACAGATGGAAGGAGGAGAGGTAGGGTTGACTATACATAAAAACACATCATTCATGAATAATATTGTAATTATACCGACTTAGTCCCTTTTCTATTTGAACCAAGACAGACAAATGGTAAATGGTCGTATTTAATGTAAAAGTGCTTTTCTAGCTTCAGGACACTCACAGCACTTTACATCAAGGAACCACTCACCCATTCACACACACATTCACACAGCAGCGTATGCAAACACTGAGTGCCAGGCGGGTTAAGTGTCTTGCCCAAGGACATGGCCGTATTCATCTGTGGGAGCTGTGACCAAACCGCCAACCTGTGGGCCAATAGATCTGAGTGCTCTACCAAGGATGTTTATGTCAGGAGCATCCCAACTTTTGGATCCGAGGACGAGCACAGCCGACTGAGCTACTGCTGCCCCTGACACAGACAAATAACCAGTGCTGGAAACAATGTTGGAGCGTTTTAACAGAATGACTTACAAGGTTATTTTTTATCAATAATATGTTATCAAATTAATTTCTCTTTCCTCCATCTATTGTTGGGGCATGTGAAGACATTTTCATTTACAATAACTTGATATTATTATATTTGTTATACTGTCAAGGTGGATGCTTGTTCATCTTGATAAATGTTGGCCACTGGTATTTTTGTTCATAAAGTTATGGACATTTACCTCAGAAACCATAAAGTCAAGGAATGCTCATCTTCATGGCATTTCTGCATATGTCAGCTATTTTTGAGTCCACACCACTTAAAGTTCTGCTGGACTCTGCAGTCAAAGCAATAATGGAAATCATCTTTTCAATCTTGATCTAAGGCAGGTATGTTCTTATTCACATGACATATAATATAATTTTTTTGTGTGTTTGCAGATGGACACTGGAGGACGGAAATGTGTTTGGCCCAAGGACACGCGGGCTTCCTGTGCTCCCTCCCCTGTGCCATCATTGTACTGGTTATGTGTATATGCATTAGAAGAGCAAAAACTTCAAACCAATCGAATAAAAATATGATCATGACTTTTGTAGAATAGCATCGTAAATGGTGAATGTAAATAGTCAATTTTTTTTAGTGCTTTCCTACCTTCAAGACAGTGTTTTACATCAAGGAGCCATTCATCCATTCACACACATGCATTCACACACACATTCACACACCAGTGAGCGCAGACACTGGGGGCGAGGCAGGTTAAGTGTCTTGCCCAAGGACTCAAGACAGAACCTGTGGGTCAGTGGATCTGCCCGCTCTACCAAGGATGTTTATGTCTGTCATTTGTGTCATATTTGCCCCAAAATATTCATATTATTTTACCATAGAGTACATGCTGCATTAGAAGCCCAAACGCTCCATCCTCAATCTTCTATCATACGTCCAATATAAGTATGTTAGTATTTTCCTTTTATTATTGCGCAAAATGTCATGTTGAAAAGCACTAACGTCCAAAGGCTTTACATCGCAAAGCTTTTTCTCTCTGTCTTTTTTTTTTTCAAAACATTTACCAATAATCCTGACTGAATGTTGTTAAAATGGAGCCTGTTATGTTGCAAAGAAGCATTTCCTTGTCTCAAAATCATGGGCATTGACTAGCCCAGGGGCCGGCAACCTTAAATGTTCAAAGAGCCATTTCGGACCAAAAAGACCAAAAACAAATGTGTCTGGAGCCACAAAAAAATAAAAGCCTTATATAAGCCTTATATGAAGGGAACACAGGCTGTACGTGTATATTAGCTATATTAGCCGACTATCAAAATGACAAGACTACAAATACATAATGAGCATTCCTGATTAAATGTTTATTTTCCCTGCAGCGCCCCCTGGAGAGATGACGCACCACGTGACTACTCTGTTATATGATAGTTGGTGCTTTAAGTTGAACTTCCATTACAATGTTAATATATTATGTTTTGTTGCATTGATGAAAATATAGAAATACAATTAAGAAATCAGAATCCTTCATGTACTCACCATCTGTGAACGGTTTTCCACGAAAAAGTTGTTGCCGTGGGGCAGGGTGAGTCAGAGAACGCCAAAATTGAACTATGGCGATGGCCTGACGTGTATAACAAGTAAATGTCAGTAAATAATAAGCTACTCATCAACAGTGGTGAGTTCAATAATAGTGTGACATGCATTACAATTCAGGTTTTGCATGTGCAGTGATAAACTAAGATCCTCATCAATCTCTCCGGTAAATTTGACCAGAAATCCCAATTTTACCCGCACAAACCCAACATCAAACCCCTTTTGAGGGATGGCAAATCTGAAAAAGACATAAAAGACAGAACATTTTGACATATGGACAGCGTAAACAGATTGCCTCCAGGAAAAGCTAATTCTCCAAGCTAACATTAGCATTAGCCCCTGTGGCCTCAGACCAGATCCAAGGTCTCTAAGGTGGGCCGTGCTGCCAGAGAAGAGGACAGGCCAAAAGATATAATGCTTGAACAAGTAATGGCAACGCTGACTGCAATGTATCAACAGGTGGCATCAATAAGAGCTGAAATAAAGGTGCAAAACAAGAGGAGACAACTATGGCATGGTCTTGCCTTAAGGTAAAAAACATGTCTAAACTAAAAACTGTTTTGTTTGGCTGTGCATATGACTGAAATGCTTTTCTTTGCACTCTTCTCTTTTATGTCTTGAACTATTATTTTGTGATTTCTGCCATGTCTTTGTGATTTGTTTTCTGCCATGTCTTTGTGATTTTAATGCATTTTTTCCTGTTGTGTGAAGCACTTTGAATTGCCTTGTGTATGAATTGTGCTCTACAAATAAACTTGCCTTGCCTTGCCTTGCCTTACTCAAAACACCAGCAGAAGCAAATGAGCTCCTTGGTTTTAAGCAGTTGGCTTTTTGACATGTATATGCACTAGGTCAAGTGTCTGCTGCCGGTTCTGAGTTTAAATTGCCCGGGTAAAGTCTAGTTGGGATGGTGATGTTTATTACATTGAACTAAGGGCGGTTTTAAGGTCCTATATTATGCTTTTTTTTTCCAGTTTCATAGTCTACCCTAAGGGCATTGTTGATAATAATTAACATTCTGCAACACCCATACCATAACAGTTATAAAATATCACCCATATCTTGGACCCGGCTTCCCTACCCGCAAATGCAAACTGCTAAGAGCAATCCGCCTCCCCCGCCAAGCCTAGTCTCAGTGTGAGCATGTGTTCCCCGCCCACCCCATGACGTAGCCTAGAGTGGAGATGGCGGGTGTAAACAGAGGCTGATGTATGCGCTGGTACATTGGAATAAACATTTTATACATCAGGGTGATGCGTCGTGTTTAGCTTTATGTCCTGGATCCAGAATCAGACCAAGAGTTTCGAAGAGCGCAGCACAAGTACCTCGAAACTTCAGCAGGATGTTGCCATTTGGCAAATAATAAACTAATGCTAGCATCTTTCATACATCATGTTATTACAGTTTAACATTAGCTTGGTTTTGCTCTTCTTGTTTAGGTGTTCCTGCAGGAAGTATCGAATTATGAGAACTTATGCGGCAAAGACATTCCTAAGGTAATTGTTATATTATGTAAGGAATTAGAATTGTTACTACTCGAATGGAAAACATAAAATTAAATATATTGGTCTATATTTATTATGTTACACAGTTGTACCATTTGTTGGACTGGTTCAAAAGTCAATACAACGATGCTATTCTGAAGTGACATGAACAATGAAGATTTCATACTTCTTTTCTTTGTAATGACCTGCCTGCCTCTGTATGACGTGTCAGCTGTGTCAATACGTCCATCGTCTGTCTGAATACCTACATTTGATATTGTGGCATACATATGGGATACTACACTGTAATAATATGGTGCTCAGATTGCATGTAACAATTAACCTTGACGTAAAAAAAACAAAACACTTTTATTCTATAAATATTAATAATATTTTCTTAAATTATATTGTTATAACATTAAATATTTTTTCCTTCTTCCATGTGTTGGTTGTAAGGCGGATTACTGAGCATCACACTCGTCCTGCCTGCATTCCTGTCCATCCTGGCTTTAATGTGAACTGCCTCAACATGAATGCATTACAAGACATGAATAACATCCATATTTGCACATACCATGAGCAATACATGGGAGCGCAAACTTTGATAATAAGCCACTGTATGCTTTATTTGTTACATATCAAAAGAAACAATGTAACAATAACAAATAAGTAATACGTATATTACAAAAATCAAAATGCTGCTGATTATAACCTGTGTCCTTTTCCTGGCGTCTCAGATGAGTGGCCTGCAGGCGTTTTGGGAGCGGTGTTGGGGACTACTTGGGGCCAGGATCAGAGTGGTGATCCGAGCGTTTCTGAACATCTCCAAGCAGTTTTTTTCCCTTTGTAAATAAACACCATAATAATATAAATGACTAGTAAGCTTGTGTGTCACAGTTGTGTAATTGTGAACTATTACAAACCTGGCTATAACCACTTGCAGAGTCTTTGGAGTCTTTGGAGACTTTCACAGGATGGACACACTGAAATACTGGGTCCTTGTGTGTTGGACATCTTGAATGTGGTTTATGAGGGACGTCCACTTTGCCACTTTCTCTGGTCCTGATTTGGAGGACGATGCTATATAGTAGATGTGTGACAGAGGCGCCAGGCCCAAGACTTTTAATCGGTGTTGAGGACAACTCAAGCCATGTTTGAGCTGCCGCTGCTGTACTACTGTCAGTTGTCCCAACTTTTGCTTGTACACCTAAAAACAAAACAAAAAAAGGACAAAAGCATTTTGTCACTGATTATAGCAAAAACATGAATGCTGAGGCAATGATGCATTTTACTTTTAGACTTGAGTAGACTAAAATACACAACAAATAGGAACAGAATTAGACTAATAAAAGTGTGACTAATTTGAATTAATGCAGGACAAGATGTGATTTATTTTGCTAAACAAGCGCACTTAGCTGCTCTTTGAATACATGTGTGATTAAAAATCTATAGAGTTAAGTGCATGAAAATGTTTTCATTGTGTAAAAACATACCTTCACTTCTGACCTGTTTTAACCTGAGGGTACCAGCAGATCATTGTGTGGAAACTGTTGGAGTGACACTGATTTTTAGGGAGTTTCGGTGCCCAGAGATGGGGCAGAAGGAGCATATGCAGTAGTTCAGTGTGGCTGGATGCCTCCTATGATGTGCCCTAAAACAATAATACAATATAGTGAGTGTCTGCCAAAGTTACCAAAGAAAAGCTACAATCACATATAAAGCGTCAAACACAAGACAACATAAGAAGATCTTTACACAGAATGAGCCAAAAACAACCAAACAAAGCCGTAATAATTAGTTTGGACGCTGAGAAGGCTTTTCATTCTGTTAGCTGGACTTATTTATTTAAAATGCAAACAAATTTCAAATAGACAATTTATTTATAAAAATATTGGGGCTCTTTATGATGGTCCAACATCATGAAATAAAATCAATTGACAGCTGACAGGTCCACTGACTCTGGAAAAAGGGGTCAGGCAGGGCTGCACCTGGTCCCCCCTCTTGTTTGCTTTGTATTTGGAACCACTGGCCCAATTTATTAGACAATCAAAAACAATTCACGGTGTTACAATTGATGGGACGGAACATAAAATTGCCTGCTGCAGATGATGTTCTATTGTATTTGACCAAACCAGAAGCGTCCATACCCAATGTGATGCATTTTCTTCAAAAAAATGGTCCAATGTCTGGATACAAATTAAATGTATAAAAAAACTGAAATTCTCTCATTCTGACATCCCCCTCTGACCTTTAGAAAGACCTATCCATTTAACAGAATCTCTTAGATATTTAGGTGTGGTACTCCATAGAGACCTAACAGTAATTATGGAGAAAAATGTTACCCCTCTTTTTACTGCTCTTAAAAAAGATCTTGCAACATTTAATCCTATCCCCTGCTTAAATTTAAGTCAAAGGATTGCTATAAAAAACTTATAAAAATGTATGTTTTGCCGCAATTTCTCTATCTGTTCCAGACTCTTCCGAGTTCCATCCCCTAAACAGACAGTTTGATGAATGAAATTAAACTATCTCAATGGCAAGGCCAAAAACCCCGTATCCGATTCAAAATTTACAACCATCAAAAGAAAAAGGAGGCTGGGGTTTGCCTTGCCTGAAAAATTACTTTATTTCAGCTCAGATCAGAGCCGCGCCATGCTGGTGTGATCCAGAATATGTGATCCAGAATATGCGATCCAGAATATGTGATCCAGAATATGTGATCCAGAATATGTGGAAAAATATGGAAAAATATTGAGATTAATGTTGTGACGGGGGTTCCGGTACAGGTTTTACTAACAGATGACAGGCGGCTGAATTGTTTGAGGGAACTGGAGAACCCTTGGGTGAAATATGTGTTCACAACTTGGAAAGAACCGATCAAAACATATAACCTAAACAAAGGTGTTAGTCTTAAACTGGTTGGTTTATGACCAAAGTTTTGCACTTAACAGCACAGACTCAAGATTCAAAGAGATTTAAAGTCTGGGTAACTAAAGGTAAAAAAGTTTTAGTTTTTTTTACCAGACTGTAAAAATTAAAAGCTTTGACATGTTGAAAGAATCCTTAGACTTGGAAAAACAGGACTTTTAAAGGTTTTTACAAATAAGGAGTTATTATAATCAAGAAATAAACCAAGCAATTACCACAACTCTTTGACTGAATTATTTATTGAAGCTTATAAATCAGAACTTTCAAGGGGAATTATTTCTAAATAACATAAGAGTATTAACGATTTAAGCAGCCACTCTACTAATTAAATTAAAAAATAAATTGGAACAAGACGGTAATTTGGTTTTGGCGGACAAAGAGTGGGAACGGGTCTGTACATCACAATGAATAACCACAAAATCCCATGTTTGGTTCTGTTGGAAAAATGTGTCACGCTTCTTCATAACACCATATCAAAGTGCCCACTACTCACAGGGAAATGCTGGAAACTATTAGGAGAGTCTGTGGCACCAGGCAAACCATTTCCATGTGTTTTGGGACTGTCCTGTTGCTCAGAAATATTGGACAGAGATCAATAAATTGCTACAAACTGTTTTTGACATCATCATCCCACTCGATTTCAGAACTATGTATTTGGGCCTCAGCGCTCCGGCCATGGACACAGTCAATGGATACCTTTGGAAAATAATCATGGCAGCAGGGAAAAAGGCCATCTCAAAAATATGAATGACAGTTGTAAGGCTCAGCTCTATTGTTCACCTCTGAGGTTCATCTCTAAAGTTTAGCTCTAAGGGTCAGCTCTACGGCTCAGCTCTAATGTTCATTATAGGAGAAGGATACAGAATTTACCACTGTAAATTATATTCTGAAGTAGAATGGCAATCATTGGATGCAAGAAGAGAACAGCACTGCCTTTTGTTAGTTTATAAGGCTCTAGTTGGCATTTTGCCTGATTATTTATCAAGTTTGTTCCTCAGGTCAAGTAGTCACTGCTTGAGGTCTCAGGACGTTTTTGTCTTTGTTCATCAGGTTCAACAGTTCGGTGGCAGCCCCACTCACAGCTCTTACCTCCTCAAAGGTGCCCTTCACGATTCTCCTCGGCCCCCATCCTCTTAATGCCGGACCCTGAACGGCAGTTCGTGGTCGAGGTGGACGCTTCCAACTTAGAAGTGGGGGCCGTCTTGTCCCAGAGGGTGGCCTCCGACCAGAAGCTGCACCCATGCGCTTTCTATTCCCGTTCACGTTTTATCCTGGCAGAGAAGAATTATGACATTGGGAACTGAGAGCTCCTCACCGTCAAGTTGGCGTTGGAAGAATGGCGACACTGGCTCAAGGGGACTAAACTGCCATGGTACGGATGGACCATAAAAGCCTTGAGTACCTCCAGCCCACTAAGAGACTGAAATCCCGCCAGGCCCGATGTGCACTCTTTCCGACCCGCTTCAACTTTTCCCTCTCCTATTGACCGGTTCCCACAATGTCAAGCCCGATGCCTTGTCCTGTCATTTCTTGGGGGAGGAGGGGGACAGGGCCGACCCAGACACCATCCTGCCTTCTTCCCGTCTGGTAACCACACTCACCTGGGAGATCGAGGAGAAGCCCAGACAAAGTGCTTGCCCTTCCAACCGTCTGTTCGTCCCGCCTGACCTCCTAGGTTCTACAATGGGCCCATAGCACTCAACTCACCTGTCATCCAAGGATCCAACGGACCAAGGATGTTGTGCAGTACCGGTTCTAGTGGACGTCACTGGATGAGGACATTCGGGGTTTTGTCAATGCTTGTCCCACCTGCACCACGCCCCTGCCGTTCTTCTACATCCTCTGCCTGTGCCTCATAGTCCCTGGTCGCACATTTCTTTAGACTTCGTCACCGGTCTACCACCATCCAGCGGCAACGCAAAGAACCTGACAGTGGGAGATTGGTTCAGCAAGATGGCACATTTTGCGCCCCTGCCCAAACTTCCATCCGCTAAAGAGACGGCTAAACTCCTCCTCCTCCATGTCTTCCGTCTCCGTTCCAAGGCCCCGGACTACCAACCGGGTCAGAAGGTTTGGCTCTCCACCCGGGATCTTCCACTCTGGGGAGAATTTAAGAAACTGGCTCCTCGCTTCATCAGCCTGTTCGAGATCCAGGAGATCAGAATCAGAATCAGAATCAGAATCAGAATCAGAAAGAGTTTATTGCCATTGTCAATGAACAAAATTCAAAAACGTAGGAACTTGTCTCGGCCTTAAGGTGCAACATAAAACACTGAGTAATAATAAAACAACATATATTCAATCAAAAAAGGGCATGCATTAGGAAACAATTTAAAAATTACTATACAATAAAAATAAAAATAGGCATTTCTATGTACACAAGTTTACAGTTATGTTTAAAGTTATAGTGCAGAAAGTGACAGTGCAGTGAGTGATGAATATTGCAGTTAAAGTGACAGGTGTTTTCAAGTGTTCGTGGAGTCCAACAGCAGAGGGAAGAGAAACTATTCTTGTGGCGGGAGGTTCGGTCCGGATGGACCGTAGCCTCCTGCCTGAGGGGAGTGGTTCAAACAGACCATGTCCAGGGTGAGAAGGGTCAGCTGTGATCCGACCTGCTCGTCCAGAGCCCTGGAGACGTACAGGTCCTGCAGAGATGGAAGTCTGCAGCCGATCACCTTCTCAGCAGACGGCACAATGCGCTGTAGTCTCTGTTTGTCCCTGGCTGTGGCTCCAGCGTACCAACACGGTGATGGAGGAGGTGAGGATGGACTCAATGATGGCCGTGTAGAACTGCACCATCATCTGCGCTGGCAGCTTGGCTTTCCTCAGCTGCCGCAGAAAGTACATCCTCTGCTGGGCCTTCTTGATGAGGGAGCTGATGGAGGGCTCCCACTTGAGGTCCTGGGTGATGGTGGTGCCCAGGAAGCGGAAGGAGTCACGGTGGTGATGGGGGAGTCTGTCATGATGAGGGGGGGCTGGGGGGCTGTGGCTTTCCTGAAGTCCACGATCATCTCCACTGTCTTCTGGGCGTTGAACTCCAGATTGTTACCGCTGCACCAGGACACCAGCCGGTCCACCTCCCTCCTGTAGACGGACTCATCCCCGTCCGAGATGAGCCCGATGAGGGTGGTGTCGTCCGCAAACTTGATGAGTTTTACGGAGTCGTGGCTGGAGGTGCAGCAGTTTGTGTACAGGGAGAAGAGCAAGAGGAGAAAGTACACAGCCCTGTGGAGCTCCTGTGCTGATAGTCCGAGTGTCTGAGACATTCTTCCCAGCCACACGCACTGCTCCGATCCGTCAGGAAGTCAGTGATCCACTTGCAGGTGGAGTCAGGCACGTTGAGCTGGGAGAGCTTGTCCTGGAGCAGAGCAGGGAGGATGGTGTTGAACGCAGAGCTGAAGTCCACAAACAGGATCCTAGCGTAGGTTCCCGGGGAGTCCAGATGCTGCAGGATGAAGTGGAGTGCCAGGTTGATGGTGTCGTCCACAGACCGTGGCTCTGTAGGCGAACTGCAGGGGGTCCAGCAGGGAGGAGGTGAAGGACTTGAGGTGGGGCAGGACCAGGCGTTCAAATGACTTCATGACTACAGACGTCAGCGCCACAGGCCTGTAGTCATTAAGTCCAGTGATCCGGGGCTTCTTGGGGACAGGGACAATGATGGCAGACTTGAAGCAGGCTGGGACATGGCATGACCCCAGGGAGGTGTTAAAAATGTTCTGTGAAGACGTCAACCCGGTGGCAGTGAGGCTCAAACTCCCTAGGTCCATGCGGGTTCATCCGTTTTCACGTCTCCAAGGTTAAACCGGTCCGAGAGTGTGCCCTGGTTCCTGCCGCACCACCTCACCTCCCTCGCCTAATCGATGGAGGTCCCTCCTACCATGTCCATCGCCTCCTGCAGTCTCACGGCGTTGGAGGGGATTCCAGTACTTGGTGGATTGGGAGGAGTACGGCCCTGAGGAAGACACATACCTCATCAGGGACTTCCATCGACGAAACCTTACCCAGACGTCCAGAACCAGGGCACCACCCAGACCACGCCCTCCATCGAAGTCCCTGGGTCCCCCTACTCTGAGGAAGCTGCTTCCTGCTTTCGAATAGTGCAGACGCTTTCCTGCTTGCTCCTGCTTGCTATAGATCAGGGTACCAACGCTGTGCGCCATGAGCAACCCTTGATGGCGCCCGCGAGGCATGCACCAAAAATAACACTACTCATATTTCAACACATACATATATATAAAAAGGTATCAGAAAGCATTTATTAACTTGTTTAGGTAAAAAAGTGTTGTTTCCTTGACTTAACAATGTTAGAAGTGATGATTTGCATTACAAAACAGCAGGCTGTTTCCCCTGACTTTAAATGTTTGAGCAAATAAACATAAATAAGTGTTTCATGTTTAAACATGTTTTTCTGATTATTATTGCTGTGTAAATTACTGGTAATTGTGGATAATATTATTATTGATATGTGAGCAGTCATTTCACAGTGTTTTAATAACTACTACTATTTAAATATCATTATTATAACGTTAGTTATACATGCAGTTTTGTTATTTAGGAAGTTTGTGGCAAACGGGTTTTGTGCCCTCCATACTAGTCAGGGCCCATGAAGTAGCCCTCAGCCTCAAAAAGGTTGGTGACCCCTGCTATAGATACTTTCCTTATTTATTTGGATTTTGAATCAGTTTTTGTCTTCCAAACAGTTTTAATCATGACTTTTTTAAGTAAACCAAGGATTTTAAGAACAATTTTAGAGTTTTAACAACAAATCTGACGAGCCAGCGACATGTCCGGGAGAAGGGAAACAAAAAATTCATGAGCTACAAGCACGGATATTCGCTTTGGAATCTTAAAAAGGACTCCAAGATACAATTCTAGCGTCATACAGTGGTAAGAAGTCCACATTTTTTACAAGAAAAACAGCTACTTTTAGCATAAACCGGCCTGAGTCGTTCCCAAAACTGTCTAAAGACCAGTCTGTATCTTGGATCAAAGATAATATATTTGATTTTTACCACTTTCAGAAACAGAACACAGAAGTAAACGAAACAAAGGAAAAATGTAATACATGACGTGTCCAAAAGGCAGCAGACAGAGAGAGAATCTGTACCAAATGTCAAGGTCGTCTTGATTGGGGATGGCGTGATGCATGAAAAAATTAAAACACATTCTTGTGGGACGGGAATAAAAAGTGTAAAAATACCGGGGACTGTAAGATGGCAGCTTAGTCAGATTGCTCTGTCAGGCTACGGCTAAATCTTTGTAAAATATCCGTTTAAATCACCCATTCACCTGGGGGAATAACTCGTTTATGTGTGGGAGAACACAGAAGCGAACTTTCAAAGGACAAATTCTAAACATGCCGGGTGGATCGCGCAAGAGAACTGGCACTAAACGCCAGGCGAACATGGCCGCAGCGAAGCTGGCAGGTCCAGCTGTGACCCCGGATTCTGCCTCCCCGCCTACCCAAGAGCTTCAGCTCCGGCTCAGTTTCGAGCGCCGCTCCGGAAAAGAACGGGAGCAGGATGGACCCAGCTATCGTGGCGGCTCTGAGGGAGATCACGGATCACATAGACGTACAGAACAAATTAAAACTTTTGAAAGCTAAACATGCAGAAAATGGGAACCATCAAATGCTACAGGAAAAAGAGGCGAGATTAATGGCCTGGTTTCACAAGAAATAATTTTTAAAAAGTGTTATACTGAACAAAGAATACTATGCAAGTGGTTTAAAATTCTCTAAATTGCTATCTTGGAAGCTTAGAAAACAGCAGAGAGGCAAGGCAAGGCAAGTTTATTTGTAGAGCACTATTTGTACACAAGGCAATTCAAAGTGCTTCACACAACAGAAAAAAAATGCATTAAAATCACAAAATCTTAATTTAAAAGTGTCATTTTCAGGCTATCCGTCAAATAGTTCAAGACATAAAAGAGAAGAGTGCAAAGAAAAGCATTTCAGTCATATGCACAGCCAAACAAGACAGTTTTTATCTTAGATTTGAACATTGCCAGAGTAGCAGCCTGTCTCACATCCTCAGGAAGACTGTTCCAGATTTTAGCTGCATAAAACTGAAACGCACATTCCCCATGTTTAGTCCTGACTCTGGGCACCAGCAGGAGCCCGGTCCCTGAGGTCCTCAGAGTCCGAGATGGTTCATATGGCACTAACATGTCCGAGATGTACTTTGGTGCTAGGCCATGGAGAGACTTGTATACAAGCAGAGCTGCTTTGAAGTCTATTCTCTGAGCCACAGGGAGCCAGTGCAGAGACCTGAGCACAGGACTAATGTGATCGTACTTCTCTGGTTCTAGTCAGGACCCGAGCAGCGGCGTTCTGGATGTACTGCAGCTGTTTTACAGCTCGTTTGGAGAGGCCAGTGAGCAGGCCGTTACAGTAGTCTAATCTACTAGAGACAAACGCATGGATAAGTCTTCTCCAGGTCTGGTTTTAGACACTATACTTTTGATTTTGGCAATGTTTTTAGATGGTAAAAAGCTGCTGATGTGATTGATCTGACGTGGTTGTTAAAATTCAAATCTGAGTCCATTATTACCCCAGATTTCTAACTTGATTTGTTGGTTTTATGAGCGAGACTCTGGAGGTGACTGTTAACACTTTCTCTTTGTTTCTGTGGGCCAAAGACGATGATTCAGTCTTGTCTGAGTTCAGCTGGAGAAAGTTGTTTTGCATCCACACACTGATCTGTTGGATGCAGTGACAGAGTGAATCCACTGGTCCATATTCACCTGCCGTCAGTGAAACATAGATCTGAGTGTCGTCTGCGTAATTGTGATAGGACACATTCTCGCTGCGTATCAACTGACCTAACGGCAGCATGTAGAGGTTGAACAGAAGAAAGGTCCCAGGATTGACCCTTGGGGCACCCACAGGTCAGGGGCATCTGGTCTGAGACACAGTTACCAATTTCGATAAAGAATTTCCTGTCTTCCAGATAGGACTTTAACCAGTTTAGAGCAGTGCCAGTGATGCCCACCCAGTCCTCTAGTCTCTGTAAGAGGATCCCATGATCGACAGAAGTCAAAAAGCAGCACTCAGACCTAACAGAATTAAGACTTAGCTTTGCCCGCGTCAGTCTTCAGGTGGATGTCATTTGTCACCTTGACAAGAGCAATCTCAGTGCTGTGATGAGGTCTAAAACCTGACTGGAAAACATCAAATGAGTTGTTCATTAAGAGGAAATCAGTGAGCTGTTGGTAAACAAACTTTTCAGGGACTTCGCCCCAAAATGGCAAGATTAGAGATGGGCCGGTAATTACTCAGTACTTGCTGCATCAAGACTGCTCTTCTTTAGGAGAGGCTTTATGACCGCAGTTTTTCAAAGAAATTGGGAATGTTCCAGATTGAAGCGACATGTTAACTATTTTGAGTGAGTGGTGCTAACAAACTGTTCAGCACAGACTTTAGAAATCTGTGTGGTACACAATCGAGGCAGCATGTAGATGAACTCAGGCTGGTGAGACTCCTGGGCAGTTTGTCATTACAGGTGCAAAGTGAGTCAGCTCTAAGTGTGTAGGTGTTTGAGGGTTATTTTTGCATTGTAGAATTGAATACATTTTTTAATGCCCTGAACTTTGTCATTAAAGAATAATGCAAACTCATTACACTTGATGTGGAAATAAGTTCTAACGGCAGCTGAGCTGGAGGGTTTGTTAATCTGTTTACTGTGGCAAACAGGACACGCGAGTTGTTACTGCAGCTTCCAATTATTCCAGAAAAATATCCTTCCCTATGAAAACACATTCCAGCGCCACAATCATTTAGATTACATCACGCATTTCTAATGTTTTGGCCACATATCAAGGAGATAAACGGCTGATTGTGCACATGGGTGCAGTGGACATACAGCGGGAACAGACTGAAGTTTTTAAAAGAGACCTCTTGGAGTTATTCGATGTGCTTGATAAAATTGAAATCAAAACATTCATAAGTGGACCTCTTCCAAACATCAACAGGACGATAAACAAGTTTAGCCGGCTGCTTCAGCTGAACACATGGCTGTCCAAAGAGTGTGCAACAAGAGGATTGCACTACATAGAGAACTAGCTATTCTGGAAACGAGAGAACCTGTTCAAGAGAAATGGCCCACACACACTATGCAGATATGGAGTGAGTGTGCTAAGAGAGAACCTCCTCCACGCTCTGAGGCATTGGACTGGGCCTGGACAGGGTCCTGAGCAGATAGTTAGAGAAGAGAGGAATGAGAGAAGAATTCCTGCTCCATCAGCCAGAGACTGAGCAAATGTTTCAACATCAGCAGCACCACAACCACAGCCTCCACCAAAGGATTTATTAGCAGCCACTCCACCACCACCAGCAAAGGATTCAACTCTAGCTTCTCCACGATCACCTCCACCGCCTCCAGCGAAGGACTCATCAGCAGCAGCACCACAACAATCTTCACCGCGGCCAGCGCAGGAGTCAATTCAGTTCTTTCCCTCACGGTCCTCATCAAAGGCTTTGGACCCATCTGTGACAGGCCCGGTAGCATTCCTGCCAACGTCCCTGCCCTCAGAGCAGCCCTGGATCCCCCCTGCAACATCTACTCCCACTACAGATTCCTCACTTTCCATCTCCACTCTCACCCAGGGGTCTTCCCAGCCATCTTGAATATCTAATCAAATCAGGCATTAAGATGGCTCCACTCACGCCCAATATAATAAGATCAAGAGTTCTTCAACGATGATGAAGTGTCCCCTGACTGCTGCTATACAGACAAAACCACAACCTAAACCCCCCAAACAAAAAGGGAGGAGGTGTGTGTGCTTTTGTTAGAGATTAAATAGTTACCCACAGGTTGTCCTTTGGGGTGTTTTCAACATTTGAGTATGTATCCTTTAAAATTTAGCAAAAACAGTCTCCATCCATTCTTTTCATTGTTTTATACAAGCCTCCTCAGCACTGCCAAAGTTTTATTGATGATTTTACTGAGATGCTTTCAGTCATATGCACAGACTTTGATGGTTTGGTCATAACATAATATATGATAATAGTTGTGACAGAAACGCTAAAGAACTTCATGCTGTCTTTGAAACTTTCAGTCGTACTCAGCACATGAGTGGCCCCACCCACAGCAGAGGGCACACTCTAGATCTTCTAATTACAAAGGGGGTTAATATTTCAAACGTCAATGTTGTCGATGTTGCTCTGTCTGATCATTTCTGTGTTTTCTTTGACCTGTCTGTTTTTCCCAAACCACCAGCTGGTCCTGCAGTTGTTTGGAGGAGACACATAAATGACAGCACAGGAAAACTGTTTGTGGAAATGATAAACTTTGAAATTGTCTCATGTTCTAATGTAAATGATTTGTTACTGGTACATCTAGTGTTTTGAATGTCCTCGACACCATTGCCCCTATGAAGGCTAAAATAAGCAGAAGGCGCCATGGAGAAATGATGATTCGATCAGGGCACAGAAAAGGGAGTGCCGCCGGGCCGAACGAAAATGGCGCAATTCGAAGCTCCAGGTTCAGAAAGAGATTTACAGAGAGAAGTTGTACATGTACAACCTCATTTTATGTAGAACTAGGGAAGGATATTTTTCTGAAATAATTGGAAGCTGTAGTAACAACTCGTAACAACTTCGCGTGTCCTGTTTGCCACAGTAAACAGATGAACAAACCCTCCAGCTCAGCTGCCGTTAGGACTCATTTCCACATCCAAGTGTAATGAGTTTGCATGATTCTTTAATGACAAAGTTCAGGGCATTAAAAATGCTATACATTCTACAATGCAAAAAATAACCCTAAAACCACCTACACACTTAGAGCTGACTCACTTTGCACCTGTAACTGACAAAACTGTCCAGGAGATCGTCACCAGTCTGAGTTCATCTACATGCTGCCTCCATGTGTGACCTAAAGTCTGTGCTGAACAGTTTGTTAGCACCACTCACTCACATAGTCAACATGTCGCTTCAATCTGGAACATTCCCAATGTCTTTGAAAACTGCGGTCATAAAGCCTCTCCTAAAGAAGAGCAGTCTTGATGCCGCAGTACTGAGTCATTACCGGCCCATCTCTAATCTGCCATTTTGGGGCAAAGTCCTTGAAAATGTTGTTTACCAACAGCTCACTGATTTCCTCTTAATAAACAACTCAGTTTGATGTTTTCCAGTCAGGTTTTAGACCTCATCACAGCACTGAGACTGCTGTTGTCAAGGTGACAAATGACATCCACCTGAACACTGACGGGGCAAAGCCTCAGTCTTAATTCTGTGAGATCTGAGTGATGCTTTTGACACTGTCGATCATGGGACCCTCTTACAGAGACTAGAGGACTGGGTGGGCATCACTGGCACTGCCCTAAACTGGTTAAAGTCCTATCTGGAAGACAGGAAGTTCTTTGTTGAAATTGGTAACTGTGTCTCAGACCAGATGCCCCTGACCTTTGGGGAGCCCCAAGGGTCAATCCTGGGACCCCTTCTGTTCAACTCTACATGCTGCCGTAGGTCAGTTGATACGCTGAACTCTCACCTCCAGAGTCTCGCTCTAAAACCAACAAATCAAGTTAGAAATCTGGGGGTAATTATGGACTCAGACTTGAACTTGAACAGCCATGTCAAAACAATAACATCAGCAGCTTTTTACCATCTAAAAAACATTGCTAAAATCAAAAGTATAGTGTCTAAACCAGACCTGGAGAGACTTATCCATGCGTTTGTCTCTAGTAGATTAGACTACTGTAACGGCCTGCTCACTGGCCTCTCCAAACGAGCTGTAAAACAGCTGCAGTCCAGAACGCTGCTGCTCGGGTCCTGACTAGAACCAGGAAGTACGATCACATTAGTCCTGTGCTCAGGTCTCTGCACTGCCCCCTGTGGCTCAGAGAATAGACTTTAAAGCAGCTCCGCTTGTCTTCAAGTCTCTCCATGGCCTAGCACCAAAGTATATCTCGGACATGTTAGTGCCATATGAACCATCTCGGACTCTGAGGACCTCAGGGACCGGCCTCCTGCTGGTGCCAGAGGACTAAACATGGACTGGCCTCCTGCTGGTGCCCAGAGTCAGGACTAAACAATGGGGAATCTGCGTTTCAGTTTTATGCAGCTAAAATCTGTAACAGTCTTCCTGAGGAGTTGAGACAGGCCTCTACTCTGGTAATGTTCAAATCTAAGCTAAACACTTTTTTGTTTGAAATGATTTTCTTTGCACTCTTCTCTTTTATGTCTTAAAATGTTTTGTGAATTCTTTCTGTCTTTGTGATTTTAATGCATTTTTTCCTGTTTTGTGAAGCACTTTGAATTGCCTTGTGTAGAATTGTGCTCTACAAATAAATTTGCCTTGCCTTGACTCTCGGACAACAAACTAAATGAAGTTAACATTCTAAAATGGTTGGTTTATGATAAAAAATCTTATGCCCAACACCCCTGAGTTTTAATGTTTGGATTAAAAAAGGTACTTTTTTTTTTTTACCAGATTGTAAAAGAAAATCAAACGAAAAGCTTTGATATGTTGAAAGAATCCTTTAGTTTAGAGAAACAGGACTTTTTACATTACAAAATGTATATATATTGTAAATTATGTTTTAGTAAGAAGTTAGTAAATAATATCCATGTTTAAACTCATCAGAAAACCTTCAAACTGAATGACAGATTGGCAGTCTATAGAAATACTGATAATACTGTATGGTGAAAATTGTTTTGAAAAAATGCTCATTTCAAATACAGGTTGCATTGACTTATTTTCAGATGGACTCTGGGCCTTTATATTGGGCCAAATATTTCTGTCATTAACAGTAAATCTCTCAAACTTCTGGTGATCCACAAGCATCTGATCCACAAATGTTGAATCCTCTCTTTATTGAAACTCGTCGGTGTAATCCCTCATTCCTCCAGGAGTGTTCCATGTAGAAACATTCAGTTGTATCTTCTGGACTTTCTCGTTTCGACTCTCATCCAAGAGTCATTCTCAATCTGCCATCTCTTTATTGGTTTGGTTTTGGCTTCACAAACTTATCATATGAACAATCACAATTTAAACATCAGAATCAGAATAGAAAAACAATATTGTAAAACTTGATAGACAGATGACATGATTGTTTGCACTCTCCTCGTTCACACTCAAGTTTACACATACACATGCACTCACACACACACACATACACGCACAAATGCACACACACGCATGCACACACGCACGAACACTTGCACACATACATGCATGCACACGCGCACAAACTCACGCACGCACTAACACGTATACACGCATGCGCACAAACACACGCACAAACACACGCGCGCACACACATGCAAACAAACACACGCACAAACACACATACACGCATGCGCGCACACGCATTTACACGCATGAACACTCGCGTGCATACACACGCATGCACACACTTCACGCACAGACACACGCACACATTTCAAATGGTGTGAAAAATGCAAACGCATTACCTAAATGCCTACACTCCACAACACAGTACAAACGCGCATCCCATCAATACATGTAGTTAAGAATAATCAGCGGATGGTCAAACAAATAATCAATGTCAACGCAGTTAGAAATGAACTAAAATGTGGAAAACCATTCCACAACTCAAATGGAAAATAAACAAAAAACAGAGGGTTATTTTCTTTTGACCGTTTAAGAATGTGAGGATATTTGTCATTTTAATGGAGGAAGACAAAATTACACATTTTGAAATAATTCTGTTTCCATAACACCATGTCTACGTTCCTAATATTCTTAGGGAAATAAGGGAGAATTTCTGGAGAGATTGTGGTTACTAGGGGCTAACTAGGGGTAATTGAAAGAATGCATGTTTTTTAAGGCAGCAGAAACACACACTGGGATCGGTCGGAAAAATGGTTTTGTAACTAATTAATTTGAGATTTTCGACTGAAGCCAATTGATCTTAATTTATTTAACAGCAAATTATGATTGACAGAATCAAAAGCTTTTGAAAGATCCTCAAATAAAGCTGCTACGTGTTGTTTTTTATTGAGAGCATCCGTTTTTTTCAGCAGGAAGTGTTTTATATGACTCAGAGATCTTTGCCAGGGTCAAAAGCTTTGAAATTGGTCGATAGTTATTCATATTTCATATTTCATTCATATTTCATGACATAATTGCTCGACACTGTAGCGCAGCGGTCAGTGCGCTCGCTTCACAGCAAGAAGGTCTTTGGATCAATTCCTGTGTGGAGTTTGCATGTTCTCCCTGTCTGCGTAGGTTTCCTCGTCCACTAAAAACAAGTGTGTGAATGAGTGAATGTCGGACAATGGATGAAAATCAGACCATGGCGAAACTGCCGTACATTAAATGAAACATCTCCATGGAGACAGGCAGAAAGAGTTACATAACCGCCTTGTTTTTCTTGACTTTAGACAATGATTTCAACATAATCTCTCTTATCTACAGCGGTTGCAGGGTTAACAGCGCTTGCTTGTTTGAGTGGATAAAATGCCACGGTTATCAGCCTTCAGCAGATTAAGCCTTGCTCCTTCTTTTACCTCCTTCTGTTCGCCCAAATCCCCACATCACCTCGCCACCGCGCTTTTATTAAATTCTCCTCAATAAAAGACGCTCAGACTGGATTTATTAGGTACTCAGCGCGGCCGTTTAGTTTCCCCGCGTTATGAACTGAAAATCAATAGAAAGCAAAGAAAATGGAAGTCACACCAGTGTTTTCGCCGTTATATTATGTCGGCTGTCGGCGCAGATTCATGGCAAAACAGCCCGGCTTCTGCTAACTCTGCAGCCGCCAAAGAGGAGGTTATTCATTCGGTTGCGTGCCGTGGTCAGATACATTTCCAGGCCCTTTTGGCACATTTGTCTGGGCATGAAGTGGAGCACGCTCAGAAGGGGCGCTGATAAAGGCTGATTGAGATGTCAGATGGAACACGCAGCCGACTGGATTTACGCTTATTTTGTTCCTAAGACCTCCTTTTGAACGCCATAAAGCGGCTCTACCCTTGGAATGTAAACGGCGATGGCATTACACTTAACCTTGTTGGAACCCATACGTGTCATTCATTATTCACTGGTGCCATTTCTTTTCTTAACTCAAGCAGCAGGTTCACCGTGAACTTGGCCCAACGCTGCAGAGATGAGCGCGCTGCAGAGATGAGCGCGCTGCAGAGATGAGCGCGCTGCAGAGGCTCCAGGGCAGGGACGCACACACGCTTTGAAATACACCATATCCTAACACCACTTTTAGTCCGGATTTTGATCCTGGTTTGGACCCGCTTTAGACCTGGTTTAGACCCACTTTAGACCCGGTTTCGACCCGGTTTTGACCCAGTTTTGACCCAGTTTAGACCTGGTTTAGATCTGGGTTGGATCTGGTTTAGTCCCGGTTTAGATCTGGTTTAGATCTTGTTTAGACCTGGTTTAGTCCCGGTTTCAATCTGGTTTAGACCCAGTTTAGACCCAGTTTAGACCTGGTTTACACCCAGTTTAGACCTGGTTTGAATACGGTTTCGATCCGGTTTGGACCTGGTTTGGACCCAGTTTAGATTCGGTTTAGACCCTGTTAAAACCTGGTTTAGACACGGTTTAGTCCCGAATTAGACCCGGTTTAGACCTGGTTTAGACCCGGTTTCGACTCGGTTTCGACCTGGTTTTGACCTGGTTTAGATCTGGCTTAGACTTGGTTTCAACTCGGTTTTGACCCGGTTTTGACCCGGTTTAGATCTGGTTTAGACTCGGTTTCGATACGGTTTCGACCCGGTTTTGACCCGGTTTAGACCTGGTTTAGATCTGGTTTGGACCTGGTTTAGACCTGGTTTAGACCCAGTTTGGAAATGGTTTAGTCCCAGTTTAGACCCAGTTTGGATCTGGTTTAGTCCTGGTTTAGACCTGGTTTGGATCTGGTCTAGTCCCGGTTTAGATCTGGTTTAGATCTTGTTTCGACCTGGTTTAGACCTGGTTTAGACCTGGTTTAGACCTGGTTTAGACCCGGTTTGGATCTGGTTTAGTCCCGGTTTCGATCTGGTTTAGACCCAGTTCTGACCTGATTTGGACCTGGTTTAGACCTGGTTTAGACCTGGTTTAGACCTGATTTAGACCCGGTTTGGATCTGGTTTAGTCCCGGTTTAGACCTGGTTTAGACCTGGATTAGTCCTGGTTTAGACCATGTTTAGTCTCGGTTTAGATCTGGTTTAGATCTTGTTTAGACCTGGTTTAGTCCCGGTTTCAATCTGGTTTAGACCCAGTTTAGACCTGGTTTAGACCTGGTTTAGTGTGGTCAAGCGATAAAAGGAAACATGTCCAGCATCGGCACTTTTGTTGCCACTTTTGTTGCCACTTTTAATATCCATTTCAGAGAATCCTAAGTGAGTTAGCATCACTGCTAAAGCTACATCTGTGAACTGGTTTGGTTTGCCAGGGGTCACGTGACGCATCTTAACCAATGAAATGTCTGGAAACATTATAGCCTAAATAAAGCATTTATAATTGCTATAATTCTTGTAGACAATAACAAGGTTTGTTGTAGATTATTGATAGTATTTTGTAGGATAAAAGCCCGTGACAGTTAAGTCCGTTCAGACTGTGGTCGCGCAGATTCCAGTCGTATAGTATGTAGCGTGTGCCCAGCTTTAGGCGTGTCCTTTTCACTGTGGACTAGCACGTGCTCTTTTGGCGTGGTCCGCTGCGTTGCAGGGCAAATAACAGTTTGTCACGTCTGGGAATCAAATGCCCAACGTAAATCCCCAAAGTGTGGTTATGCGGTAAGTAAGAAGACTGTTTTATTAGCTCTGTTTTGGTGCTAATGCTAAATGATCAGACGGCCCTAAACGCCTCTCAGCCTCGGCTGTAGACTGGGACAAGGGTGGTCTGACTTTGGAGTTCTCAGTGCTTGTAAATGAGTGGCACAGACTTGTATTTTGTCTGATTGATTGAACTGTCCGTCTCCTGCGCAGAGAGGCAGAGGAGTGCGTTCAGAAGGTCCGAGATGACAGAACATCCTCCTGTACCAGACCAGTCCATGCGCCCTCTCCTCAGCCCAGCCGTTTATCCAGAGTCTCCTCTTTCAGCGAACTCCTTCCAAACGTGGGAATAAAGCGCTGAGGCGTCTGGATAATTGAATTACGGCGGACCTCCCTGACAGTTATGTAAATAGTCCTCCAGAGCAGCCCAGATACACAGCCATTACTACAAGCTTTCCCTCACATCTCCCCAGACTTTTTATTACTCGAAAGCTTTTTAACATTAGCACTCTCTTCCTGACAAATTAAATGAGATTTCATTAGCGGGCCCGTCCTAATGGCACAGAACTATCAGCTGTTGGCGCCCGCCCCCCTCCTTCCGCGCACCCCACCAGATTAATCAAATAGCCGGCCCCAGAGTCCTGCGCCGGGGCATCGATCGGAGCAGGTTTGGAGGGTTCGGGCCGGAGCAGGTCTGACGTGTGTGCGTATCGACGTGTCTTTGGAAAACACGGACAGCGCGGCATCCTGAGGGTCCGCCCGATGCTCGCCCTTTGGACGAGAGACGCGAGAAATCTGGCAATACACTGCGGTTGTGTCAATGGGCAAGCCACTTCAGCCACGGGTGCTGACACAGGCTGAGCACCTTCTGCCAAATCCCAAATCACCATGCCACTTGTCATTGCAGTAAATATGACTGCATAAATGGACGGGCAAAAATGAAATACTTTAGTCAAAAAATATAAATAATTTAAATTAAAATCTGTCAGAAGGTTATTACATCAATCAAAAATGTATTTGTAGAGCAAATTCCAATAAAAAAAATGTCATCAAATCACAATACAAACGCATTCACATCATTTTACAAGAAAACATCACAATACAAACAATACAAATAAACCCATAAATAATAATGCACGTATAAATGTCAGCCATCAGATCACTTTGGATTTAAACAGATTATCTGATCATTATCGGATTTGTGGACCTTTCGGATTATTTCAATGACATGCAAATATCAAATCTGACGTGAGTAATGAGAGGGCCCAGACTCCAGAAGAAGGGCGATTTGGCTGTTGACATATATTTGAATCTTTCAACTGCAGAAATCAAATACATTGATTTGAAAAGCATTTTCAGTTTACTTCTTTGGGTTTTTGGAGGATTCTGACAGGATTTGAATGCTTCTTCTGACCACTATACAGAATGAATTTGAGCGTATATATGTACATATACATATTCATGATGATATATTGATTATTTATCTTTTAAAATGATTGTATTTATCTGCTTGTGTAATCCAGTTATACTCTGATTAAAATCTTGAATGAATGAAATGACTGTAACTCACTTGAATAGTCACTTCATCTAATTAGCAGCTAATAACTCACTGCTGATGATGATAACTCCAGTCATTTGTAAGATGTGGTTTATTTAATTATGCCGATTAGAAAATGCTGTTAATTAAGTCATTGAAATAAACAAGGCCGTGCTTTGTCTGTGAGTAAAAAGTGTCGCATTCACGGTGAGCACGCGTCTCTGATGGAGTTGTGTAAAACCATAACTGCCGTTAAATAATGATGCGGGCGTTTCCGTGGTGATGAGTGTGCCTCAGTCATTAGCTGTACTGTTTAACAGCTCGGCCGCGCTGAGGTTAAGCTGCCTGGCCTGTGATCTCCAGGAGGGTGGGTTTGATCCTCCTGCACCCCCCTGCAGCACCCTGAGCACCCACCCTCGCACCACCCACACCAGCCGCACCAGCCGTCCCATCTGCCCTTCTGGGACGGGCAGCTGCAGAGCCATCCCCGGCCCCCGCAGTCAGCGTCACTCGGAGTGGATGCGCGTCTCAAGGTCGCACCTGAGTGTTCAAGGGCAGGTCCAAGTGTAATCGGCACTTAGATCAAAGATTAATCTTATTTGCGATCTATTAGCCTTGATTCTGCCTTCCTTGCCTCTCCCTCCCAAAGCCAGGATTACCGTGATAGTTTAAGATAATGGATTCTTATGGAAGACGAGGTCAAGAAGCGTTCGTGTTTCAAAAGCGTTAGATAATATGATTAATCTAAAAGCCCCTCTCAAAAGAGCTTCCACCTTCAGAGGCCTAATTGGCAAAAAGGCTATAGAATAAATCGGCCATGCAGGCGCCGGGGCATTTTATTAATTACAGCGTTATACTTTCAGCATGTGTAGGTGAAAATGCAATTTGTATCTACTTCACTCACTTATTCTCGAGGCAAAAGGATTCGCTGGGTTCCATCAGCTGAATTGTCTGGGGTTTGAAATGACTTTGTCTTTCAAAGTGGCAGTGACAACAACTCGGACTATCACACAGGCCAACTCGGCAGAGTCAAAGGGAAAACACACACGTCGAAAATACAAACTCTTTTTATGTACAAATATAGAACAAAATTTGACTCCAGGCAGTTTATCACTGTGTTTATTATAATGAATGTGACCAAACAGATGCAGCTCCATTGCATATGATGCAGACGCATTGTCACTCCAAAACAAAATCTTATTGTAATTCCGAAAAATAATATATGTAAAAAACAGACTTGTGTGAATTAGGGCTGCAGCTATCGATTATTTTAGTAATCGAGTAATCTATCGATTCTTTTCTTCGATTAATTGGTTAATTTTTTTGTACCTTCAGTAAACCATTTAAACACATATTAAATACTTTTTTAGATAAACATTATAGCTCATAGTAATAAACAAATACAAAATAAGGAATTTCTGCTTAAAATAACACATTTTATTCTTAATTTCATATAAATTTGGACTGAAGTGAAATGTTGCGGTTTTGGGGACAAACTGTTCTGTTTGTATATAAAGAATATATTTAAGGACTTTATTAACTTGTCATAGACTGTAAACAGTTACAGTAGCTCTGTCACATCACTTAAAATAAGACATTTGTAAAAAGTTATGTTGGGTGGGCCCGGTGGTCCTGGTGTTTTGAGCATTTTGCGTTTTGGCCGTTTTGGCTCGTGTGCCGGTCACTTTGACCTCCGCGTCTCGGACTTTCTGTTTCACAACAGAATGTTATAACAGCCGCGCTCCTCGTGCTGTTTCCATGTGCATTGGCTGTTTAAAAGTACCACTGTGACTGGGAAGCAGAGTTCTTGAGTGGGGGAGCGCGGGGGTCCGCAGTGGCGTGTCAAAGGCGCGGGGGCTGGGGTGGGCGGAGCTAGACGCGGTGTTGAGAGTTGCAGCTCGGGATTATTATAATGGCTCTTTCACTCATCTAAACTCTTCCCAGTCGCACTCGTGAGTTTAAAACGCACCGCTCACTTCCTGTCGCGCCTTCGTCAGAGCGGAACAAGCTCCGTGTGAAACAAAAGCGCCACAAGTCGTTCCGTGTGCTCCGCGCGCCACAGATTCACGTGTTTTTAATTAAATATGTATTAAGTACGGAGTCATCGAGGCAATACAATAATAATCAAAGCTTTTCTGTAATCGAATTATTCGATTTATTCGAGTAATCGCTGCAGCTCTAGTGTGAATTAATGTGTGTATGCATGTGTGTTTGTGCGTGGGTATGCGAATGTGTGTGCGTGCGTGTGCATGTGTGTGTGTGCACATGTGTGTGTGAATGAGTGTGTATGCGTGTGTTTGTGCGTGGGTCTGTTCGCATGTGTGCGTGCGCGTGTGGGTGTGCATGTGTGCGTGGGTGTGTGTGCGCGTGGTGTGCATGTGTGTGTGCATGTGTGTGTGTGTGTGTGTGTTTGCGTGTGCATGTGTGTGGGTGTGGTGTGCGGGTTGGGTGTGCATGGTGTGTGTGTGTGTGTGCATGGGTGTGTGTGTGTGTGCATGTGTGTGTGCGTGTGTGTGTGTGTGCATGGGTGCTTGTGTGTGTGCGTGTGTGTGTGTGTGTGTGTGTGGTGGTGTGTGTGTGTGTGTGTGTGTGAGTGCATGGGTGTGTATGGGTGTTGCATGGGTGTGTGGTGTGTGTGCATGTGGGTGTGTGTGTGTGTGTGTGTGTGTGTGTGTGTGTGTGTGTGTGTGTGTGTGTGTGTGTGTGTGTGGGTGTTAAGAGCTTTGAGTGACATGAAGGACCAAAACCTGCTGCAGCTGGAGTTGTACTTCAGACCAATCATCAGTCCTGTTTGGGAGCTCTTCTCTGCCCCTTCCTTGACCATTCGCCAGATTTGTGGGAGGTCTTCTGGCCGTCTACGACAATCAGAAGAAGAAGAAGAAGAATCTGAATTGTTCTTATTTATTGATTGATTGTTTTCTTAATAACAAGGGAAAAAACCAAGATAAGACACCAAGAGTGAAAAAGTGAACTCCAACTCGACCCTCGGTCTCACAAACCTTTGGCACGTCACATTCACTTTCATGTGTGGGGACCGCCCAAAGTGCAGCCAATCAGAGCGCTGCTTTCGAAGTTCACTTCAGCAGTCTCATTTTTTCCCAGAGTGCTGCATTTACAAGACCACGAAATGCACTTTTTTAGACATAACTCTGACTATCATTATATTTAGGTGTCGTCTACACCGAAGGGCCGACACCGAAGGGCCTACACCGAAGGGTCTACACCGAAGGGCCGACACCGAAGGGTCTACACCGAAGGGTCTACACCGAAGGGCCGACACCGAAGGGCCGACACCGAAGGGTCTACACCGAAGGTCCGCAGCACGTTCAGACACTTCGGATGAGTGGATACACAAAGTTATTTGTCACTTCTCCTAAATAAAATGAATACTTCACTTGGACGTCTCGCCCTGTGGGACCTGAACCCCCCGCACTCACCCCCCTCACCCCCCCTCACCAGACCACTAATACAATCAAATCCACAATCCTTATATAACTTCAGCGTCTACTTTGTCCATCTCAACCTTTAGGTTCTGAACCACAACACAACGTCCTGTTGTTGATGACACGATTTAGTCCGCCACGATTGACATTTCCGTAATGCAATGAACGGGTACAAAAAAAGACTTAAGGCTTTCCCAAAATGCTACGTTAACATTTCAAATCAGCATCCGGGCTCTCATGCTCCTCCAAAGGTCAGCCGCACAGATGTATTGATCCAGGAAAGTACAACCTCAAGAAACACAAATGCTGCTGGATTCACGCACTCGCCTCTAACTAAAAAAGAAACGCTGAATTGTCCAACAAATTGTAGTATTAATCCAACACACATAATACATGCGCCTCGAAAAGAACTGGGGGGCACAGTTGGCAGAGTGCTGGACTTCTGCTCCGAAGGTCGGTGGTTTGAATTCCGCTCTCGACATCCTTGGAAGCGTCCACTGCGTGTGAACGTGAGTGCTCCCGAAAAAGTGCTATGTGACATTGTAAAATATCACCTGACCAAATGTTATGAAAAATTGAGGATATTTCAATTCAGTTTATTTTTGTAACGTCCAAATCCCAACAGCAGTTCCCTCGAAGGGCGATTGAGATGTTGATTATGGTTCTGAAGTGACACGGTCACTCTGCTGCGCTGGGGGTTTTACCCGCATCATTTCTCCTGCCCCCTGGTGTTGGCAGTGCTGAGGCTCTTCATAGGACAGGGCTATTCAACTTTATTTTCCCGAGGGCCAGATTTTTTGGAGGGTCAAGACCTCGGGGCTGGAGCTACACCACTGTAACAAAATATCCCCAACACTGTTTCAGTAAATGAAGTACAATACAATAAAATAACTACAGAGAGATTTGATTTTTGTAAGAAAAACCACAATATAATACAAAATGCTTTACCAACATCGCTTTGTAAAATGACCCATCCACAACTGAACCAGAATTAAACTAGGACTGGACCAGTACTAACCAGGTCTAAACCAGGACTAACCCAGAATCAAAACAGGTCTAAAACAAAATTAAACAAGGACTAAACCAGGTCTGAACTTGTGCTAACCCAGAATTGAACTAGTGAACAAGATTAATTATTATTATTTGCAATGTTTGGGAGATGGGTTGTGGGCCGGATCAATCACTTGGAGGGCCTGATTTGGCCCCCGGGCCTTATGCTGAATAGCCCTGTCATAGGATGACAGCTGAAAATCTCGGTTCTTGGCCTGTGACCAGCCCCGCCCGTTCTACAACATCCCCAGAGAGAGTTTGTGGACTGAAAGAACTGGCATCAGGAGGAACCGGAGGACTCCAAGAAATCCCTCCAGCGTGTGCAGCGAGCACGTTGTTTCAGGCGCTGGTAAAAGTACACATTAAACTACCACGTTAACTATGTGGCTATGCTATGAAACATTATTAGACTAGTTGCGGACATTAGCCTCATTTCCTACTGTCCAGGTACTTTCAGGATCAGACAGTGCGTGCTCTCGAATGCTTTGGGGCTGGTCCGTACAGAGAGCGGCGGTGGACGATTACACGGCGTTTGTTTTCATGAGATGTGCTGTTTGAACACAGAGGGACGTTCTCAACAAATCCATGTATTATTAAAAACACTTACTGTGAGCGAGTTTGCCACGTTTAATGCCAAACAGTACAAAATTCCAGGCAAAGTGATGAATCTGAGTGGCGCAGACTGCAGAGCTCCAATAGAGAAGTTACATGCTGTGTCTTTAGTTACTGGGACTTTGTATAGTATTGTTATGACTATATTTTTATATTTTTGATCATTATTGCTCCCAATCGTTTATAAATCGTCATCCCACTGAAAATCCCTCCAAACGTGACACATCACAGTGACACACATTCAGGGGGACATTCCCACTGAGCAGCAATATCTGACCGTTTAAACATTTTGGGAACTTTGGGAACTTTGTTCAATTAAAATGTTTTGTTATAGAAAACAGAAAGAACAAAAATATAAAAGTGACACTTTTGTTTTTGCTCACATTTTTCAGGAGCTGATTTTTGTATAAACACAAAAGACCCATTTCTCTCTGAGATAATCCATGCCACCTCGAGGTGTGGCATCTCAACATCAGACAGCAGGAATACTGCAAAAGAAAATCGAAACATACAAACTAAATAGCAAAAAGAAGTTATTTCAGTGCAATCTATGCTCTTAGTCACCCTGAATGCAAAACATCAGTCTGTTATTAAGTGTGTTCTTATTGATTTCTTTATCATTCAGAAAGTTTGATTTGGTAAAGTTGTTCACAGACTAGAGGAATTGTGATCGCATTGACTGTTGTTTGGTCTTGGGGTCAATAGTTGTGAATAATCATTGAATTGTGACGTTTCTTCTCAAAATAATGGCGAACACTAAAATGTTCTATTGTAACATCTCTGTACCTAACTCAACATTTTACTTTGAAGTCATTTTAACTTGTGCATTTGGGTGTTTTTGCAGTGTTCCTTCAAAGGTTAGCCTCGCAGATGTATTGATCCCACTAAGTACAATCTCATTTGAAATCCAAATGGCGTGCGCTTGATTCCCGCGCTCGCCACTAGCTAAACAGATAATAGATGGGCCCTGATAAAATATACCCAAATGTGGCGGGCTGCTGATAACCCCGGAGACTGTGGCTCCGTATCTGCTCCAGTCATCAAGCGGTGAATATTTATCACCCTGTACAGGCTTCTTCACACTCGCATGTTGTTTAGCGCACAAAACAGGTCCTCTAGAGCCGAGCGACAAAACACAAAAGCCTCGCTCCAGCCAGGAACGCAGAGACAGGGCCAGCTCATTGGCTATGCACGCAAAGGTCAATATCATCTTTGTAGAATCAATGTAGGATCAGGTTTTGTACTGGAAGGTTGGGCTGGTTCCAAAACCCTGCTTTTACTAATGAAACCCATGCATTTCTTCCAACAAAAACATTTGCATGATCACTTCTGATAAGTCAATATTTGGGAAAATATTAACAGATTTGTAGATGCCTGAAGAAGGTGCTATTGTTCGCAGTTGTTAAGACTGTCACTCAAAGTCTCTATTGTTTGGAATGACATAGTTTATTGTAGTGAGTGCTCAATACCGCTGACCGAATGAGCCTGAGAGTTGTAAGAAAAGGCACGAGCTGGAGTTGGAATGCAGGAGAAGTTTATTCAGCATCAGAATGGGCATGTTCATACGGTCCATGACAGCTCAGGACTCTCGTATAACTTGCTGCTGAACTGTCAGACACTGGGTGTCCTCAGACTCCGGTCCGGGTGTGGTTTGGGACCTGTGCGGGTTACTTGCACATTGCCTGTTACACCAGCTCCAGCCCACTGCAGATTCATATTGTTTTGTGCAAGAACACTTGTCTCATGACCTGGAAGCCGCACCAGACCCGCGTGGCTCCCGGACCTGCGACCGCAGAGCGCGGTCAGGAGACAGGACAGGAGGTGCTGGATGCTTCTTTGATGAGCATTTGACTGCACGTGAATCTGCGGCACACACTCAAGAGTTTGGGGTACTTGATTCTTGTGGTTGGTAGAGACTTGTGTGCAGGAGATTCTGAGTTCAAACCTGCAGCAGACACACGTGTTTGTTTTATACCAAAGGTCATACCAAAGGTATAAAAGGCCTGTCTGCCTTAAACGCAGGACAATCTACTTTTACTTTTACATGAATAATATCCTGGAGCAAG
The DNA here is from genome assembly GCA_015082035.1 of Chaenogobius annularis. Taxonomy (NCBI): domain Eukaryota; kingdom Metazoa; phylum Chordata; class Actinopteri; order Gobiiformes; family Gobiidae; genus Chaenogobius; species Chaenogobius annularis. The sequence continues at coordinate 313,669 of BJKM01000538.1, forward strand.
ATCGAAACTTTCTGGAGCTGATGGAATGATGTGAAAAGTTTTATGAATTCTCAGTGTTCGACACGCAGTTGAGAGGATTCATTCTGGGCTCACCTGGATATTCAATTGTGTTTTTGTCTGATGTTTTCTTTTTACTCTTAAATGGTAATGGGCTCGACGTCGCTCCTTCTCCATTCATTTCCAATGGGACCTGTGAAAATCTCCCTCAGGTCAGCGACAAGCTGAAAGTAGTGCTTGTGAAAACCTCACGCTCGTGCATGTTGACGTGCGCGCGTGGGCCTGCGAGGCGATCCTGAAAGTTTCTACTTTTGTCTCTGTCGCCCACATTGCAGCCAATCAGAGAGAGAGTTTCTTTGACAGAGCGATGAGCTGACAGGAACAGAAGAACTGCGCACATTCAGAAACAGGAAGGAAAAATACTTGTATTTGTTCAATTTTGTATTTCACAAAACTATTGGACTCTGCCTATGAAAGTAAGTGGCCTCCTTCGGCCCCTGCTCAGCTTTTTTCCATGATGAAGCCGAGTCAATTCAACTATTTTAGCAAGCCCCTTGTGACAATTCATACATGCCACTTTTCATCCCTGACATGCTTTGAAATATTAAAAGTATGCTTAAAACCTCATATTTCCCTTGAATTTCACCGCCGATGAAATGTTTGGGAGATTCACGATCTGCCCTGGTCCTGAGTGTGACGTCTATGTTCAAAATTTGTATAAAGACATGGAGAAATAGTGGCCTGTGCTTTCTTGAAACGGCTAATTAAACATGTGAGCAACGAGTCCAAACAGAAAGCTAATGAAACTTTCATGGTGACATTTTCTATCATGACATACTAGTGATATATATATTCTGCAATAACAATAAAATGGCGTTTTGGCCTATGATTATTAAACACATGTAATTTCGTTCACATTGGTCGCTCTGAGTTTCCACCACGCTAATGGCGTCGTCTAATCGTCACAGTCAGTTCTTGCTTTGACGCCCGTTCACCGTGTTTGCGCTACTCGATTGGCCCGAGCTGGGGATGGAAAGTCTATGACATCACGAAACATAAGGGCAAAATGATCTTTTTCCATAACAGGTTTCTAAACAACCAAGACAGAGAGCGCGTTCTTCGAGCTGCATGGATCAAAGGGGACGTCCGCTACGGCAACAGGAGGATTTACTTAACTCCAGATCTAGCGGAGGGAAGCAGCTGAAGAGGAGACACCATTGACATGGTTTGGCCTTTCCAGCCAGTTTGTTGGTGACATATAAAGGTAAAAAACATGTACTCAAAACCTCTACAGTCACTTTACAAACACTTTTCAGATATAAAGCCACATCATTTCCATCTCTGCAGTAGCCTATCAAAATCCTGGCTTCAGTCCTGTCTGCCTGATAGGTACATAAGAGCTTCCACCTCCTCCTCTACGTGACTTTGTTAGTGTGAGGGCCTTTGCTGACCAGCCAAGACCACATGCTTTGAAAATACTTTACAAAGACGTTTTGGTTTGGAATCCTATCCAGCCGCTCCAATTTTCAAAGGGCATGATTGACAGGCGGATTAACCAATCAGAGAAACGCATGTGTGTCTAAACAAACATGGCAGCTTACCAGGAAAAAATTTTATAAAAATAATACAAAGGACTGAGAAGAGAACTGTCGCACATTTCTGCAGAGTCAACAAGCGACGCACTAAACTCTGTAAATCTGAGGTAAATCAAGTTATATGTTTTGTTGTTAATGTTCCATAAATGTTTGAGAGGAGAATTCTCCCGCATTTGAGAGACACGTGGCACAAACTAGCAGTGGTTGGACTGATTGCAGACTCTGCATTTGGACGGAATGTAGGAGGGACTGGCTGGTCAGGCAAGTGAGGTCTCACAAGGTTACAAGAGGATCATCGAGGGGAGATTGTCTCATTCCCCTCAGGAAGACAACCTTTCGACCGTCAGATTTCTCCATCGAAGGGAACACCGTCCCGACAGACATTAGGAACATCTCCACCACTGTTTATTCTGCACTTACATAGAAAATGTATTTCATGTAACCAAACCTGTCAGCATTGAATCCTGGGTGCTGCCATCTTGTGGTTACTCCTTGATGTGCGTCTTTGTATTTTAAAATACTTTCACACATTTTACTAACTCTTTATTTTCTGTAAACAAGGAATGTTTAGTGTTAATGTCACTTATTCTAATGCAGCCTCTTAAATTCTTGTGCATGATGTTTTTACTGTGCTTTTTAAATACTTGTGTTACAGTCTGGACAATCTGCACAATACTAACCAAATGTTACTGTTATGCTCTTTACATTACAGTATTTTCTAACTATGATCCCTCTTCCCAAGGTCTACAGATTGCATCTTGGCTAACACTGGCATATTATATGGTTGTACTGTTGGTCAATATTCACTGTCCTTATAATAAATAAATGAATAAATAAATAAAAAGTAATTGACACTTTATCAGACATTTTGATGATACCAAGATGGCTGCTTTGTTTTAAGCATTTTATTTTATGAAACATTTTTGTTATTATGAGGATACTAAACTAAAATGGGTAGTTACTAGCCTATTTGTTTTAAGCAATTGACTTTTCTGACATCATACACTATGCAGCTGTAAAACAGCTGGTGGCGCCGCTGTCAGGGATGTCACGGCCCCAGGCCAAGGCATAGCCGAGGCACAGCGCTGCTGTTACCAGTGGAGCCACAATCACAAGACAACTGGTGTTCCTGCCCGAAAACGCGACTCTGTAGCAGGGACCCACAACTGCCGCATCTGGCCCAAAGCCCAGCTCGAGCCCCCCGTCTCTGGCCGTGTATGGCGATGGTTCACAACACTGTAATCGATAGTCGAACCTCGGATTCAGGAGGAGCAGAGTGGTTTTCGTCCTGGTCGTGGAACACTGGACCAGCTCTAGACTCTCCATCAGGTGCTCGAGGGTTCATGGGAGTTGGCCCAATCAGTCCAAATGCTTTTTGTGGATCAGGCGAAGACATTCGACTGTGTCCCCCGTGGTGTCCTTTGGGGGTGCTCCGGGACTATTGGGCCCTTTGCTCAGTCTGTCCGGTCCCTGAATGACCGGAGCAGAAGCTGTGTTCGCATTGCCGGCAGTAAGTCAGGGCTGCCCTTTGTCACCGGTTCTGTTCGTTGTTTTATGGACAGAATTTCTAAGTGCAGTCAGGGTTCGAAGGATGTCTGATTTGGGGACCACAGGATCTCATCTCTGCTGTGTGCAGACAAAGTTGTCCTGATGGCTCTACCAAACCCGGACCTACAACATGCACTGGGACGGTTTGCAGCCGAGTGTGAAGTAGCCGGGATGAGAATCAGCACCTCCAAATGGTTCTTAACCGGAAAATGACCTATAGTCATGAGCCTGCTCACTGGCCTCTCCAACGAGCTGTAAAACAGCTGCAGTACATCCAGACTAGAACCAGGAAGTAGGATCACATTAGTCCTGTGCTCAGGTCTCTGCACTGGCTTCAGGCTCAGAGAATAGACTTCAAAGCAGCTCTGCTTGTATACAAGTCTCTCCGTGGACTAGCACCAAGGTACATCTCGGACATGTTGGTGCCATATGAACCATCTCGGACTCTGAGGACGATCTGGAGGCCGAAAACACAATACAGTACCCTCATACTGTATTGTGTTTTTATGTGTTTTTAACATTGTAAAGCACTTTGAATTGAAATCTACAAATAAAATTGTATTGAATTTGATTCCATCTCAAGAGCCGCCTATTGTGGTGCGCCATTGGTCCATGTGACTGTTGGCATCATAGCACAGAGCCATAGACTAGCATATTTATTTATTTAATTGCTGTGAGGTGAGAAGTCTAACCACTTTGCAACTGTATTTGCCTGCCATCACATAGTTGCTGTAAAATTCAATCAAAATGATCCAGAAATCAGAAAAAGATGTTGAAGCAAGTTGTTAATCTGTCTCCATCTCCATAAACGGCCGTGTAGTGCTTTGACATGGGATCAGTGGGCTAAGCACTTTTCCAATAGGTGACGCATTCTATGGCCTTATCAATAACATCCCAGCTCATTATGAACGACTTACACATCACCAGTCGTAAATTTCACACTAGATTGATTTACACGAGGACGCAGAGGGCCAGTGCATGCAGTTATCGCTCTCTGAAGTACACTCCACAGGATCCAGAAGCCATTTCAAGAGTTGGTCATTTGCTGGTGTTAATAAGATTGGAGATCCTTTTTAGGAGTGATTGGCGGATCGATATCCCAAAAATTTTAAAAATAGATTATTTATTTTTTTGTTTAGCTGCACATTAAATGTTTAGATTGCTTCAAGCTGGGATAGAGTGAAGATTACAACCTTCTCTAAGGCCTTATAAACATGTCGAAGCCTGATCTCATTCGACCTTGAAAGCTAAGCAGTGTTGGGCCTGGTAAGGACTTGGATGGGAGACTGCTGGAATGCCACGCGCTGTTGCGACATTTTTTCTAGTTCAAGCCCCAGCTCTGAACACTAAAAAATATATACATAGATTACACTAGAAACATTCGAGAAATACATTTATAACTTTGATTCACGTCAGAGCACCGTTACGAACATTTTACTCAAGTAGGAAAAGTATGGTGCATGTACTAAATTACATTATGGCGCATATAATAACTCCTTCAGAACTTTATGGCTTTCAGAGTCAGAGTCTGTACATTCCCAAATCATGACTTATATCTCAACTGGACTTTAATGGGGAAGCAGTAATGGGCAGTACATGTAGTATTTGTTTTGTTTTTTAATTAAGCTTTTTTTTTAATAAATTTTTTTTGAACAAATCAAAATGCATAAAACTAAAGCGATTCTGAATCAATTGTATCCTGGTTTGGTCTGATCGTGGTTTAGTTCTGATGTCGCCTTTGTTTGCTCCTGTTCTAATTAAGTCACATCCCAGAAGCTCAGGAATAGTTCCAGTTTAGTTAAATTTAGATTTAGATGTTGTGTGTGCAAGTGTGAATGGAGCCAAAGTTAGTGGCCCAAATATTTCTCAGGTGCTCCTCGGGTGTATTACTGTTAACACTCCTTTCCAATTTAGTACATGAAAATCCTTTTATTTTCTGTTTCATTTTATCAAATCTACTGTACAACCCACAACTTTTTATGTGAACAATCTCCTTCCATAATGTGCATTTTCTTACAACATAAAGCATAACGCCACTCTTCTTTTCCCGGTGGCCATCCCAACTTTCCATTACTGTACAGCGTGACGTACTTTTGGGTTTATCTCCTCAGCCGACCATGTAATCCTCCTTTAACTCCTTCCCCATCTATCGGCTGTGTGGAAGGCCTATCTTCTGCGCGGCATAATCGTTGCACCGAAATGAAGCGGGCTATGCTAATGACTCTAATTGGAGCGCTAATAGAGTCTCATCCGTGGCTCGCAGCTTTTGGGGGGCCCGTGTAATCAGTGTCGACAGTCGTTAAGCCAATGCGGAGCCGGGCGCCCGAGTCAGGAGAGGGCCCGGGCGTTCCAGCTGACACTATCCCAATCTTCCCGGACCCATTAAAGAGCAGTTTGAACACATTACCAACCATAACATCCTTGAATATCACTGATTTTATTTGCAGTATCAAACATTTCATTTCACGCGCCATTAATGGGAAAGTGCTGAGGTTCTAATGCTAGCAAACATTTAGTGAGTACCTGGACTCGGAGATCCAATTAACTCTGGTGACAACATGGCCAATTAAACACACAAATAGGTGAGTCCGGCGCCGGTTACTGCCCTGCTAATTTTGCTTTTGAATACACCGTAGTGGAAAATAGAAGCGTGGAAATGGTCAGGTGATGTGGAAGCAAAACAGAGCGTAGTCGCTATGTTATGACATTTAGTAGAGGAATAAACAGGAGCGGAGAGGTGGAGGCCGCCAAACTCTCGGCAACATTAGAAGTAGAAATCAAAGCATTTACCTAACCTTTTTGCCATTTTACATCTTATTCTATATAGTTATCAAGTTGAAAAGTTATTTATTAAAATGTTGCATTTGACAGTTTCGATGCACCTTTAAACCTTTATTAACACTTCGAACAATAATATTAGGTTATTATAGCATAAAATGTTTTAAATTTTTTCAATTTTACAGTAAAAAGTACTACTTTTTGTTGTTTGGGCCAACTTAGCAGGAAGCCTGAGGGCCAACAAAAATTGGTCTGAGGGCCGTATTTGGCCCCCGGGCCATAGTTTGGACACCCCTGGTCTAGAGGGAGAGCATTGCCCAAAGGCACAACAATCAACATGGAATCAATGAGTGTCAAAGAGGGAATATTATTCACCCCGGGTGGGTGGGGAGTCCTTGCCCCAAGTGGAGGAGTTCAAGTATCTCGGGGTCTTGTTCACGAGTGAGGGAAGGATGGAGCGTGAGATTGACAGTTGGATCGGTGCAGGGTCTGCAGTGATGCGGTCGCTGCATCGGACTGTTGTTGTGAAGAAGGAGCTGAGTCCAAAGACAAAGCTCTCGATTTACCGGTCAATCTACGTTCCTACGGTCGAAATGAGTTTCCCCCGTAGGGTGGCTGGGTGCTCCCTTAGAGATAGGGTGAGGAGCTCAGTCACACGGGAGTACAGCCGCTGCTCCTCCACGTCAAGAGGAGCCAGCTGAGGTGGCTGGGGCATCTGTTCTAGAGCCTCCTGGCTGGCTCCGGAATGCCTCGGGAGGAGCTGGAGGAAGTGTCTGGGGTGAGGGGAGGCTGGGAGTCCCTGCTACCGGTGGATGGAGTTTGCAAAATAAACTCTTTGAAGCTTTTAATAACATTATTCCCTCATCGAAAACTTGCCAGAAGTAATTTTGGATCTCTCCTGGGCACTAATTGAATCTTCTTTACGGATTTGTACAGAGGACCGCACACAAGCTTACATACCAGGATGCATCAGAATCAGAAAGAGTTTATTGCCATTGTCAATGAACAAAATTCACAAACATAGGAACTTGTCTCGGCCTTAAGGTGCAACATAAAACACTGAGCAATAATAAAACATTATATATTCAATCCAAAGGGCATGCATTAAGAAACAATTTAAAATTACTATAGTATAAAATAAAAATAAAATAGGCATTTCTTTGTACATGAGAATTACAGTTACATTTACAGTTGTAGTGCAGAAAGTGACAGTGCAGTGAGTGATGATTAGTTGCAGTTAAAGTGACAGGTGTTTAAGAAGTGTTCATGAGTCCAACGGCAGAGGGAAAGAAACTGTTCATGTGGCGGGAGGTTCTGGTCCAGATGGACCGTAGCCTCCTGCCTGAGGGGAGTGGTTCAAATAGACCATGTCCAGGGTGAGAAGGGTCAGCTGTGATCCGACCTGCTCGTCCCAGAGCCGCCCACACGAGGGGCCCTGGGACAGGTACAGGTCTCGCAGAGATGGAAGTCAGCAGAGGGCGCTGTAGTCTCTGTTTGTCCCTGGCTGTAGCTCCAGCGTACACACGGTGAGTGAGGATGGACTCAATTATGGCGGTGTAGAACTGCACCATCATTCTGCACTGGCAGCTTGGGCTTTCCCTCAGCTGCCGCAGGAAGCACATCCTCTGTTGGGCCTTCTTGATGAGGGAGCTGATGGAGGCCTCCCACTAGAGGTCCTGGTGATGGTGGTGCCGAGGAAGCAGAAGGAGTCCACGGTGGTGATGGGGGAGTTGTCATGATGAGGGAGGGCTGGGGGTGTGACTTTCTGAAGTCCATGATCATCTCCATGTCTTCTGGGCATTGAACTCCAGACACCGCCGGTCCACCTCCCTCCTGTAGACAGACTCATCCCCGTCCAAGATGAGCCGATGAGGGTGGTGTCGTCCGCAAACTTGTTTCAGTTTTACGGAGTCGTGGCTGGAGGTGCAGCAGTTTGTGTACAGGGAGAAGAGCAGAGGAGAAAGTACACAGCCCTGTGGAGCTCCTGTGCTGATAGTCCGAGTGTCTGAGGCATTCTTCCCCAGCCGCACGCACTGCCTCCGATCCGTCAGGAAGTCAGTGCTCCACCTACAGGTGGAGTCAGGCACGTTGAGCTGGGAGAGCTTGTCCTGGAGCACTCTCCCACTTGGCCTCTCCCTGCAGGTCTTCTGCTCTCCCCTCACAGAACAGCACGGCAGATAGCAACTACACACCTTCAACACCGAGGTATACGAGCGATCGCTGTTATTGTCTTCTTTTGGGATTTTTGGCTCACACACGGCCCTTGATAGGCAGAAAGTGATTGCAGCAGGCCAGAGTGAGGTCTGTTTTAGATTTTATTTGCTGTTTCATGGCCGACATTTCTGTTGATTTTGTTTTATATAATAGAGCATGTCACATGAACATGATCTATCGTCAGAGCCACGGCAATTATTATTGTAAGCAAACCTACAACAGGCTTTCACCGTGGAACCGAGGTCATAAAATCTGTTGATTTGACTGTTTATTAGCTCCACTGGTAGCGTTGCTCCTTTCGCAGTGTTGTGTTTTCTGCTTCCCGCTTTGACGACGTGTGGCATCAGAAACTATTCTCCATGCTTCAGACTTTCGCCTCTCTTTGTGAGAGAGGTGAGCTGTGAGCGAGAGGCGGGGCCACACTTATAACAGAGTTTGTGAGACAGAGTTACATATGAATGGAAGCTGGTGTATCATGATATGAAAATGTTCATATTTTAAGAATTGTGATGAATCGAATCGTAGGTCCTGAATCGAGAATCAAACCGAACTGTGAGATTCCAGAATCGTTACAGCCCTACCAAGAACTATAGCTTCTTCAACAAAAGCTTGCTGGATAATGGACTGTATCTCAGACTCTAAAGGATTCCCTTCCAACAAGTGAGTCTGCAACTTGTTTTGAGCAACAGGTTTGGCTGTGAGTCCCATCACCAGAGCCACCACATGCAATAGTAATTACCTTTCAAATTCTCTCTTTTGTTTTTATTACTGTTATATTATACATTCATAAACATGTGTGTGCTTGTGTTGTGCTGACACTGAAGGGGAGTGAGCAGGAGGAGGGGGGAGGGATTCCAGTCTAATAATTGTTTCCAACCAACACTAAACCAAAAAAGGTTACATGGTGATTTATACATGCTGTGTGTTAGCAATTAATAGTGCACAGAAGTTTAATATGTTCAAGCGTAGGACCACGCCTCAATCTCTTCCTCCTGCAAATTACTAATCCACTCCTCAACCACACATCTAATTGCACAGAAGCCCTATTTATACAGGCCTATCCCAGTATCACTGGTTGTTTCTGCTCTCGAGACAGACAGAGCAATCAGATATCAATTAAGAACCTGACGCAGGTCCCCCCCACAGTCAGCAGGCACGATCATGTAGCCTCTGAACGCCGCGTGCCTTCTCTGTCTACCTCCTAACTCCAGGACGTCTACCCGCTGACCTCACCTACATAGCCGACAGGACTCACGCTCTTGGCAGTCACAGTGGCCCAGCAACTGCCTCGATAACCACCAAGGCACCAGACAAGACATCAGAGACTGGACCGCAGCAAGCCCGCAATGGGCATCGAAGAAAGAAGACATCCCATTAGCAGTCATGACAATAAAGCCAGGCTTTCACTACGCGTCATCCATCCACTTCAGCCTTTGCACTTGCTGGTTCCCAGTCCGGATCAACTTCTCCTCCTCATTCACCCTACTGCCTCAGCACCTCATGTGTTTCATCCAATCTCATCCAAGATTGGACCGTGGCCCGCCTGCAACGTGCACGGAAGAGGAAAGCTTCTGCTTTTGCTGTTGTTACATGAAGTTTGGGTTGCGAAAGTAACCCTGGAACCCTGAAACATGAATGAGCTTGTGCACATCTGCTGACATCATAGCTGCACCTTCGGATTCGCCTCTACTACAACCAGTCTCCAGCTCCCCCTAGTGGTGGCCAGGTCTTAGCACCATTCATGCCTTATTTTGTAGTGTTTCTTAGTCTCAATGATCACACCTTCTTCCATTCTGCCTGCGACACGGGCTGCACCGAATCCGTCACATCCCTCTTCCTTCATCCCTTCTCTCTAGCTTCCAAAGCCACTTTGACTTCTCTTTCGTTTCCCTCTTCTGCTCTATCTCCTTTTGCCGCCCCAACACCCCAATGTTTGTACTCTGTACAACTTTGACACGGCCAGCTTCTTATCAATTTGTTTTTCTCATTTCTGGCTTAAGATATTGTAATCGGTCACACTTTTCTGGCTTGTTCTTACTCTCGCTTCACTGATTCACGCAAGCCGAGGCTATTCTGACACTTGCACATGAAGTTGTTCCAACTCATTTTTGCTCATACTATCTTTTAACGTTTTAAAGAGTATTTCACAAGGAAAGAGAAGTCCAACGACTGTTAGTCCTTTTTCAAATGGTGTGCATGCGTGCCCCTCCCCCTCTGCTGCCGAAGAAGTACTGCTTCCTCCTTACACTCCTTCTGTCCGGCCCCGGACACGCAGGTGTAACTTTAATGCCCAGTGTGGAGCAGGCGTAGGCAGTCCAGGGACAACATGAGACAAGTGCTGGCAGTGGCCGATTGACCGAGCAGTGGCATGTGACCTTTTGTTTTACACAAACCTGTCCCCAAATGCTTCTTGTCACGTCTATAGACAATAAAATAACTCAAGAACAAGACTGAAATTCTTCCACTATTGGTGGAAGTTCCAGAAACAGCAACCAAACACTTCCTGGGACACTTACAAAATAAAGGCCTCTGTTTCTTCCAGATACAGAAGCAGCTTTATTGTGACAAGGTCTGACTGCGACAGATCATTTAACACTGCGCAAAAAACAAATAGAGACAAACAGAGCCATAGTCACAAATATGATGATGCTTTTTCATCTGTTTGCTTGTATGATATGACATGAACAAATGATCCAAAAACAAATTTATGACACATACATTTAATTGACACTATTAAACTAATCTATGATGTTTCAAGGCAGCAAGCTCAGAATCCCGTTTTCTTGTCGACGCACAGGTTAAGACGAGGTGCTGCGTGATGCTGCGGCCACATCATTCTACCACAAAGCATATCACACGTGTGTAATTATAAAACGCACTCAAGCTTTCAAATGATAAATAAAACTGATCTGTCCAGTAGAAATTTAGCGACCTGATTTTAGACCCTTGTAACAAACGCTGTGCTCGAGGATGGGAAGATACGTTTGAAGAAACCTCTGACTGCAGCGCTGGAGTAAACAGCGCCTTACGTAGTGCGTAAAGTGTTTACTTAAATGACGTACTCAAAAGCGCGTAGTCTGCTCAGTTACACTAGGAAGGATGTGAGTTTGATTGACAAGCAAACAGCCAATAGGGGACATGGCATCGTCGTTTTCTATTGGTGAAAGTTTTACGGGCCCCACCACGTCCACATTTGGAGCTATATTTTGCTCCCAGAGGTAGCGTTAACGAGAGCCTTTTCCAGGGGGCGGGGCAGGGCCGGGCCAGGGCCGGGGCGGGGCGCTTTTTCTACTTGGCAAATTTAACGCTGCCTGTGAAGAGGCTGGACTTGAATCAGGAATCAGGAATCAGGATATATTTATTGCCATTGTAGGGATAGGGGGGATGGGTCAAAAACAAGAGAAGGAATAGATAGGGGGAGGTGGGAAGTGCAGACGGTGGAATGAAGGCCAAATGAATGTTGTTCATTGTGTGTGTGTGTGTGTGTGTGTGTGTGTGGGGTCAGTTTGACCGGCGCAGAGCCAATCTTCTGGTCTCAAGGCCGGGAAAGAGAGATAAGGGAGAAGGAGCATGGAGATTTGGAACACAAATGGGAAAAATACTTTGATACATTTGGGTTGATCAATAATTTGCTAGATCGAAATAGTCAATCATTTCTGGTCCTCTGTGTAGCGGTCCGTTTGTTTCATTGAGTTACTGCGATCTTTCAGCAAAAAGTTCACTGTTCTTGATCTCGTCCCACAATCTTCTGCACAAGCTGTAGTCCGGACTAAGATGTTCAGTTCTAAGAGCTGTGCCATACTGTACTTTATCTTTTCCATTTAATCCAATGCACTCAGAGGGCTCATCTCGGACGGGGATGAGTCTGACTACAGGAGGGAGGTGGACCGGCTGGTGTCCTGGTGCAGCGGTAACAATCTGGAGTTCAACGCCCAGAAGACAGTGGAGATGATCGTGGACTTCAGGAAAGCCACAGCCCCCCAGCCCCCCCCATCATGACAGACTCCCCCATCACCACCGTGGACTCCTTCCGCTTCCTGGGCACCACCATCACCCAGGACCTCAAGTGGGAGCCCTCCATCAGCTCCCTCATCAAGAAGGCCCAGCAGAGGATGTACTTTCTGCGGCAGCTGAGGAAAGCCAAGCTGCCAGCGCAGATGATGGTGCAGTTCTACTCGGCCATCATTGAGTCCATCCTCACCTCCTCCATCACGCGTGTGGTACGCTGGAGCCACAGCCAGGGACAAACAGAGACTACAGCGCATTGTGCGTTCTGCTGAGAAGGTGATCGGCTGCAGACTTCCATCTCTACAGGACCTGTACGTCTCCAGGGCTCTGGGACGAGCAGGTCGGATCACAGCTGACCCTTCTCACCCTGGACATGGTCTGTTTTTGAACCACTCCCCTCAGGCAGGAGGCTACGGTCCATCCGGACCAGAACCTCCCGCCACAAGAATAGTTTTCTTTCCTCTGCTGTTGGACTCATGAACACTTCAAAACACCTGTCACTTTAACTGCAATATTCAACCACTCACTGCACTGTCACTTTCTGCACTCAAACTGTAAATCTAACTATAACTCTTGTGTACATAGAAATGCCTATTTTTATTTTTTTTTATAGGTAATTTTTAAATTGTTTCTTAATGCATGCCCTTTTTTGATTGAATATATGTTGTTTTATTATTGCTCAGTGTTTTATTTTGCACCTTAAGGCCGAGACAAGTTCCTACGTTTTTTAATTTTGTTCATTGACAATGGCAATAAACTCTTTCTAATTCTGATTCTGATTCTGAGACCATTGGAGTGGGATGGTTTCTGTCCATATATGGTGATAGTGTTTGATCTAATCACTGATAACTGTGGCATTCAATAGCGCCCCCTGTCGGAGATGTTTCTTTATTGAATTCACCTTTATTTTCTTTGCACAACGCAGAGTGCTCGCCGTCATCACCGGGGTGCTAGGACTAAACCCAGACAAAGAACGCACACACATCTGCTTATAAACTGGACTTGTGATCCATAAATGAGGGCAGGCAGCAGCACAGCCACGGGAGCAGCTGATCCTGAAGCCACACCCCCAGACTGCTGCGATGACCAGCATTAAGGCCAAATCATACTTCATAAGAAGCGAGAAGTTTGTTGCAGAATGCCAGATTTGACGAAATGAGCTCTGCTGCGCCCACACTACCCAACACTACCTCCAGGGGCAAAATACAGCCCCAGTATTTTTATATATACTTTTAGTTTACCATAAGCACAAACCTACTGAACATCTATTAGTCTATTTCTAACAGATATTGACAACTAAAAACTAATGAAAATCTTCCATAATACCTTTAATTAAGCCTTGGTATTTCAGCTCCGCCATCTCTGACGCCATATGCAATTCGCACACCTTCTCGGATTTACAATCTTATTCTATCTCACTATATCCCTATCTCATGTTATGATCAAGCTATTTGGCTATCACGTACATTAATCAACATTCATGTAAAACCAGAGCGAGCTAGAGAGGCTAGTTTTCTCCTGTTGTTTAGTTTTAGTTCATTTATTTGACTGTTAAAAGAGCTGTGAATCATACATTACAATGTGAACAATACAATACAGTGGTGCTCAAACAGTGGTCTGCGGTTGTGTGGTTCACCTTCTCCCAGTGCTTAAGGGCATACGCTCGTGGGACAAATGCTCGAGTGTATACAGCTACAGTCATTTCTATTTGTACAGCTTAATAAAATAGATCCAAGTGATGTTCATTTTTGTTTGTTTCGCAATTTATATTTTTTCTTATGGTTGTATAAAATACTATAAAATAATAATAAAAGGTAACAGGAGGGAAAAACACGGAATGTTTTTTTGTTTAAGGTCGTACAAAATAAAATGATAACAAGTTCCTGGACAGATGGTAAAATGGTCACCTTAAAGATACCACAATAAGAGGCAATGAAGTTACACAACAGCATTAAAACCCCTTATTGACATTGTACATCAAGGCACATAGAAATAATAAAACATAAAGCATACACAAAAGCAGAGACGTTGTTTCTGGAGCTGACAAACTAAGTGACTGAGACGACCGGCCATGAATGAAGGCATGAATATTTGATGAGGTTTGGTTGTACTTTTTTGCACTGATGATATTGCATACACATGGAACACTTGTTCGTGTCTACAATGCCAAACATTTTCCATTCACATACACTATTTTAAGTTAAGTAGCTTTTCTGGTGGTCAGCCACCTGCTTGTCTCTATGGTGATGTTATTGCTTTGCTGTCCCACACCACAGCCCCCTAAGCATGTTTGCAATAGCGCACTGCTCCAAAGGTCTCTGCGCACAGAAAATCTGCACTGCGCACAAAATAAAAATCCAACCTGATCTGAAAATAAACGAAACACACATAAAATGGATACAAAGTGATTCAGTGAGTGACAGGCAAGGCTGGACTGGCATACGGGGATTTTCCCGGTGGGCTGATGGGTAAATGGGCCGGTATGGGCCGAACTGTAGAGGAGGCGAGCAGCGCCGCCGGGCCCCGTCGGCCCCTGCCTTAGCTGTGTCGGCCCTGACTAAAAACCTGTCGTGGACGGGATTTCGCACGGGTCAACTGCTGCAGGATCAGGTTTGCATGGCCTCGAGTGGAAGCACCCTGTCCCAAAGAGTAGGGGCCCGGGCAGAGCCAAGCAGAAGCTGTACTCTGCATTGTGTATGCTAAAGTTGGTTTAAAGCAGTCATTCTCATACAGTGAGTAGGCTATAGGCCTGGGGTCTCCAATTATATTTTCCAGGGGGCCAGATTCTAAGGGCTCAGGTCCGGGAGCCTTTTGGAGACCCCTGCTATAGGCCCACAGAACGTTAGGCTCCTCAGGTGAAGACAGTTTGATGTTTAATGTTGCACGATGTAAGTTTTCTAGTTGAGGGTCCTTCACCTGATTTTCTCATAAAATTGTTCTTTCTTTGCCTGGAGGGTTCCTAAGTATGATATAAACTCTTTATCTTTCATTTGCCTAGTTAAAGCAGTTTTTATTGACTCAAAAGTACCTGGTCACATGCTGTACAAAGAAAATGGGTGCTGATCATGACAAAACCTATTGAATCAAGCTGACATTATAAAGTATAGTATACTATCAGTATAGTATAGCATCATAAAGTACGATATCATACAACTCTGGCCAACTGAATCTATACAATAAACATACACCGTATGTTCTGGTTTATTTCTTTTTTCCCCAGGAGTAAATATTACTCCAACTCCAGGGCAACTTTTCCCCCCAGTCCGCCCCTGCTGCACAGGTCATGAAGAGGACTACATGTTATGCATTGATCATATATTCGCTATTATACAATGTTATGTTGCTATTGTTCTGCGGTGCTGTTTTTCCACTGTGATTCCTAGGGTGTGACAAGTCTCAGTAATACGAGCAGACAAAGAGAACAAGGAAGATACCAAAAAGGGAGTCAGATGGGCGCTGGGCCAATCACGGCTCGACAACAAGGACTTAGCTTTAGGCTCATGCATATTCATATTTGTGTCTTAAATATAGGAGAATGTGGACGCCCAGTCACTCTCCGGGATGTGAAGATGTGAGGTAACTCTTGTGAGGCTCCCCGTGAAGTCCAGAGCTCTGTAAAAGATGACTTTGTTAGGAGAATAAAACAATGAGTAATTGAAACTACTGAATCCTGGTCATCTTTAACGCTGGTATGTGTTATTAACTGATAGAGTAGATCTTGTTGACTTTCACTCCTCTTCCAGTTTCTGAACACGCTGTTGTCCAAGCTTAACAGAACCGGACATATTTCTTTAGTCATAAACAAGATTTTTGTCTCTTTCATTGTAATTGGATTAAATCACAGCAATTACTGCTGCAATTTGATTATTCTAATAAACCATGAAACTTGGATGGATGTGATACTGGCGTGACCACAGTGCACACGTCTGATGTTGCTCACAGAGGTCCAAGGGGCCGCTCAGGGAGTTTTGTGTGTTTGCTCAGACACATGAAGTATTAGAGGGAACATTGTCCAACAGTATGACATTTAATTATATTGCTCATTTATTCAATTACATATGTTTTTATTGTTAAAAAATCTGATCTGATTTGTAAACCTTCTCACCCTGGACATGGACTATTTGAGCCACTCCCCTCAGGCAGGAGGCCACTCCCCTCAGGCAGGAGGCCACTCCCCTCAGGTAGGAGGCTACGGTCCATCCGGACCAGAACCTCCCACCAACAGTTTCTTTCCCAACCCTAACCCTAACTGGAACATTTTGCAAAGGAATGTTGGTAAAGCATTTTGTTTGTTATATTTCACAAAAATCAAATCTATCAGCTGTCATTTTATTGTATTAATTCAATTTATTAAGATAGTGTTGGGGACAATTTGTGCCACACAAAATGTTAAACAAATGTCGTGATGTGCACCACCTGCCCAAATGCCTTGGCCCTCCAAAAAATCTGGCCCTCGGGAAAATGAAGTTGAATAGCCCTGCGATAATTCAAACCAATAAGCATCCATTGCGCAGTTCACTTTTGCACTATTCGGACTAACTGTAAATTGTGTATATATTCAGACCTATTCTAAGTCTATTTTCTCTTATTTGTAAAGTCTAAATGTTTTGCATGCCCTTTTTGATATATTTTGCTCCTAATATTACTCCTTGTTGCGTGTTGCACATTAATGCCAAAGCAAGTTCTTAGTTTGTGAATTCTGTTCACTGACAATGGCAATAAACTCTGAATTCAAAATTCTGATTCTAGAATGTCTTTTTTGCCTGCATGTTTTATTTGACAGGACAGTGCAGCGTGAAATAGGGAATGATATGCAGCAAATTGTCGAGAGCCAGAATTGGCACAGGAGATAGATATTTTTAATGCCAATATTTGAACAAATTCAAATCAGATTGTCCCAAAGTATCTGCACCTTTTAAACGCTGAGTTTGTTGTCGCCCTGCTCCTAACCCCATCTGCTCCGTTTATATTTAGTATCGATCCATGGCGTTCCTTCCTTTCTTGTCTGAAGCCCAAACATGTCAATAGAGCCGTGATAGAGTGTAATGGTGCGGCGTGGTGAGGTGTTATTCACAGTGAGGAAGCGGCGCGCGGCTCCATCATCATTCATCAGAGCCCGTCCACACACACGCTCATAATGCTGCTGATTGTAAAGGTGTAGCAGACGTACAGTAAGTCATCCATACAGCGCAGAGGTCATCACTAAACGGAACAGAGCCCAGAACACTGGATGCTGCTCCAATGGGTTTAGATAGCTCGATATAACAGGGGTGAGGAGCAGGTCACATGGTACAATGAGGAGAGGGCCGTCCCAGCGCACTACATATCAAGTTGAATCGTTTTGAAAAGGAACGCTACATGTTTTTAAGGAACAGCATTCCACACATCATAGAAAGGAGATCAAATACAGCAGTATAAAAAAGGTTTTGTTTTACGCCTACATAAGCATCGAGTCAGTGTAATCGATGAGTGAACTCTGGTTCACAGTCCGCCGTCCACCTTCATCTCAAAGCCACAAACCACTTGTTTGAAGACTGTGAGGTGAAGAAAGCCATTTTTTTTGAGAAAAAGACAATCCCCTTTGAACAGAAATGATGGATGAAGTTATATTCTGCCTTCTGTTTAATGTGGTCCTGGCAATAAAAGGAAATTAATTAAAATCCCAACAAATTTTACTGTTACCACTTTAAAAAATGACTGAGTCCTCTCTTTAACAGTGTTTAATAGAGAAAACCACAAAGAGTTGTTTGTTCGAGAATTTAGCATTTTACATTAGCTTGCTAACATTACATAGGCCATTCATGAAACAATTGTGTTTGGTCTTTCTTCCACAAATTTATTGCTCTTATGATATGGACAACTGACAATAAACACCTAAATGTCATAGTAGTGGTAGTATTTTAGTCAAAGAGCTCAAATATTTCAGATAAAATGAACAGATCAGATGATTTTGGTCTGTCGCCTCAGCAGGTGCCGTCTGGTGGGGACGTCAGGCAGCAGCTTTTGACCCATGTTCCAGAGTTATTTTCCCTTGTGCGTTCATGTGATTTTTCCATTAAAATGATTTCAGCGTTCTGGAGGAACTGCCACATACGTTCTAATTAACTAACTGAAAACAGAGGGATACTGCTAGCTAGCTTGTGACTACTCATGGGTCCAATGTGACATCACACACTCGTTGCTACTGCCATCTTGAGAAGGACAGGCACATGTTCATTGTGGGCTGTGCCAACAAAAAGTGGCTGTAAGATCCCCAAAGCCCTTTTGTCCAGAAATGTTTTACTGTGGTCAGGAGGGACCAGTGTACTTACTGTTTGTTTCAGGTAGTTAGCAGCTGGCTAATGCTAGTTTACATATAATTGTGTGGCTATGCTAATAAACGTCAGCCTACTGAAGACAGTTTTAAGGAGCCTCAGTTCCAACTGTCCAGCTGTTATATTGTAGGATCAGACACAAAGTCCGTGCTCTTGAAAGCTTGAAAGTCCGGTGCGGAGGGCGTGTCAAGTGCGGAGGGCGTGTGTCAGGTGCGGAGGGCGTGTCAGGTGCGGAGGGCGTGTCCGGGCGGAGGGCGTGTCCGGGGCAGAGGGCTTGTCCGGTGCAGAGGGCGTGTCCGGGTCCGGGGCAGAGGGCTTGTCCGGGGCAGAGGGCGTCCCGGTGCAGAGGGCGTGTCCGGGGCATTGTCCGGGCGCAGGGGCGTGTCCGGGGCAGAGGGCGTGTCCGGTGCAGAGGGCTTGTCCGGTGCAGAGGGCGTGTCCGGGGCAGAGGGCGTTTCCGGTGCAGAGGGCGTGTCCGGGGCAGAGGGCTTGTCCGGGCAGAGGGCGTGTCCGTGCAGGGGCGTGTCCGGGGCAGAGGGCGTGTCAGGGGCAGAGGGCTTGTGAACGAGGAAGAGCGGAGAGAAGGAAGGACCAAAGCCCAGAACTTCTGTCTTCTTCAACTATCAATCCTTTTACTTTTCACTTTCATGCTGTTTTTCCTGACTCTCGAACAGCGAGAGGCGATGTGACGCCTGCAACATGTGACAACAGATAAGTCACATGACTCAAACCCATGGATGATGTTACTTGAAAATACCTTGTTTAACAGCACAAATCTGCTCACCTGTTCTTTATGGTCAGATTGTATTAAACCAAAACTCAGAATTAACAGCTTCAGACAGAGCAGTGCCCCGAGTCTGCTCCCTAATACACCACCTTACGCCTACGCTGGTGATCTGGGACGTCCCGCTCTCTGGTGCCATGCTGGGGGCTTCTGTGTGTACGAACACCCACTAAACCTGCCCTACATCTGTTTGTGTTCAGGACAAATTGAAGCGCTGCTCCGGGAGTTGAGCTGGGATTAAACACGCTACAGTGAATTAAGAGCATGTTTTCTTCAAATGCAAAATTATTTCTTATGGCTTGATTTATTTCCCTTAATCTCCTCCACAGCTGCAGTGGCTCAGTGGCTGTTCTAACCCCACTCAGACCGGTGGATGCTGTCGTTGACACCTCACCCGCCTTGCCATTATGAAGTTTAGCAACGCGTCCCAGTGGGGAATGTGCGTGGCTGAAAATGTAATTGATTAAATGTGAGATGCAAATTTTTTCCTCTTCTAAGATGAGTCTTAACGGATGCTGACTGTGTCTGTGTGTGTGAGTGATTGGCAGGTTCCCAGAGACCAATGGCAGACTGTCACTCACTTCAGTCAGTCTACCCCAAAATCCAAAGGTGTTCCAATGGAGCTGGTTTCTCACCCAGCCACACATAGGTCAATCCCAAATATTGTGGCATGCATTTCTGCACCGCTGTTGTGTTCCAGGTCATCAATATAGAGAAAGTCCTGATAACAGCAGCAGCTCTACTCCGAGCTCCTTGGAAGAATCGACTTATTGTGATGTCAGTTCATTTTACCCTTCTCCTTTGGAACTGAGCCTGGGTTTTGAGCACAGAGGGATCCAGACTGGACTGTGCCGGACTGTAACAGATATGGGCATTTATGGGTAAGATTAAAGTGGGACTAGTCTGCCTTGGCATAATTTTATATATACTAGGTGCATATATGTCAAGTCGTCCATCATTGTCCCTGTCCCCAAGAAGCCCCGGATCACTGGACTTAATGACTACAGGCCTCTATTGAGGCCCCACCGCAAGTCCTTCACCTCCTCCCTGCTGGACCCCCTGCAGTTCGCCTACAGAGCCAACAGGTCTGTAGACGACGCCATCAACCTGGCACTCCACTTCATCCTGCAGCATCTGGACTCCCCGGGAACCTACGCCAGGATCCTGTTTGTAGACTTCAGCTCTGCGTTCAACACCATCCTCCCTGCTCTGCTCCAGGACAAGCTCTCCCAGCTCAACGTGCCTGACTCTACCTGCAGGGGGCGTACTGACTTCCTGACGGATTGGAAGCAGTGCGTGCGGCTGGGGAAGAATGTCTCAGACACTCGGACTATCAGCACAGGGCTCATTTCGGACGGGGATGAGTCTGTCTACAGGAGGGAGGTGGACCGGCTGGTGTCCTGGTGCAGCTGTAACAACCTAGAGTTCAACGCCCAGAAGACAGTGGAGATGATCGTGGACTTCAGGAAAGTCACAGCCCCCCAGGCCCCCCCTCACCATGACAGACTCCCCCATCACCACCGTGGACTCCTTCCACTTCCTCGGCACCACCATCACCCAGGACCTCAAGTGTGAGCCCTCCATCAGCTCCCTCATCAAGAAGGCCCAGCAGAGGATGTACTTCCTGCGGCAGCTGAGGAAAGCCAAGCTGCCAGCGCAGATGATGGTGCAGTTCTACACGGCCATCATTGAGTCCATCCTCACCTCCTCCATCACCGTGTGGTACGCTGGAGCCACAGCCAGGGACAAACAGACTACAGCGCCCTCTGCTGGAGCCACAGCCAGGGACAAACAGAGACTACAGCACATTGTGCGTTCTGCTGAGAAGGTGATCGGCTGCAGACTTCCATCTCTGCAGGACCTGTACGTCTCCAGGGCTCTGGGACGAGCAGGTCGGATCACAGCTGACCCTTCTCACCCCTGGACATGGACTATTTGAACCACTACCCTCAGGCAGGAGGCCACTCCCCTCAGGCAGGAGGCTACGGTCCATCCGGACCAGAACCTCCCGCCACAAGAATAGTTTCTTTCCCTCTGCTGTTGGACTCATGAACACTCAACACTTTAACTATAATTCAAACCAATAAGCATCCATTGCACTGTTCACTATTCGGACCAACTGTAAATTGTGTATATATTCAGACCTATTCTAAGTCTATTTTCTCTTATTTGTAAAGTCTAAATGTTTTGCATGCCCTCTAAGTTATTTTCTCTCTGCAGTATAATCAGACACACTGAAGCTCTGGTAGTTTTACTTTCATTTTAGTCCAGCGTCTCAAAACCAAAGCCCACGTGCCAGTCCGCCGTGGACGAAGTGTAGTTTGTCATCTCGGCTGATCTAAAACGTGTCCTGTCTGTTTCTGACCTGGTGCAGGTGAAGGCTCTCCTCGTCTGCTCCTGGTGTGATGGGACTGCCCCATTACCTGCAGCAGGAACACCACGACACACACACTTCTCCACATGTGTCACTGGGACCTTTGAGTCACATCAAGACGCCTCAATCCAAGTTCACAGGTTTACAAGCATTTTGAAAATCGGTTGAAATTGGACTAGGCCAATAGCTGTGTTGTTTCTTCTTTATCAGACAAAGGTAAGAGATAATGTTCTGTGTGTCAGGTTGACCACGCCCCAAGAACAACAGCTCTTAACACATGTTCCAGGTGAAGACAAGTTACCATTGAAACATGTAATCTCTTACTTATTTTCTGATATAGAAAAAACAACTAAACTGTCCTACTAAAGAAGAAAAGATGAAAATTCTTGATCAGTCTTGGACGAGGCCAAATATCCAGTTTCTGTGTGTGCGCGTGTGTGCGCGTAAGTGTGTACATGTGTGTGCGTTCGTGTGGATGTGTGTGGCTGTAAGTGTCTGTGCGTGTACGTGTGTGTGCATTTAAGTCCGTGTGCATTTAAGTCATGTGTGTGTGTAAGTCCGTGTGTGCATTTAAGTCCATGTGTGTGCATTTAAGTCCATGTGTGTGTACATGTGTGTGTGTGTGTGTGTGTGTGTGTGTGGATGTGCGTGCATGTGTGGGCGTGGATGTGTGTGCGTGTGTGTATGCAGATGCGTGCGTGTGTATGTGCGTGTATGTGGATGTGTGTGTACGTGAGTATGTGCGTGTGTGTGTGCGTGGATGCATATGTGTGTACATGTGTGTGCGTGGATGTGCGTGTGTGTGGATGTGTGTGTGTGAGAGTGAGAGTGTATGTATGTGGATGTGTGTGTACGTGTGTGTGTGTGTACATGTGTGTGTGTGGATGTGTACGTGTGTGTGTATGTATGTATGTATGTGTATGTGCATGGGTGTATACATGTGTGTGTGGATGTGTGTGCATGTAAGTGCGTGTGTGTGTACGTGTGTGTGTGTGTATGTATGTATGTGTATGTACGTGTATGTGCATGGGTGTATACATGTGTGTGTGGATGTGTGTGCATGTAAGTGCGTGTGTGTGTGTACGTGTGTGTGTGTATGTATGTATGTATGTGTATGTACGTGTATGTGCATGGGTGTATACATGTGTGTGTGGATGTGTGTGCATGTAAGTGCGTGTGTGTGTACGTGTGTGTGTATGTATGTGTGTATCCGTGTGTCATGTGTGTGTGTGTGTGTGTACATGTGTGTGTGTGTGTGTGTGTGTATGTGTGTGTGTGTGTGTGTGTGTGTGTGTATGTATGCGTGTGTATCCGTGTGTGTGTGGATGTGCGTGTGTGTTGTGTGACGTGTGATGTGTGTGTGTGTGTGCGTGTGTGGTGTGTGAGTGTGTGGTGTGTGTGTGCGTGTGCATGGTGTGTCGTGTGCATGTGTGTGCGTGATGTGCATGTGTGTGCATGAGTGTGCTTGCGTGGTGGATGTGTGTGGTGGATGTGTGTGTGTGCGTGTGTGGTGGATGTGTGTGTTGTGCGTGTGTGGTGCATGTGTGTGCGTGCGCGTGTGTGAGGATGTGTGTGTGATGTGTGTATGTGTGCGTGTGTGGTGGATGTGTGTGTGTGTGTTCGTGCGTGTAAATGTAAATGGCTTCTTCTTGTGTCTCTGACCTTTCCTGCGCTTAGTGAAATCACTCTAAAACAAACTGTTAGCCTTACATCTCCCTGTGACCTCTGACCTGCATTTGAGTCGCAGACATGTATTCATAGGAAGTGCCATGGTTTCCATGACGAGGGCTGTGACAGGTGCTGAGGTCTGATTAGAAATATGATAATGGCGGCCTGTTCCCTGTCAGGAGCGGCTCTAATGTGCTGACTGTAAACGATGTGTTCACGCCGGAGCAGGAGGCGCTGTTGACATGTTCTGCTCCTGGATTCCACTCAGGCACTGACAAAGACACAAGACTAGGCAAGGAACCTGACGGCGGAACACAGGACGGAGGCGCATGTGCGGAGGATGCAATCAGAGGCTTATGTTTGCAGTCATCACCGAGACACGGCAAAACACAGTCCTGACTGACATGGCTTTGGTCGGGTTTCGTTTGAATATCCAAACAGTGATGGAGCAAAAGTGAAGCGGGACATAATGTGATTTCACTGAAGGAAGTGGGATTAACCTCAGAGTGTCCCTAAAGGGTTTAGTGGGAGTAAAAGCACTCCGACACATGTGAGTGACACATTATCGCACACACTTCGACGTTTTGAGGAAGACAAAATATGAATTTTCACAACTATATATTTAATTTTTTTAAGAATTTGAGGGTAGAAAAATAACCAACTGACTTTGTTTTTTTCATTTTATTCTTTTTTAAACATAAAGCAAAACAAACTAACTTGTGTAAAGACAGAGACAAAAAACATACACATATACATACATATCCACATATACACATAGAACATTCATATACACATATTCCCTCATAGCATATATATATATATATATATATGTATATGTATGCACATATATCCACATATACCCACACACGCACACACACGCATATAAAATAAAGATAAAGATATAAATAAAGATAAAAATACTATTCATATATATATATATATATATATATATATATATATATATATATATATATATATATATATATATATAAATATATAAAGAATAAATAACAATAAATTAAAGAAAAATAACAACTGACTTTTAACCCTGGAAATTGGCTTACCATTAGTATTTACATCTTTATTGTTGAAAATGTTTCATGGATTTATTTCTGGTATTAAGAAGTAAATAACACAACTGCAGAATAGTATTTGTTAAACGTTATCATTGTAAATTGCAATGATGATCTAAAAGGACTTGATGATGCAAAGAGGCAGATCTTAAATTAGTAAATTTTTTTGGTTTTGTTTGTGTCTTCTACTAAAGAGCTTTCATGTGTGAACAACAACCGGGTCTAATCCCACACACCTAAAGATGTTTTATTCTTTCGTCTAATCCACCGGATCCACAGAAGTCTTCTCTGTCTGCATTCATAGAAAAAGTTCCATCATGTTTTCACAACAGCCTCAGAAAGTGGTGCCCATATTCAACTTCAAAGACGTGATTGTTGTCAGTGAAAGGACTTCAAGGCAAAAGATGAATATGAGGAGTTTGTGGAGCTAAAACCAAACTAATAATAAGAAGGTTCAACGTTTGCGGATTTTGATTTGAATATTTCTTTCAAAAACAGTCTCCCATGATAGAGTTACAGAAGCCTTTTCCCACCATCTCGAACGTGAACGCAGCCTTCATCTCTGTTCTCAAGACACGATATTATTATTATTATATTATCATTCAAAGACATTGGTGACTCGCAGATCCGTCAGTCCATCAGCGCCGGGGAGTATCTTTGACACTATAATCCCAAAGTCCTCCTGCTCCGTCCGCCTCTTCCTCTCGTATCTTCATCAGCACGTTTCCTAAAGGGTTAATTCAATCATGTCGCCTGCGTGCTCCCGCTGCCTCCGCTGCCTCCGCACCATCACACTTTAGGGCCAGCCGAGCGTCTCCTCATTGACGCCACCTTTGCCTCCACAATAGAAGCTAATTTGTTCGAATCTTTCACAGGTCAAGGGCTGCCTAAAGGCTATAGGAGCGCGGCCGAGCCACTGCAAAATAAAGCCATCCGCGCAGCCGGCCGCAGCGCCGCATGAAACGAGCGCAGACGCAGCAAACATAAATATCCATTTGCCTTCCTCATCACGGAGATCTTCCCAGGCGTCCCACTTAGCGCAGGTTAATAGAGTCATTCCACTGACATGTCTCATAATGAACAGTAAATTGTTTTAAGTATTTGGTCAGCCAGGAAAACATATGAGCTAATACGGCCGCGGCTAAATGGAGCGTATAATAGATCCGCGGGTATAAGCCGTGAGGAGAGGTTGATGGCGGGGATATGATTTATGAAAATAATAATAGTGCTGAAATTGAAATGTTTGGCTGGTAGTCGGGCCCTTTTCCTTTCCGCTGGTGGTTGAGAGTGGCCGTGTGATGGATTTGTGACGCGAGCTCCTTTGTTTAAGTCCAGCTCTCTGACCACACTGCTCTGAACGCTCGGAAAAACAGCCAAATTACCTTTACATCATCATTTTGTACAGTCAGAATGATCTTTTCAGGACTATCTCCAAGCCTTTCCCCTCCACTGACAGTCTTTATCTGATCATCTACATTAGTGCCAGTGGTTGTGGTTTAGTCATGGCGAGGTAAAGTCCACAGTTTGGTAGAATTCCAGGTTTTTCATTTCCGATTCCTATATTGATTCTCAAGTGGCTGTCGATACCTGATATCAAATGATACCAATGCAGAGACAACCTTTAAAGGTTCACTGTGTAGCATTTCTGGTGGAGGATCCGCTACCTACTTGTCACCATGGAGATGTTTTCGAGGTTGTGGACTGACAACACTTTTATTTGAAGATTCAGTGTCAGTGAGTGGTAGAAGTATGAGCACACAGCTGATTCAAACCAGGCTATTTTTTGTCCATGAAGTTGTTCTTTGACTCCAACTGTGTAAATAAACTGTAAACTGAAAGTCTTTTTTCCACCGTGCAGAGTTTGCAAGCTTGTTTGCTAATGTCAAGGGGAGATAAAGGACATTTCAACCAGTGACAGAGTCTTGTCCTCACGGGAAATAAACTTTCAGATGCACGTTTTGATAAACTCCTCCTCCTTCGTTAGAACCACCATTTTGTGCTGATCAAGCTCATTCTGCTGTTGTGCGTCGCTGCGCGTGCTGTTCACTGCTTGAGGACGACATGTGCTTATTGTATGGCAGGGGTCTCCAATTATATTTCCAGGGGGCCAGATTTTTTAAAGGGTCCAGGGGCCGGACTTCAAAATCCCACCACGGTTTTATGTTTTATCTCTGTAAGATCCACAAACAACTCACAATTCAACCACAGAAATCTGCACAGGACTTTAGGTTCAGAGAAGAACATCCGGACAATCTGACCCGACTAAAAACAGGACCAAAGCACTCAAACCCAGCGTTTACCAGGAACATGACTCGACTAGTGCAAAGCAGACCTGGACCAAGACCAGGTTTAAACCAAGACTAAAACACACAATATCTACCAGAAAAACATGGTCTAAAGCAGGTCTAAAGCAGTTCTAAAGCAGGACTAAAACAGGACTAAAGCAGGACTCAAACAGGACTCAAACAGGACTAAAACAGGACTAAAACAGGAATACTTTATAATAAATGTCATTAGAACATTTGGTTCAAATGATATTAAAAGCAGTAGCTGCCAAAAAAAAACACACTTAATTTTGCATTTAGTTCTTCAGAACAAACGCAGCTGTCACTAGGCAACATGCACAGGATCATGCATGTTTTTGGAGTTCTCTGACCTGCAGCAGACTGAGCATTGAAATATGTGCAACATAATGAAACGGACAACGGGGAAAAGTTCCTGAAAGCACTAAACTGGTGACAAGGGATCTGCACCTGAGAAATCATGTCTTTTTAGTTTTGCTTCGCCTCCAGAGTCACGTTAAGCTGTAAAATCATGTGTGTTTTATTACAGTTCGACACATATTCACGGAGAAATTAGCTAATGAATTTAGACACGCCTGAAGTAAAAGTGCACATGTCCCGAGACGAGACCGCGGTCCACCTTTCACAACCCGACCCGTGAAACAATCCGCACATCACGCACAGCGGTCTGACGTACCTCGCACTCTCCGAAGACCTTTCAATCCAACGACGAAGCCCGGACAACCCGCTGTCCTCCGGTGACACGGCGCGTAAAGTTCCTCGTTAACGAGCTGACTTCCAAACACGCGGCGCACACGGCCCTTACACATGTGACATTTACACCAAATCATCAGTGAAGCTGTTATTTCCTGTGTCTGCAGCGTCACACGTTTGAGCTTTGACAGAGCAGTGTTTCAGAGGAACCGGGGGACGGACCCAATCGCTAATGTAATGAGATACTTTTAAAAGTACTGGAGGTGAACGTGATAAAATCTGTGATTCCCTTTTTTTCAGGTACAATCTCAATATTTAGCAGAGTTTTTCGATTTTTGTATTCCGTATTAGACTTGCAGCTCTTTCACATTTTAGTTGGGTTTTTTGCCCTTACAGGAGAGAACGTTATCACCAATGACACTCTAAAATGCTAAAATCCTGCAACATTCTGAATGTCCTGATGTCATTGGCCTAACCAGGTCCAAGCAGCCGCAGCAACTGAACATGGGATTGTGTTCTCTTTTTGACACTGCCACAGAGCTGTGCCCTGTTTGGTCCAAATCGATCAAATCGAAATCAATAAAAACAGCTTTCCTTTCACCCCATTTCTGTGGGATAAGAAGAAGAAAGAAGTGGCTTCAGATGATAAGGTGAGCTGACGTCCGGCTAACATCTGGTTCGGCTGTGGCGACCTTAAAACTTCCGAATTTCAGAATGAGTGTTTTTGACACCCGAGATCTGTTTTTAAGTCCGTGCATTAATGCGTTTCTGACTCCAATCACGATCAGTACAACTGTGTGGCTGCATTAGCCTGTCGGAGGAACGCTAACGTTTGTTTATCTCACCTATATATTTCCCTCTGCTGCCAGTAGATGGAGCCAAAAGTCAATTCCTGCTGGAAATACTTTTTTAAAGGGTTTTCTGGCCCATAAGCTTTATTAGACAGGACAGTACAACGTGAAAATAGGGAGGAGAGAGAAGGGAGGACATGCAGCAAACTTTCAAGAGTTGCAGGTTGCTCACATGAAGCGCACGTGTGCTATCCACTTGGCCACCAAAGCAAAGGTAAAGCAAAGGTACTCGAGCGTGTACAAATATCACATCATATTTTAGAGGCAAAATTAGAGTTTCCAAAATCCGCTCTTTAATCTAATTAGTCTAATTAGTAATCATTACAAAATGAAGCAAGACATTTACACATTTATCCATTGTCCGTTTTTCAGATTTATATGCAATTATAAGCACTTTTGGTTATTTGAACCATAATCAATTCCTTACTTTATATGAAAACATTACGTGATGGAAAGCTTGTCATGTATTTTTGCTTCAAATATGTGAGTAAAGTACAGGAAAAGGTTCAGATTTGTTCCCGTTCACTTCTCTCTAAAGAAAGTAGACACCTGCGCACACGACTTAATGTTTGTCTCGAGAACTAGAATGTCACCTTTTCTGTCAACGACAATCACCTTTCATTTCCTGTCCTGAGCCGTCTTTTTTAAACAAATTGAATATATTTGTACATTTGATACATAGTATTTTGGACACTTCTAAAACTTTACTGTAAATGAACTGGACTAATAGTCTATTCAATGAAATCTGCAGAGGGGGATTGATGCCTGCAAACCAACACGCTGAATAAGATTCTGAACAAAAAAAGAAGAGAAAGAGGGGTTTGTTTTGACATGGTTTGCCTTTCTATAATTGCGCTGAGAACAGAATCACGGCTGCTTTTGACGATTAGGCGCTGTGCCTTTTATCCCGTGAAAGAGAGCAGAGTCCAGAGGAACAGCTGCTCCCCGCTTCTCACCAAAAGAAAACCAACAAATAGAAAAGAGGAAGGAAAAAAAAACGTGTAAAAAAATCAATGACTTTTAATTTGGTTCTATTGATATGTTTAGATAATTCGCCAATTGAGTCGTGCCTGGGCCGGCGGTGACGAGGAGCAGTAGATGGAGAGTAATTGGGCCCTGACCCTATGTGCCTTGACCACCGTATCGCCTCGCACCCCCGGCCCCGCCCTCTCCTGTTCCCGCTCAGGGGGAGGGGCGGTTGTGTGGTGGCACAGTGATAAATTACCGCTCTTAACTAGCATTGATTAGCCTGTGTTTCAGCGTTTTCCCGTGACAAGCGCCGCGTCGCCGTGAATGGCTCGTAATGGCGTATTAGAGCCGAGCCAGAGGAGAGTTTCCCTGCATCGATCCCTCAGCTCTGGAGCTTAATAAAGACAAACTGACGCGCTCTGGTCCCCTCCGTGTGGGAACAAAAGTGCCAAAGAGAATGGTAGAACTCTCGTGTTTCTGCAGGACTGTAAAGTGGTGTGGACAAACTGCTTAACTAAACCTGTGGCTTGTGGTGCTCAGTGTGCGCAAGGATTCGGTTTCTTATTCGCAGATCTTACGGAGCAGGATGGTTTAGGAGTGGTTAGCCCTTTCACTTCACAGCTAGAAGGTCCCATGCTGACTGTCTTCAAGTAGGTTTCTACACTGGAAATGTTTTTTTACAATAGTAACAATATTTAAATAAGATAATGAGTCAATAAGCGTTTGAAATAAGTATATTTCTCTTGATTTTAGCTTCATTTCACTAGTGTTAAAATACAGGCCAATGGATTAAGCATAAAGTGTTTAGGTTTTGTTAGAATAAGAAAATACAAAATTCCTCGAATGCAACTTTTGTTCTCTAGCAATGTGAATGTATTCACACAGCATTCCAAATTATTACTCAAATGATTTTGCCAAATAGTGGTAATTTTCAAGTCATCAACCTTTTGAGTACAATTTGAGCAATTTGAGGTTATTGAGCAAACCTCCCAATGATGAATGATGATGAACAGTATTTAGTTCAAAAATAAAAACTTAAAATGCACTGTTCCAAATGATTCTGCACAACAGAGTTTCAAACCATGTTATTGTTGTAAAGAACTGAAAATGGTCATTTGTTGAATTAGAAGCATTAGCAGGTCAGATTTACTGAAATAAAAAGCTATTTCAAATCCAAACATCTGAACAGGTCAAGTTCCATCTGAAAATAGGAACCTTTATTTGACAGGAACTTCACAGTTCTTGCATCAATTGAACTTGTGAGTTTGTGGAGAGTTTCTGCTTGAATGTCTTTGCAGGATGTCAGAAACCTTCCTCATTGTGCCTTTATCTGCACAGATCCGTGTGTGCTCTGAATCAGCTACAAATCTCTTAATAGTACGATGATCACACTTCAGTTTTCGTGAAATACCTAATGTTTTCATACCTTGTACAAGGCATTCAACTATTTCACGCTTTTCGGCACTAGAGAGATCTTTCCCATAGCGCTTGAAAATGGTGGTCTGCGAAATTATGTGGAACGTCCTTCTTAAGTAGTTTTTCCTTTAATTGGACCTGGCAAACTAATATGCACATGTGTCTGAGACTGATTTCACTGACCCAAAGAGCCCTGAGACACAATACCATGCATGAGTTTCACTGGAAGACAACCAAAACGTACCATAACACAATTTGCGTAATAATTTGGAACACTGTGTAAGGGCAGATTCAGCAATAATTCAATGATCACGATTGGTGCAAATATCTTTCACAATTTCATGCAATACTAACCCTTACTTACCTTTATTCATGTCAATTCACTCAGAATCGTGTATCTTTTAAGTTATTTTATTTTGTTGCGCAGATGATTGTTGATGATCATTGAGTCCATCCTCACCTCCTCCATCACCGTGTGGTACGCTGGAGCCACAGCCAGGGACAAACAGAGACTACAGCGCCCTCTGCTGGAGCCACAGCCAGGGACAAACAGAGACTACAGCGCCCTCTGCTGCAGCCACAGCCAGGGACAAACAGAGACTACAGCGCCCTCTGCTGGAGCACACAGCCAGGGACAAACCGAGACTACAGCGCCCTCTGCTGGAGCCACAGCCAGGACAAACAGAGACTACAGCGCCCTCTGCTGCAGCCACAGCCAGGGACAAACAGAGACTACAGCGCCCTCTGCTGGAGCCACAGCCAGGGACAAACAGAGACTACCAGCGCCCTCTGCTGGAGCCGCCCAGCCAGGGACAACCAGAGACTACAGCCACCCTCTGCTGGAGCCACAGCCAGGGACAAACAGAGACTACAGCGCCCTCTGCTGGAGCCACAGCCAGGGACAAACAGAGACTACAGCGCCCTCTGCTGGAGCCACAGCCAGGGACAAACTGAGACTACAGCGCCCTCTGCTGGAGCCACAGCCAGGGACAAACAGAGACTACAGCGCCCTCTGCTGGAGCCACAGCCAGGACAAACAGAGACTACAGCCGCCCTCTGCTGGAGCCACAGCCAGGGACAAACAGAGACTACAGCGCCCTCTTGCTGGAGCCACAGCCAGGGACAAACCGAGACTACAGCGCCCTCTGCTGGAGCCACAAGCCAGGGACAAACTGAGACTACAGCGCATCGTGCGTTCTGCTGAGGAAGGCGTGATCGGCTGCAGACTTCCATCTCTGCAGGACCTGTACGTCTCCAGGGCTCTGGGACGAGCAGGTCGGATCACAGCCGACCCTTCTCACCCTGGACATGGTCTATTTGAACCACTCTCCTCAGACAGGAGGCCACTCCCCTCAGGCAGGAGGCCACTCCCCTCAGGTAGGAGGCTACGGTCCATCCGGACCAGAACCTCCCGCCACAAGAACAGTTTCTTCCCCTCTGCTGTTGGACTCATGAACACTTCTTAAACATCTGCCACTTTAACTACAATTTAACCAACAACCACACCAACCATCACTTTCTGCATTATGTCTGTAAATGTAACTTTACATTTTGTGTATAAACTCAGACTAAGTCTATTTATCTTATTAGTACATTTAAATCGTTTTTCTTGAATGCATGCCGTATTTGGTATATATTGCTTTTGTTCCTTGTTGTATGTTGCACCGGACCACCAAAGAGAGTTCCAGCCTGTGAATTTTGACAATGGCAATAAACTTTTTCTGATTCTGATTCTAGTTGTATCAGATTGCTCGGGTGAAACGTGGAAAACCTTAAATAGTTCAAAACACACTCTTCGGAATGTATCCTACTAAAAGCTCAGTTAAGTATTTTGCATTAAAGATTGCAGGGTGAAATTAGTATAAGCTAGTACTTAAACGTAAAATACAGTAAAATACATTTCGCCACATTTACTCATAAACAAACATAAATTAATGACTTTTACCTTAACTTGTTTTGAAACACTTTGACAGTTCGAAATCAAGCGTGAATTTTACCAATCAATACCGGGAGATTTATTGTTCTTTAATCTTTTGATCGCACCTTGTATTTCTGACACTATTATTTCAGCTCCTAATTTTTTATTTTGTTCTTCTGTCATAACTGGCAAATTGAGAATGTCCAGAAAGGTATTTATATCCTCCCCTTTAACTCCGGAAAGTTTAGATAAATGTTTTTTATAGAAGGATCCAAATACTATTTGAATTGGGTCTTGTTTGGTTAAGATTGCATTACTTTGCTTGTCCCGTATTTTGAAAAATAATCTTTCAGCTTGTTGTTTCCAGGATAAGAATTTAGAACATTTTGATCCACTCTCATAATATTTTTCATCAAACCGTTAATTGCTCTACTTATCTTTTTAATTTCCTGTAGCATGTGAGGACTCTCCTTCTTGACATGATGCACCTCTAGCTATTTTAGTTTTTTTTCTTGCAGATGATTTAGCTTTTTTTCCCTTTGTTTCTTTTTTGCTGAGGCTATGGCTATAGTTTTTCTTCTCAGAACTGCTTTAGAAGCATCCCAGAGGATGGGCGGGGAAGTTTCCCCAGTATCATTTTCCTCCAGAAAAGTCTTAATGTTGTGGCACATTTTTTCCTTAAACAAAGGATCATTAAGCAGGCTGGCATTGAACCTCCAAAGTGTGATTCTTTCATCCAGGTCTACAGTAATGTAGATAGGAGCATGATCACCTAGTTCTATTGTGCCTATGTCTATTCTGGAGTGCAGCCAATGGGAGCTCTGACCCATTGATAGTTGAATCCCATTTCTTTTACAAAACACCAAACATGATTGTGTTTTAGGCAAGGCAAGGCAAGTTTATTTGTAGAGCACAATTCATACACAAGGCAATTCAAAGTGCTTCACACAACAGGAAAAAATGCATTAAAATCACAAAGACATGGCACAAAATAAAATATAAGTTCAAAGACATAAAAGAAGAAGAGTGCAACAGAAACAAAGCACATTCGTCAAGTCATAAATGCACAGCACCAACACTGAAAAACAGTTTTTAGTTTAGAACATTATAGAACATTAGCCAGAGTAGAACCTGTCTCACATACCTCAAACGGTAAGATACTACAACTGTTTATCAGATTTAGCTGCATAAAACTGAAAAACGCCACAACCTTCCCATCATGTTTAGTACTCTACGATACTATCCTGGGCACCAGCAGCCGAGCCCGGCTCCCAATGAGAGATACCTCAGAGTCCGAGATGGTTCATATGGCACTAACCATGTCCGAGATGTTCCTTCCGCTGGTGCTAAGAAGGCCATGGGAGAGACTGTTTATACTAAGCAAGAAGACTGCTCTTGAAGAATCTATTCTCTGAGCCACAAGGGACGCACAGTTGACGTAGACGACTTCGAGGCACAGGACTATAATGTGATCGTACTTCCTGGTTCCTAGTCAGCCGACCCGAGCCCAGCCACGCGTTCTGGATGTACTGCAGCTGTATTTTTACAGCTCGTTTGGGAAAGCAGGCCCCAGTGAGCAGCAATGCCGTTACAGTAGTTCTAAAATCTACTAGAGACAAACGCATGGATAAGCTCCTCTCCAGGTCTCCTGCTACTTTCGGAAGGCAACCTTATCCATCTTTTGATTTTGGCAATGTTCTACCTTTTAGATGGTAACACACACAAAGACGACGCTGCTGATGTGATCTCGATGTTAGACGTGGCTGACTTAAAATTCAAGTCTGAGTCATTATTACCCCAGGAATTGATCGTAAGACTTGCACTTTGTGAGCCGTTCATTTACACTGCGAGACGTTAACTGTAACTGCAGACGGTGCACGGTAGCTTAACGCAGCCTTATTCTCGTTTTCTTGTTTCTGTGGGGCTCTATTATACCCACTGCTATCTTTACAACGTCTTGTCTGAGTTCAGTCTGGACGAACGTTGTTTTGATATCACAACACTGATCTCGGTTGCGGATGCAGATGACAAGAGTGAATCCAAATGGTCCATACTTCCACACTGCCGTACAGTGACAAAACAAAGATGTTGAAGTGTCGTCTGTCACATCAAATGTGTGATAACGGAAACATTCTGCGCTGCGAATACATCAACTGAAGACACAATAAAACGCAAAAAATAAAACAAAACAAATTCACGCAGCAAGTAGAGGTTGAAACAGCAAGGTGAGTACCCAGCGCCCATTGAAGACCCATTGGGGACACACCCAACAGAGTTATCAAGGGGCATCTGGTCTGAGACAACCAGTTACCAGATTGTCGAACAAAGCAACTTCCTAATTGTCCAACAGATAGGACTATCTAACCAGTATTAGAGCAGTGCCAGTGAATTAGCCAACACAACACCAGCTCATCTAGTCTCTGTAAGAGGGTTCCCATGATCGACAGTGTCAAACACAGCACACTCAGATTCTTAACAGAAATTAAGACTGGAGGCACTTGCCCCGCCACAAAGTCAGTGGTATACAGACACGACTGGCCACTGCCCCATTTGTCACCCTTCGACAAACCAGCCAGCTAACTAAAGTGCCTAGATGATGAGAAGTCTATAACACCTGACACCTCGGCGAAACACATAAAACAATGAATATGTCTTAATTAACTTGCAGGAAAATTCCATTCGAGCCTGCTTGGTAAACAACCTTTCTGCGAGGACGTATTAGACCACCCAAACTACTGGCATGATTAGAGATGGGCCGGTAAATAACTACCAGAATAAATTCCTGCGGCACTCTAAAGAATTCTGCTCTTTACTTCAGGAGAAGGCTTTAAGGCGGACACATTTTGTCAAAGAATATTGGAATATAAGATCAATCCACGATTGCAAAAGCGACAATCGAATATCTAAACTATGATGAGTGAAGTGCGCTGCTTAACAAACTTGTTTCAAACAGCACTATTAAAATTCAGGAGGTTCCATATCAAATGGATTGCAGATATATGATAGTATCTGAACACTTATAGGCGTTGGTGATTGATAACTTTACCTGGACAGTTTTGTCAGGGTTAACCAGGTGCACAAAAGTGAGATATCATTTGATCTAAGTGTATAGTGAGAGAACATATTAGAGGGTCTACTTTTTTATTGCGACAAATATGCTAAGACAACTCTCTAAAAGCTATCTCAATATAGATGGCCCAAATGAACTTGTAAATTAAAGAAACTGACACAAAACTACATCTAACCTGAATCTAGGATAGTCAGTGTAACTGACGATTCTATACGCGAAGCTAGAGCCTGCGAAGGTTAAAGCCGTATCATTCAAAAACCACCAACCAGTCATGATTATTACTCAAACAACCCAAGCTAGAGCAAAACAGGAAACAACCGACGAGGTTAGTTACTACAACACTGCCAATAGCAGCTTTACAATTACTAATTCAGCAAAAGTAGGTCACTTCCCTTAGTTCTACATTAAAACTGAGGTTGTACATGCTACAACCATCTCTCTGTAACATCTCTTTCTAACACTTGGCAGCTTCGACTTGCCGCCATTTTCGTTCGGCCCGCGGCACCCCCTTTTCTGTGCCCTGACCGAATCATCATTTCTCCATGGCGCCTTCTGCTTATTTTTAACAGTTTTAGCCTTTCATAGGGCCAATGGTGTCGAGAACATTCAAAACACTAGATGTAACAGAGTTCAACAAATCATTTACATTAGAACATGAGACATTTTCAAAGTTTATCATTTCCATAAACAGTTTTCCCGTGCTGTCATTTATGTGTCTTCCTCCGGACAACTGCAGGACCAGCTGGTGGTCTGGGAAAAACAGACAGGGTCAAAGAAGACACAGAAATGATCAGACAGAGCAACAGTCGACCACAATGACGTTTGAATATATAACCCCCTTTTGTAATTAGAAGCAATCTGTAATTAGAAGATCTAGAGTGCGCCCTCTGCTGTGGGTGGGGCCACTCACGCGCTGAGTAAGACCGAAAGTTTCAAGGACAGCATGAAGCTCTTTAGCGTTTCTGTCTGTTTTAGATTACATACAAGTAAAATGAACAATACTAAACTGCCTGCCCTTCCAACAAACCCTGCATTCCAAAGAAGTTGCTTTGACCAGGTATATTCGCATGAAAGGGCGCTGCAGAGCTGCCGTTAGCAGCCTGCTTCTGACAAGTGGATCAAATTTATATCACCTCTGCCCCTGCAGCAGCAGCCTCTGCAGAAGGTAAAGCCCCTGCAGCAGGTAAAACCTCTGCAGCAGGTAAAGCCCCTGCAGCAGCAGGTAAAGCCCCTGCAGCAGTTAAAGCCCCTGCAGCAGGTAAAGCCCCTGCAGCAGTTAAAGCCCCTGCAGCAGGTAAAGCCCCTGCAGCAGGTAAAGCCCCTGCAGCAGGTAAAGCCCCTGCAGCAGGTAAAGCCCCTGCAGAAGGTAAAGCCCCTGCAGCAGGTAAAGCCCCTGCAGCAGGTAAAGCCCCTGCAGCAGGTAAAGCCCCTTCAGCAGCAGGTAAAGCCCCTGTGATGCTCAGCTCCACCAGAGCATACAGTATCGGGTGAAGTGAGCATGAGCGTGCACGACAACACATTCTGTTGTCATGGAAATAAGTGCAGGGGTCTCACATGGCTCATGGTGGGGGGGTTTGGGCTGAATGAGGAGTGGTGCGCACCACCTAAGTGATCCAAATGCCAGTGTGATTGGGGCGCCTGTCACTATGCGCTATTTAAAAACAAGAATGTGGATGAAAACAATTTGCCGTTTTCATCCACATTTTTGTCCGGTAAATTCAATCTGCTGCTGGATTTCAGTCTAACATGACGACTCCTTTTGGTTGGAAGGCGGAGCTATGATGATGCTCTTGGGTTGTCTCTGTGACTGACAGGCTCCTGTTGTACTTTTGTTCTCTTATTTGTGCTAAATGGTGACGTTGTTTTTAATGTGCTTACACTGTTAGTGATGTCATTTCTGTGTTAGAGCATGTGGCCCACCTTGTCCCAGAACACGGTTCTCCCATGGGAGACAATAAAGGATTATCTGATCTTATCACTCTACCAAATTTTACTGGCCTTGGCCAGACAGTAAAACTGGAAGTTAACCCATTGTCAACTTCCAGGTGGCGCCGTTGAGTACAATTTTACCACCAGACCTGATCACTGCATTCTCCCACTGAGTTTCTGCCTCACGTTTGTGGAGAGTTCCATCCATCCATCTTCTTCTGCTCCTCTGAGACCGGGTTGCGGGGGCAGCAGTCTAAGCAGGGACTCCCAGACTTCCCACTCCCCAGACACTTCCTCTAACGTTATTACGTTGTAATTTTCTTATCATATTTGTTGTAATTTATTACATTGGGGGTTTATTACAAATGATTAGTCATGATTTAAATGATTATTATTATTTAAAATGGACAACTCTTGTGTGTATTGTGGTTCACAGGCAAGTCACTTAAAACCTCTCAAACGGATGAATATGCTCGACAATCAAGAGACAGAACTAGGCCAGAGATTGAAGCGCCGCGGTTCGCTGATCCACATTCACTTCTCTGAGTTTTAGTCTCTTGTAGCTGAAGTACAAGTGTGCAGTTGTGTCCGGGAGAAGCAGGAGAAGAAGAGCTCCAGAGAGGGGCAGCAGAGAGTGCAGATCGGACTGTCCAGATAATGTGTGTGACCTTCGCAGTGTGACCCCAGACTCTTCCTGTGAGACTCCTCCATGTGTTTTAGGTCTCCCGACATGATTGTGTGGAGGCAAGGAAAACAAAGCATGTACAGTGTGTGAATGGTCACATGCTTTAGGGCAGACCACGGCTCAGAAACATTTAGATGATTTCCAGATCTTATTCAAATGTGAAGACTATAGTTGCTTATAGAGAAGATGTACCAAAACATGGATTGTATTGCAATTGTTATTGAGATGGGGAAAATGAGAAAATATCTAAAAGGAACAGAAACGTCCAGTGTAATCTCCCAAATAAGAGGAAGACATTTACAGACACATTTGAGCTCATTCTGACGCTTTGTGAAAATATCCTCCACATCGTTATGGCGAGTTTACTGTCCGAATGCTACAGAGTACGTAACAACGGTCAGAGACACTCATCGTACATAAGTGTGTTGTGGCCTTAGATGTTTGCTCTACATGCATAATCTGTTAAATCTATGTTTCATAGTTATTTGACATTTTACATCTCCCACGCCCAGTTGCAATGGTATAGATTGAATAGAAAAATGCAAAAATAATGTACTGATGTAGACAAACTTTATATCTACACATTTAGAAAACATGGCTCAGATCTGGAGAATGGTTAAACTATTATTTTGAAGGCGAGATGACACAGGCAAGAGTCATTTAATTCAGTATTTGTTTGTTTGGTCAGTTGGCGCAACATGTCCCATGCTGGTCTTACCAGTGACTGTTGTTGGGACTTAAAAAGTTCTCAAAAGTATCTCAACTTTAATCATACAATGATTAAGAAAAAATAAAATAATAATAATAATAATAATAATAATAATAAAACATAGCCATAGTCTCCCATCCTCTTGGACTGTCCCACTTAAACCAGCTGAACTTCTGCCACGACCTCAAACTACACATGGTTTAATTTGGACAATTCTTGGAGTAGGAGAGTTGAACTTTTGCACACAGAAGCAAAGCAAGTGTCAGCGATCTCAAACTGACTTTTGTACGTTTGAAGAAGAGGTGGCAGATGCAGAAATACAGCACTTTTGTCAAACGGACTGCCGCTCCTCCAGAACGCACCGCCATTCTAATCAGTTTAACCCTTGGCGCTCTCCCCTCTCTGGCACATGACGCCCGTGACAGCCAAGGCGGGACCACAGCCGAACCCCAGGCCAAAAGCCCCGACCTCCGAACCACGCTGACCCTCCTGCTCCTGCTCTGAGTCTCCTGCAGGCGGCCGTCCTCGTGCACTTCTTAACCTGTCGCTATTATGACATTATCCTTATTCAAATGAGTCGCGGCGTCTTTGTTTTTGGATTTGTTGGCTGTGACGGGCCGGTGATGGGGTGGGTCAGGCGGTGAGCTCCGGGCCAGTCGCTGACACACTCGTCAAAACCAGGCTTCTCCAGCTTTTCAGACGCAGCGGGCCTATTTGCTTTGGTGTGGGATAACAAGACGGCACCGAGATGCTTGAGTGACGGCCACTTTGTCTAAGGTTTGATTGTATTGAAATGTAATAAAGCAACTGTCTTTAAACTTTCTTCTCCAAATTTAAAATGCGCTATCATCAGAATGTTCAAACTTCCGGAATGGAGGCAAAGTCAAGCCACATTTTCAGTGATTATCTGAGACATCAGATGTGAAGGTCAATTGCTTTAAGTCTTTATAACAAAACAATTGTAACAATTAGACATGTCAATTATAGTTTGCTTTTCTATTACAGGAAAAATACCATTCTGTGACGTTCTGAGGTTAATCCTAGTTCCCCAGTGAAATTCCATTATGTTCCTTTGTTCCACACTTTTAAAGGGTCTGTAGGTTCTTGTAGTTGGATCAATAAACAGCAGTGCTTCTCAAACTTTTCACATCAATTATTGCCACAATAAAATATCTAACCATCAAGTTCAACCAGACGCAAACAAAGGCCCATACCAGAGATAAGCTAGGACTAAACCATGATGCAAAAAAATAATAATAGGGATATAAATCTGAAAAATGGATAGCGCGAGGTTCATTTTGGAGACATTTGGGGTTTTTCAATAATGTACCTAGGGGATGTTTAATTTCTTGTCTAATATTTGAGTGAAGTAGATCTTACTGAAAGTTGGAGATTTGAGTAAAAACTTGAAGAAATCAGGTTTAACATTAGACAAGTCCTTGAGTGCGTGCGATCTGTCAGAAATCGAGTCCAAGATGGTGCCGTTTGGTGTGTGCAGGAGCCGCTTTAAGGCCTGATCTTTATGTCTCTGTCCCAGAGAAATCTATGGATGAAGTGGATTCAGTCAAATAAAGCCTCTACATATTTCGGTTCAGATTGGACAACTGGTGGCCCAGTGAATCTGACCGCTGCACCTCACTCTACCAAATGTTGGACCACTTAAATGGGCCAGTGCGGACAAAGTGAACCAGTGGTAACATAGGATGAGTTTTGTCATTCATATAAATGTTTCAGTAACATTTTGGCAGTTGTAGTTTTGATGTACATCTCACAATCTTTCCTTTGACTTAACTTTACTATTCAGATCTTCACTTTGTCCTGACTATGAACAAGGATCATAATATGGACTTCTATTCTCAGTCTTCAGTTAGACATCTTTGACTACGTTCACACTTCCCTGGGTTTAGTCCTGCCGCTTTGATTCCGGTTTTGTCTGACTTTATGGACATCTCAAATCCAACACCCGGGATTTCCGAAAAGCCCGTCACGTCTGGTCTTCCGTCAGCGCTCTCAGCCGTCGTCCTTCTCCTTCTTCTCACAGTTCTGCTCTCACTCATCCCTGGGAAACCAAGATCTTTTCCTGACAACTCCTCCAAGTATCCAAACTCTCTGGAGATCGGAGCGGTGCAGCGTTGCCAAAAAACTGCGTGGGAATGGTCTGGGTGGGGAAGGGGAAGGAACTTTTAATTGTTTTTATACTTTTTTCTTGAATTTCTCACTGGGAAAGAAACAAAAAAAATGTGATTGCTCCTTATTGACATTACAGTAGAAGCTTTCAACTGTGGGTGGTAGTGAACTGATGAACTCATGTTTTGGAAATGTTCTCCAAATTGTGCATATTAATTCTTGTTTTGTCTGAAATAAATCACGATTTTGGAGATTAAAATTGCGTTGCTGTGTGTGCACGTGTGTGTGTGCGCGTGTGTGTGTGTGTGCGTGTGTGCGTGCGTGTGCGTGTGTGTGTAGACTGCCTAACCTGCCTGAGTCCAGCTGAGCAAACACGGCCTGGTCTGGAAGTTAATTTAGACCATGGTTTCCCAATGAACTCATTTGAGGAAGTTGAGCTTTGGGGTCAGAAGTGCTGCGAGAGGAGCTGCAGTGTTTGCACAGCAGATGTTTGTTTGTGCAGAAAGTTGCCGTGGTAAATGACGGGGAATGATGAGCAGAAATGGCTTCATAAATAGAATTACAGCTGGGTTTGTAAAGATGGATTCTTTTGACATTCTTCATTATTTGGAGCAGCTCCGTTGGTTCAGTAGTCGTGCTCGGGATGGGCCGCCCCAGTCTGTGTTTTTGGGATCATTCAATTCAGTTTTAAGTTGTAATATATTGCCAACTTGAAATATATTCTATTTACTGCCAAACTGATATGTACAAGGTTATGTTTTTGGTTTTGACTAAGGATGGGTTGAGCTTCTGCACTCTGGGAGGCGCTATAGAGTCTCACTGGAAACAACATCCCCTGTGCTGTGGACTCTAAATGCAGTTAATGTGCTATAATGCTATAGCGCTTCTTCTTCTTCTTCGTCTTCTTCTTCTGCCTCGATAGACCATAAAGCTGCCCCAGAGCGGAACAACTCTTCATTCTATTACTTCAGCACAAAGTCAACCAAAAAGTTTGCAGTACACTTACTCACAAAACCTTTTCTCAAGTAAGAGCAGTGGAGGAAAGCAACAATAGAGTAAAAGTACTGTACTTAAAGCCCCACCATGTCACCTTTTAGCGCAAAAATGAAGGCCTGTTTTGTGTGTGTGTGTTTGTTTTTTTGAGATGTTTGTTGCACTTAAAAAACTGCGTCTTTACTGTGAGCTGCTTCTCCACAAACCTGGCTCGATCTTGGCTTGTTTCCATGGGAATGTTCCTTTAGCTAATATATTCCACAGTATGACATAAAATGCATGGAGAATGTTCTGAAATATGACTTTATGAGTCATGTAGGGAAAGTTACATACTGTTACTTTAAGTCCACCACTGCGTGAGAGTACTGTCAACTGTCAAATATAATACTCAAGTGAAAGTCTGAAAAGTACTGAACCACAAAAGTACTAAAAGGTGTGTACTTGAGTACATGTACTTCCTGTACTG
This sequence comes from Chaenogobius annularis, assembly GCA_015082035.1. Lineage (NCBI taxonomy): Eukaryota > Metazoa > Chordata > Actinopteri > Gobiiformes > Gobiidae > Chaenogobius > Chaenogobius annularis. The sequence goes on from BJKM01000538.1 coordinate 356,151, forward strand.
GAGTGAACAAAGACCTGAAACAGTTTTCACGATGATGAATTTCCTCATTACTTCCTGCTATCTCCACTCTCAGGTTCATCAGCGCCACTTCCTGGTCTTTGTCTTACAAAGCTGAACGTGTCAGTGAAAGTGGGTTGACTCAGTTGTTCACAGTGTCCATTTCAAACCTCATCACGTGTCACAGAAACGCGCCCTGGTCATGGAGCGTCCTTCACGCTGCTTCAGTCCACTTGATTTCCCTGTGGTAAAGTCCGCGTGCGCAAATAGTTCCAAGCACTTCAGAATGTCAGTTAAGCATCTTTGTTTGGTGATGGACAGAAAGGCGCTCCCATTGTCAGGCTACAATGACGCTCTATTCTTACGGCAGATAAGCATAACAAAGTAAAGGCGGGGGGCCGTCAAACTTCCAAAACCACCAGTGTCCAAGCAACACCATTTACATATTTGTCTTTGTCACCAGAGCCGCGCTTGAAGAAGTCATAGCCATTAAAAATAGTCTGATGACAGCCGCTCGCATTTTGGAATCTCATCATTTGATCGTGACAACACTTAGAATGGCTGATTAGAATAGTTTGCATATTTAGGACATAATGTATGCCATGTTTGTGATGTCATTCACACTGCCACATTTGAAACTGCCAAGGTCTGAAAGTGAGCTGGAGGACACGTTAAACTGTCAACGCAAATGTCTTGACCTGGTATTTGGTTACCGGTTCAAAAATGTCTGTAATCACGGCGCATGTTCATCGAATGCGATTGTCACAATAGTTGTCTTTTGAAAAGACATTAGAACCAGAACGACTCTAATTAATCCCCAAGGGGTCATTCTTTTCGTTACAGACATGCAGCCGACCATAAAGAAACGATTCAATTAAATATCAATATCACAGTCAAATATATATACATTATTATCATATATATATATATATATATATATATATATATATATATATATATATATATATATATATATATATATATATATTCATCAGCTAAACCCTCCTTAAAGAATAAATCAGAATAAATGTACATACTTATACTTCTAAAGTCCTCTCCGAACATATTTTCCAGCTTGAGCAGTGAAGTGAATATTGCACAGTGACTTTACAAAAGGATTGACAGCTCAGAGCGTCACAGTTTGAGGGCCACAGCAGAATGAGTTCCTGTGTCTCTCAGTGGAGCAGTGGCAAGAACAGTCTTTTGCAGCTGACCGGCACATTGTGGAGCGGGTGGGAGGGAAAGTCCAGAAAAGACCTGATTTTGGACTAAATCCTCCTCCGCACCACACTCAGAGGGTCCAGCTCCTCCCCACAACATGGCCGGCCTTCTTCAGAGTCTGTTAGTGTCAGTTAGTGTCAGTTAGTGTCCCTCAGCCCCTGTTGCAGGAACTTTTATGAATCCATGGAAATTCCACCAGGCCAAGTCAGTCACAGGTCAGATCTGTGGAGATGCGAGCCTCTCAGCAAAATAAGGCGCTCGCGACATAAACATCCTGGTAGAACGGTCAGATCCACTGACCCACAGGTCAGCTGTCGATCGCAGCTGCCTGAGGTGAATACTGCTGTTGTGTCCTTGGGCAAGACACTTAACGCAGTGTCTGTTACACCTGTGTGTGTATGTGTGAGTGGTTCCTTGATGTAAAGAGCTTTGAGTTGACCTTGAAGGTAGAACAGTGCGATATAAATGTGGACAGGACAGTGCAGCATGAAATGGGGACGAGAGAAGTAGAGACATGCAGCAATCCGAACTCTGCAGCCACATGGCAGGCATGTGTGCTAGCCACTCCGCCACTGATGTTTCGAGATATAAGAAAGGTGCAAATCATGTTAAAGTCCTATTCAGATGTTGTAAATGTTGTGCTTTTTTAAAATGATGATGATGATTTTGTGGGTTTGGAGCACAAACTGATCCTGAGTCGTCCCTGAATGGCTGATTTGACTGAAGTAGGTGGGTTATAGCCTTCTTTTATCTTTCACCTCTTGTATCTGGTGGACAAAACGAAGAAAAATATGAGGAGGTCAATTCAATTCTTCAGCTTCTTAAAGCACTTTGCACCAGCGCCAGATCAGGACCGAACATGATCCATAGATGGATATTGGAACATACATACAGTACATACAGTACATACATATATACCTCAGAATACATGTGCGTGATCAGTAACTCGGGCAGTTCATCTTCAATCTCAATGCAGAACCCACAGGATCTCTGTTCTACAGCGGTCCTTCAGACGAGGTTCAGAAGAGCGGAAAGGCCCGTCACAAATGCTCTTCTGCTTTTCTCTTTCTGTTTGTGTAAATCTGGAGTAAACCAGGGGGAACACATGCAGCTCATTTCCCTCTTGTTTCTAGTGTTTCTGTGGCGCTGGGGCTCAGCAGGAGGCAGATTAGCTCCCAGGACGTCCAGCTAACAAGTGTCTAATGTTCAGCCTGTTCAGCACGGCCCACACGCTAACAAGGAGCAACCACAATCCCAACCACAGACTTAGAAAGCACACAATCAATGAAAAAGCCATATGTGATATTGAATTAGTATTATCAACTTATAATGCTTGAAAATGTAATGCTTAAAGTGTGTGATTGACATTTACAGTAAGCAATTTAAGTGTGTTGCCATCGGCGACAGCTGTGTTTAGGACTATTCAGAATCTGTCATGTTGTTGGACCCTTCTGACTGGTGCTGTGGCAGGGTGATACTGAGCGGCTCTGGGTTGGGACGCAGGGCTGGTCCTGAGCACCGGGGGCCACAGTGGAGCGGCCTCGCTCAGTCCAACGGGGTCTCATCTAACAAACCTGCTGAGCTCATTTTACAAACAACAAATACTTTGTACTGCACTGCATTGTATTATTACAGTTCGACTATCTCAAGTAAAAGAAGTCACTATATAGATAGTCTTGACAGGACAGTGAACTGGAGATGAGAAAGAGGCAGACTGCACATAAAATCGGCATGTGTGCTGTCCACTCTGCCACCAAGCAGCACTCATCAATATTTTTGTCAACAATCTCTTATTTAATGGTCATTTTTCTCATTGTGAAACTGTCTGCAGAATACACAACTGTGTGCTGCAGCTGTGTGCTTTCTCAGAGGTTAGTCGATGATCACCGAGTTGTAGCGACGAGGAGACAACATCATTTCCCCAATGGAATCACAATTGTAACAGTTTAACCAACGTTATTCTTGTAGGCCCATTTTGAACACGCACTAACTCGAAGCCTTCCCTGATGTTGGAAATGCTAATGCTCAATTGTATTTTGATAGATGTCCACAAGGGCCCCTTAACCTTAGGAGCCCTGTAAAGTGGGCCCCATAAACATCCAACTAAGCGCACTATTAACATTTGGAACAAAGTGAAAAAACAAAGAAACCCAGGAGTATCGCCTTGCAGACTCATTTTCTGTGTAACCGATTCCACGAGAGCGAGCGGGGGAGAATGGAGTCACGCAGTGGGCTTTAGTGCCTCAGTGCGCTACAACTCAGATGAGTCCACTTTCTAATTGGACAACAGTTGATTTAATTGGTCCATTTGGCCCACAAAGGAAAGCAGGAGTAAGAGGGACGGACGGGAAACGCTCAGGGACAGATCACTTCCATCAGCAGAGTGACCGTTGGAGAGAGGGTGAGGGGGGAAGGGAGGGAGATGGGGAGAGCGAGGAGTGACCGTGGAGAGAGGGGGAGAGGGGGAAGGGTGAGAGAGTGGCGAGGGAGAGGGGGATAGAAGCAGGAGTGACTGTGGAGATAGGGGGAGAGGGGGAAGGGGAAGAGAGTGGGAGCAGAGGGGAGAGACGAGGATACTGTGGAGAGAGGGGAGAGGGGAGGAGGGAGAGGGGAGAAGTGAGGGAGTGACCGTGGAGAGGAGGTGGAGAAGGGGGGAAGGGAGAGAGTGGGAGAGAGTGGGGAGAGAGCGAGGAGTGATGTGAGAGGGGTAGGGGAAAGGGGAAGAGTGGAGGAGAGGGAGGGAGAGGGTGACTGTGGGAGAGAGGGGAAGAGGGAGAGTGAGGAGAGGGGGAGAGAGCAATGGAGACTGTTGGAGAGAGGGGGGAGGGGGGGAAGGGAGGAGAGCGGTGGGATTAGGGAGAGAGAGCGAGGGAGTGACGTGGGAAGAGGGCGAGAGGGGAGAGGGGGAGAGAGGGAGAAGGAGGGGGTGATGGGGGGGAGATAGGGAGAGGGGGAGAGGGGTGGGCGACGGGAGTGGGAGAGAGGGGGAGAGAGGGGGTGGGAGGAGGGGAGAGGAGTGTGAGATTTGGGAAAGGTGGTGGAGAGGGAGAGGGGGAGAGGGAGGAGGCGAAGCTTGAGGGAGTGGCGAGAGAGGGGGCGAGGGGGAGGGGAGAGGGGGAGGGAAGGGGAGAGAGATGAGAGGTAAGGAAAGAAAGGGTAGGGAGAGGAGCGGTGGGAGAGGAGGTGGTAGGGGGAACAGAGAGGGATGGGGGTGAGGGAGGAGAGGGAAAGAAGAAGGGAGAGAAAGAAGGGAAAGACTGAGGGGATAAGAGAGAGAGGGAGAAGGGAGAAAAAAACGAGAGGGAGGGGGAGAGCGAAGGGGGGAGAGAAAAGAGATGTAAGGGGTGTAAGAGGGAGCCCAGCCCCCCTCATTACATCCAATCACCAGAGCCAAACTTTAAGTGTCCCTCATCAGTCTGGTGATGAGAACTTCAGAATTGTTCAATGTTTACGCAAGTTTGTGTGTCTGTTTGTGATTTGTGTGTGTGCGTGTCTGTGTGATATCTATGTGTGTTGTATGTGTTGTGTCTGTGTGTTGCCTGTGTGTGTTTGTTGTGTGCCTGTGTGGCCTATGTGGTGTGTGCCTGTGTTTGTGTGGCCTGTGTGTCTGTGAGGTGTTTGCTGTGTTTGTTTGTGTGCCTGTGGTTCTGTGTGTGGTGTTTGTGGGTGCCTGTGTGGTGACTGTGTTATCTGTGTGTGTGTAGTTTGTGTTGTGTTATGTTGTGTTGTGTTTGTTGTAGTGTGTCTGTGGTGCCTTTGTTGTGCTTAGTGTTTGTTCTGTTGTGGTTGTGTCTGTTTTGTCGCTTTGTGGTGTTGTGGTGTGTGTGTGGGTGGTTTGTGTGTGTGTGTCTGTGTTTATTTGTGCCTGTGCTGCCTGTGTGGTTGTCTTGTGTTGTTCTTTGTGTTTTTGGTCTTGGTGGTGGTCTTTTGGTTTCGTGGTATGTCTGTTTACTTTTTCTGGTGTGGTGTGTGGTGCTGTGGTGTTTTGGTTGGTTGTAATTTGTCTGTTGTGTGTGTGCCCTGTGTGAGTGTTGTGTCTTGTGTGTGTGTGTGTGTGTGTCTTGTGTTATTTTTGCCTGTGGTGTTGTGTGTTGTGGTGCTTGTGTGTGTCTGTAGTGTTTGTGTTGTGTATTGTGGTCTGTGGAGTGTGTGCTGTCCTTGTGTTGTTTAGTGTGTTGTCCTTTGTGTTTGGGGGTTTGTGTAAGTGTTATGCATACTTTAGGGTAAATACACGAAAGATTTAAGGTTGAATTGTTGTGCACTCATCCAAGAGCTTCTTCGTTCTGCAGTGAGAACAGTTGTGCCTGCTCTTATCTGTCTGTGCGACTTACGCTCAGTGCAAAACACATTGACCACCATTTCATTAATTCTATGTCGGTGTAATCCCTCATTGTCCAGGAGGTTCCATTGGAGAAAAAGATTCCGTGTTCATCTGGACTCTTTTGAGAAATAACGATACGTTGGACTCTCTAAGAGTATCTCCATCACATGAAACAAGTTGAGAACTCAGGTTTAATATCCTCCTCTGTGAAAGCCCTGCGCCACCTACCTGATAATGGCCATGAAACTAACTGGGATGGGCTATTTTTTCCCTGGCATTTGGCGGCCTCACCTGATCCCCATTTTAGCATCGAATGCCCAGGGCGTCTCCCAGGGTTTCAGGCAGACCATTATTGAACACCTGGAGCGTTTAATCTTAAATTCTCATTACTATTGAAGGAGCAATTTCTCTTTTTTCAACAAAGATGCCTCTTAACGCCTCTTTCAAACCATCTTTTCTCCTGATCAGATCTCCCCTCACCTGTTTTCATAGAGTGGTGTGGCTTTAAGATGAAATTTGCACACGCTCGGGGTCCTGAACTCGAGTGTCTTCTGTGCTGATAAAGCCTCTTGTGCAGTGGCTGTTTAGTCTCCCCTATGTGGCGCTCTTTACAGCTTTCTTCACTGCATTGGATAGAATACACTACATTGCTCTGTTTTTGTGTCGGCATCTTGTCCTTAGGGTGAACCAGTTTGTGTCTTAACGTGTTCCTGGTTTGAAATAAACAGGGCAGACAAGTGACCGATGGACCATGGAGGACACACTGGAGGACCATGGAGACGCCCGAGTCATTCGGATGCTAAACAGACACCCAGGGTGAGGCAGCCAAATGCCAGGGAACAATAGGCCCATCCCAGTTAAGTTTCAATGGGCCATTATCAGGAGGTCCCGCCCTGTGGGCAGGGCTTTCACAGAGTAGGATATAAACCTGAGTTCTCAGACTTGTTTCACTGATTGAGAATGACTCTTGATGAGAGTCCAAACGTATCGTTTTTTCTAAAAACAGTCCAGATGAAACAACTGAATCTTTTTCTACAATTCATTCATTCGAGTTGATTCAGTTTGAGGAAGTCACTTGTGTGTTACAAACGTTAAGGATCTGACTACGTCAGACTGTTCTCTGAGCCAACACACTCCATTTCACATTGACTGTGATAATGCCCCACTCTGGAGCATTGCATTAGGCTTCTTCATATCCATACGGCAATACTGTATTCTATATATCTATATCTTGTAAATCCCATGCCGAGTCCTACAGTCTGAACCTGACGTCTCAGGTTGAATCTGTTGAAATGAAAAATTTATTCTGCCCCTCCCTCCCTCACCCGCCTGCCCGCTCCCTCACCCGCCTGCCCCTCCCTCTCTCTGCTGCACCCGCTGCCCGCTCCCTCCCTCACCCGCCTGCCCCCTCCCTCTCCTGCTCACCGCCCTGCCCGCTCCCTCACCCGCCTGCCCCTCCCCTCTGCTCACCCGCCTGCCCGCTCCCTCACCCGCCTGCCCCCCCCCTCTCCTGCTCACCCGCCTGCCCCCCCCTCTCCTGCTCACGCGCCTGCCCGCTCCCCACCTGCTGCCCTCCTCCCTCTCCCCCTCCTGCCTCACCCGCCTGCCCGCCCCCCGTCTGCCCCCTTCCCTCTCCTGCTCACCCGCCTGCCCCCTCCCTCTCCTGCTCACCCGCCTGCCCGCTCCCTACACCCGCTGCGCCGCCCCTCCTCAGGAATCCATGTTTAATGTCATCTTTCAATTTACTTGGGCTGTCGCTGACATTTATGTTAATATTCAACTAGTCAAACAAATTTTTTATATTTTTACAATTTTTTCAATGTTTTAAAAAGTATTCGTTACAGCTTTATGTTTTTACAGCGTGAGTAGACCGTTGTGTTTGGGCGATTATATCGACATTTGATCATATCAGGAATGTTGAAAAAAAAAAAAATGGGTGATGGCGAAAAAATTTTGCACTTTTGTGATTTATTAAATTTTGTTTGCCATTTGTCTGAAAAGAACACGCTTAAAGACACGTTTCGACTCATCTCTGTTGGATCGACACAAGATATTCATTTTTGTCAATATCGCCCAGACGTAAGAGGCGCACATTTGTCCTTACTCCCTACAGAGGCCTGAAGTGTGTTTATCACGATGGCGTTAACCACTCTGCCAGGTCCCTCCCTCTCTCCCGCTCTCTCCAGCCTCCTCCTCCTAATCCCTACAGTGGATGACAAGCTTGCCCTCACCTTGCCCGCCACTTAAAGAAGCAATCTTTCAGAAAGTCCCCTGAACGCAAATGTCGCTGTTGAAAGAGAGAGAGAGAGCGAGAGAGAGGAGAGAGAGAGGAGAGAGAGAGAGAGAGAGAGAGGGAGAGAGAGAGAGAGAGAGAGAGAGAGAGAGAGCGAGAGAGAGAGCGAGCGAGGGAGAGCGAGCGAGAGAGCGATGTAAATGAAGAGATGCATATCACTGTTAATCCATTGCTTTGTAGTCACGGCCAGGCGCCGACTCCGTCTAATTTCCCCCACGCTCCCTTTTCACAGCCAGAACTCTATCGATCGGCTGTAATTGAAGTGTACTTGATAATCCGCGAGGCAACAGGGAGAGGAGGGAGGAACAGGCTGGGTGGGGGTGTGGTAAGGGGTGGTCCTGGGGGTCTCTAATGTATGGGCGGGCGAGGCAACAACCCCCCCTTCACGGCTCCTTCTCAGCTGATTAAACTCATTGAGAGGCAGACAAGTGGAACAAATAGATATAAAGGTTGGGCTGGCAGCTTACACAGGCATTCAGATTTCTTCATTGAGAGAATGGGCGCTCGGGTGCTCGGTGCTCGGGCGCTCCAGCGTGTTTGAGCGGCGGCTGCAGAGGCCGGGTACTGAATGGGAGCGCACATGAAGGCGTATATATCTCAGGTGGAATAAGAGGCTTTTCAGTGGCTTCTCGATGTAAATGTGCGGCTTGTGTCAGTGAAGAGGGGGACGTGACGGGGGTTTGATGGAGGGGTGAATGCATCAGTAGTGGTGAAAACAAAACATACGAGCGTTGTCAGTAAAATGGGGGAATTATGGCTCTGTATAATGTGTAGAGAATGAGTTGATCTGGAAATACTGCGGCTGCATTTTAAGTCGAGCTAGAGCGATATATCGGTTGGCCCACCCTAATGCTTTTGATCGAATCTACTGTGGGCCTTAAAGCTCAAGCAGAGGCCGCCGCACAAACTGTGACCACACTGCTCTCTTACAGGGTTAGAGTCCAACTGTGGACGTCCAAAACTCTTTACCACAGATGATACCATTCATACCTGCAGTGCAGTACATAGTGTACAGTGTATAGTATAAAGTGTATAGTATAAAGCGTATAGTGTATAGTGTATATATATACTGTGTAACTTTCAGGTGCGAGTGCGGTCACATGTTACTGTTCATTTGGCCCATCCTTCAGCACTCCTGTCAGGAGCCCCGCGCTCACCCAGAAAAACGTCCGATTTGGCCTGGGGAAATCATCTGCTTATCTACAAGGAGGTTAAGTGTAATGCCATACTGAGGAACATTCTAGGCACAGCAATAACATGGTGCACCTTCCACTTTTGCATGACTTTTGTATTAATTTAAAATAATTTGACCTTGACGTTTTGGGGCTAACATGATCCAAACCATAAATATATCTGCAGATAAACTATGTATTTCAAAAATGTGTTACGGTATTTTGGGGGGAAATAATAATAATTGCTATGTTTCAATACTTACTTCGATAAATATATATTGATATTTTGGCATCACTTATGATTGATAGTGATTGAAAACAATTGTTAACAGCAGCTTCTCTAACAAAATCCTAATTACTGATTCATTCCAGAACACAATGAACAACACATAACAAACACATTATAATAAATACAAGAAAATTGAAATAACTTGAGAACAAATATATTTAACCTTTTGTATGAATACATTTCTCAAATTAAACATTTTAACCTGAATTTGCTCATTTTCGTTTTACAGGGTAGCGTTTGCAGACCGGCCTCACTTTGTTTTATTTGGATAATAGCAAGTGTTTACTCCTGCAATCAATCACACAAATTACAGCGGAATTTTAACAATGGCACAAATTAGCATTTTCTTCCACCTTTTATCCCAGGATCTGCCAGGCCTGTTTTTCACCGCCTCCTCTGGCTCTGAACGGCCCATTAGCATTCCTCCTGTCTCTGGAAACGCAGCCACTTCACAGGCCAAAAGATTAGCACAAATAAGTTAGAGATAAGTTATGCGGTATGTCAGCTATTACCTAATTGGAATAAATGATGGAGTGATAGATATGAAGAGCGAGGAGAGGGCTCAGATGGATTTTGTGTTCTAAGAATAATTGCTGTGAAATGTTTGTGGGAGACAAGTTATTACCGTAGTGTGAGGGGCTAGCGTTAGTGTGAGAGGTTAGCGTGAGGGGCTAGCGTTAGTGTGAGGGGCTAGCCTTAGTGTAAGGGGTTTGCGTGAGGGGCTAGCGTTAGCGTGAGGGGCTAGCGTTAGTGTGAGGGGCTAGCGTTAGTGTGAGGGGATAGCGTTAGAGTGAGGGGCTAGTGTTAGTGTGAGGGGATAGTGTTAATGTGAGGGGCCTAACGTTAATGCGAGGGACTAGCGTTAGTGTGAGAGGTTAGCGTGAGGAGCTAGCGTTAGTGTGAGGGGCTAGCGTTAGTGTGAGAGGTTAGTGTGAGGGGCTAGCGTTAGTGTGAGGGGCTAGCGTTATCGAGGCGGGCTAAAGACACTGATGTGAGATGAAGTTGTTAACAAACAAGTCTTTTTGTCAGACAGTGTTTATTTTTACCTGCTTTTTATGTTCCTGCTCTTTTCTGTAGTCTTCTTCAGAAGCGTGCGCTGTCTCCAAGGTCCAGTTCTGTCTCAGAGGTCCAGTTGGGCAGAGTGGTGTGTTCTTGGCTTTATAGTGTCATGACATGTTGAAGTGAAAAAGCCTACAAGACTGCACTGTAGAACAACCATGTTAGACTGAAAACCAAACACCAATAAATATTGAGACGCGTTCTCCTCTCCGTCCGGGGATCTCTCCTTCACTGTGGAACTCCTACAGGTTTCTACTTTTTCCCAAAGAGGTTTGGTAGTTTTTCCTGGCCGAGAAGGAGGGTCTAAGGACAGGGGGGCTTGGGACACAGGATGCTGGGACATTACCAAGTCCTATGAACACTGTTTATTCTGTTTTTTCCATTGTAGCCCCTCGAGGCAACTACTGTTGTGATTTTGGGCGTTACAAAAATAAATTGAATTGAATTGAATACAGCACAACACAACATAGTTCAATACCACACTATGGAACATATGATCTCCATGGAGACAAACAAACTGTATACAAGAAACCAAATAAACGAATTAAATGAATATGCTAGATAAGTCAGAGATGTGTGAACAGAGAGGTAAAGAAGAGGAGGAGGGGGCTGATGGAGGGGAGAGAGTGCATTCAAAGTGTGTTGGACCAGGATCTAGTGTGGTCCCTCCTGCATTCTGTTTGCACCCAGACCGTAAAGATCTCGGGATCAAACCCCAAACCTTGTCGCTGTGAGGCCAGCTTCACTGACAGGCTGTAACTGCCCTATGTTTGAAGGTCTACCACGTGCCATGTTGTGATGTGCCTCGCATGTTTCACAGTGCGGCATTAACCAGGCAAAGCCTCAGGTCAGATCTGTGGAGAGAGCAACAACGTGTTTTGATCAGTAAACAATCCAGGCAAAGCAGTAACCTCTCACGGGACATAGAAGAGCTTAATATGACGTTGTGAAGCACAGACTTCTGCACTGTCTCTTCTGCTCTTCGAATAAATGATACAATTTACAGATTTAAACAAAGAAACAAATGCGAAATATTAAAATGTCATTTCTATGTTTGTTTTTGCTCACACCGGGATTATGTTCTAATCAGACGTTTCCTAGTTTCCAGGAGGACATCTGGTTTGTGGACATACAGAATGCGTCCTCCAGGGAAGCAGCCGGCCGTTTATTTGATCTCAATTTCCGGTCACTCTAAAAACAATGATTTTGGAATGTCTCATTTCATGTGGCTCGCAGAAGTGTTTCCTGTCCCGAGAACCAGACTCAAACTGACACATGTCTGCACATGGATCTTATAATTGGAGTTATTTCATGTGTTCAGGTGTTTAAGTATTACATAAACTCAATGTTGTGTTCCAAAACATACATTTGGTGTTGGTTTATTGTATATTGTATAAAGAGTATTTGACCCTTAGAACTGCATTTACATGAAATCTGTGCTGGGGAAAAACACCTGAAAACACATGCATCCACCTTCTCCAGACAGCTAAAGTCAATGCTGCACAGCTCTTGTTTTAGCCTCATTTACACTTCATACTCCTGGTAACAATGCTGCTTTCTCTAACAATCCTGGACAAGATGATTGGACTTGTTTTCTGTACGTTCACGACACGTGACATGCCACGGTGCAACAAACTGACTGATATGAACTGTTCCCTTTAATATGGCCAGCGTGCCAAAGTGTACCATGTGACTGTGCTTTTCTGTTGCCATGGGTGCAGTGTGTATAGGACAAAGGGAGGTTTCATTCATTTATTTGTAATGTAAGTGTCCAAAACTTTTCAAAAAGGCCACAAACTGGACATTATTGGATTTCCTTTCAGGCTTTATATCACATTTTGTATCTATGTCTTCATTTAAGTTTTTCAATGTTGTGTTAAGAGCAGACACGTTCATCAGTTTGCTCTAAACACGTTCATGTGGAAACGACTAAACTGTCCGACCTGCTCGCTCTGTCACGTCAGCCAGAGAGTTCTCTGGGACTTTGTAAAAGACATACAGATCAGCCCTTAACGCAGACACCAAACGGCACAATCTTGGACTCAACAAGATTTCTGACAGATCGTACAGATCATGGTTCCATTTCTCAGTAAGAGTTACTCAAATATTAACAAAGAAATCCAAAAGGCCCTCTGTAAATTTGGGATCTAACATGCCAACAAAATGAGGCAGAAATGTCAGCTCGGCTCTGTTCATTTTTCAGATGTATATGTCCTAATTATGTGTCATTTTGCTCAAAGTTTTAAATTGTTCAATTAATCCAACTTTATTTATGAAATGCTTCTGGTACAAAACAGTTCTTTACACACCGGTGTGTGTCACTTGCAGCGTTTGGGAAAGTGATTATACATGAGATATAAAGTGATACCTTTACATAAACCCCCTTCTTTATAACCGGAGCTACGCATTGTACACTTCCTCTCCGGCGTGTCCTCGTGTAGCCGTGTAACCTTCACGCGCCGCGCCCGGCCTCTCCGCGCTCAGAGGTCGCACAGTTAGTTAGTGGTAAATAACCAAAAGGATGGACCTGCTCCATAACTTCTCATCTTGTTTCCCTGTGCACATGCGGCTGACACGCACATATATATATGGCCCCCACAGTGTCCAGGCCGGCAGAGAGAGTGTGAGCCCTCGCCATAACTCGCTCCGCCCTGGTGACCCCTGCTTTAAGTGAGGAGCGGGTAATTGTCGAGGCGGCGTTCCCCTTCAGCCTCTCCGTACATGTCATCTCTATTTATTATATTGTGCACGCCGCCGGGAAGTCGGTAATCAATTTCACAAGGATACAAAGCCTGATATCGGCCCGCGCACACATTAAGAACCGGGCCCTTCCCTTATCAAGCGCAGAATTGCCGGCTAGAGGTCACGAACAGATAAACATGGATGTAACACCGGTCGGCCCTCGCTCACCTGCCCCCCAGCTTCGTGGTGGTGGGGAGGAGAAGGTGGGCGAGGAGGCAGCCAGCAGAGGTCCCGACCCCTGTAAGGTGCCTCTTGTTACGACTGACCTTCAGGATTTCATCATGGCGGCGGCTCATAATTGGTGGGCCGGCTGAGGCGAGCTCGGGGTCCCGTGTGTGTATATACGTATATTGGGTTTGTCGGCGAGCGTGGCTTTGTTTGGGTCCGGGGCGGGGCTGTGTTATGAGGATGGAACCCCCACACTCTGATTATCTGCGAGCGCTCTTTGTAGACCTTTATAGACACAAGAGCACTCCATCAATCACAGGCCGCGCCGCTTCCTCTGTGGGCCGTGTCTCGTGTGCTCACACAGAAGAAAGAAATGTGTGGTAAATGCTTTTCATTGTCTTCCCAGCCACAGTTACCTTGAGAGAGGCGTATATATATATATATATATATATATATATATATATATATATATATATATATATATATATATATATATATATATATATACCATAAACAAACAGAAACCACATCCCAGCTGTCCCTCTGTCTTTGATCTGCTCCTGAGCTTGTGCTTAGCGAGTGAGTATTACGTTGTAACATGAGATATTTACACAAACATGTTCCAAAGTAATAATGCAGGGTTGTCTTTTGACCAGGTCTGGCCAAGAAAGTCTCATTTCACTGCTGCAGGTTCTAAACTGCAGACTGCAGTATATCCCATGTCCGCGCTCCGCATGTGTCTATGCGTTTCGCCGTGTCTAGATTCACTTCCTCATTGGACTAATTTCTCCGTGAATATGAGTCTGATTGTAATAAAACATAAAGCGTTTAAAAGCATATAATACAGAGAACACGACGTGTCCCCTGGACAGTTCTTTCACTGTCCACTGAGTGTGTCAAACGCTTGCGCTTCTTGCTAGAGTGCCCCCGGTGGCCATTAGCCAGTAAAAATCGATACATTAACCGCACCGTTTTAATGACTGCAGGGTTCAAGGCGTGAGAAAAAAGTAGTGGCTTGTAGCCCGAAAAGTACGGTACACCTTCATACTGTATAATACACACTGTGTTTGCACGGAAAAGCAGACATGTTATTGGAATGTTCCACAACACAATCCACACACCAGCAGACCAACCAGCAGGCCAGATCTGTGGAGAGGCGACCTCGCTCACAATAAGAGTTCTTACATTACGTTCAACATTAGGGGTGTTTCTTTCTTCTGTGTCGTAACGATTCTGGATCAATTCCAAATTCAAAAAAAAATATTTTAAATGACGTCAGTATTTCCTCTGCTTTATGAGGAGAAACTTAAACTTGTTGTTAAACTTAACTGTAAACTTGTGTACATAGCAATGCCTATTTTTATTTTATACTATAGTAATTTTAAATTGTCCCTTAAATGCATGCCCTTTTGTTTGACTGAATATATGTTGTTTTATTATTGCTCAGTGTTTTATGTTGCACCTTAAGGCCGAGACAAGTTCCTATGTCTGTGAAGTTTGTTCATTGACAATGGCAATAAACCCCTTTCTGATTCTGATTCTGATTCTAAACTCAATGGTCAGTGTGCTTTTAAAGGCTCTGAGTAACACGTCTTCATCAACACACAAGCGCACACACACACACACACACGCACAGAGTTCCACACTAAACTCTGTAAATCGCAAGTAAATGAAGTCATATATTTGGTTCTGAATGTTACGTGAGAGGACCGTCCCAACAGAGCTTTTTGGACGCCCCTTTATGGTCCGGTTCCAGACTCTTCTGCTTTTGCACTGGGCAGTCAAAGAAATGAGGCAAAACTGTTCCTGTTTACTCTAGCTTTAGCCACGCCCCTCACACATAAACTTGGCATTATTAAAAGGTCTTTATGTGAATTGCTGAGATCGTCATGATTACAAAGTATCATTTAGGTAGAATTTGAATTGTATTTCTGAAGAAAACATGAGTTGTTTGGGTGTCGTCAGGTGCCTCTGGACCAGGGTCTGGACATGGACTCTCACCATTAACAGGACCGTTCCAAAGTGCTCCGGTCTGAACCGGAATATTTTTATTTCAATTACAAATAGAAAGTCCAACATTCAAAAGGCTCTCTCTGACAGGATGTGTTCTCATGCTTGCTTAGGACTGCATGCTGTATTTGCATTGTATTTATTTGTAAAGGGACAACACACATTAATGAACTTTTTGCCTGTAAATATGTGCAGATGAAAGCCAACGAGGATCTCTTCCGTTTCAGTCAGGTTGATGACAAAACAAGAGTAAGAGTGGCACAGGTTCCACACCAGCACATCCAGTACACATACTGCTAACTACAGAACAAAGAAACACAGAGGAGCACTCTTTACGCGCCTATTTCCCACTTTGGCCGAGTGGGTTGTGATAGTGGACCCGAGTATAAGCGGCAGCACAAATGTCATGGCGTTGCATCAGCCTCAGTAAACAGTCATAATGAGGCCTTCCCCTTGTTTACCGTCCCTGAGCGCTGCAGCTGTGCATATTTGCCCTCACGATTGGATCTCATGTCAGTGGCTTTGGGAGATGTGCCTATAGAGCGGCGCCACCGAGCAGAGCCATGTTTGCAGACGCATGTGGAAAGAGAACAGGCCTTAAAGACGCACATTCATATGCTGCTCATTACATGGAGCGTTCACTGCAGAAGTGATTGAATATCCATGTTCATGATCTGAAGTGCATCTGATGAAGACAACATTCATCTGGATCTTTGCAAAGCGAGATTGGTGCTTCTTTTTTCTTTCCATTTCAATTTGTGTTTGTGTTTCAAGTCTTACAACTGTCCGACAATTCTGAAAACGTAACGATCGTAAATAAGTAAGAATACTAGGACTACTTTTTTACCGAGAAAACTACCTGTAATTCATTACATGCAAGATAGATTCATTTAATGCCATACTGTGGAACATGCAAGGCATAATCCTAGACCCCACTCCAAAGTGCTGTTCAAGACCCCTGGACACAAGCTTACATACAGCAGAACCATCTGGCTCTGGAGTCTGCCTCAGGGCGCCTTTAGCACAGAAGTGGCTCACCATCTCCAGCCTGTGAGGGTCTGGTGAAGTATCCCATGAAGGACATGTGTACTCAGGTCCTACGCTGTCCTGACCACCACTCGGGCCAACGAGTGTGTGATATTACAAGAGAAGAACTCAAAGAACTGTAGGATTTAAAAATAGCAAAGAATTTATCCTCTGTTTTGGTCTAAAAGCTGAATTCTACAAAAATGAAGAACAATGTTTTCCAGGTTAAAGTAATTAAAGCAGAAGTAACTCTGGTGATTGAGCGCCCCCTGCAGCTCCCTTGTGAAAATACAGTTAGAAAATAACTCATAATAATACAGTATAATCTCGTAAAAAACATTTTACATTGCCAAATATAAAAATAAAAGCCAGGGATTCTTCAGGTGGATGTGGACAAATGTTGCAGTACATCTTCAACCATCACAGGGACTTGCACAGACGCACGGAGCGTAAGAGGAAAATGTTACTTAGTCCTGCTTTAACTTAGTTCTGAAAACTCAAAATACATTTTACTTTCTCCTTTTAGGAAATGTATTCAAAAACTGCAGTAACATTTTAAACAACACGAAAACCTGAAATGTGTTTGTTTTGATGTCGCCCCAAATCATGAGGCCCCACCCCCACACACGAGGCCCCACCCCCAGCACACGAGGCCCACCACCCACACGAGGTCTCACCCCACACACGAGGCCCCACCCCACACACGAGGCCCCACCACCCACACACACGAGGTCTCACCCCACAACACGAGCCCCACCCCCCACAACACGAGGCCCCACACACGAGGTCTCACCCCACACACGAGGTCCCACCCCACACAACGGGGGTCTTGAAATTTTTTTTCAAGATTTTGTGCCCGTAGGCTTTATTGATTGGAAAAAAGTGTGAAATGGTGGATGAGCGATAAGGGAGGACATGCAGCAAATGTCGGAGTCAGGAATCAAACTCCCGGCACCAGCGGCCGGCTGCACTTGGAGCCGGCCCACCCGGCAGCACGAGACCTCCAGATCTCAAACTAAGACGGCCCAAACTGGGACATTTAAAACGAAGACTTAACAAAACAGGACTCATCAAACAAGCTGAATGAAGCCAAATGAACAAATGAATGTTTTTGATGAGGGAACATGTTAGAAGAGTGTTAAAAGAGAGAGAACGGCAATGTTGCATAATGTGACATTTATTTATTCATTTGATTGATTTAAATATCGTGTGGACCCCAGACCATAACATACTATACAGACTGTGTGCTGCGCTCACCTGTCCTCTCTCCTCTCCCTCCTCTCACCCCTCTCCTCCCTCTCTCCTCCTCTTCCCTCTCTCCTCTCTCCCTCTCTCCTCTTCTCCCTCCCCTCCTCCTCTCCTTCCTTCTCCTCCTCCTCTCCTCTCCTTCTCCTCCTCTCTCCCCTCTTCTCCTCTCTCCTCCTCTTCCCTCTCTCCTCTCTCCCCTCTCTCCTCCTCTCTCCCCTCCCCTCCTCTCCTTCCTTCTCCTCTCCTCCTCTCTCCCCTCTTCTCCTCTCTCCTCCTCTTCCCTCTCTCTCCTCTCTCCTCCTCTTTACACTGCTGACCTTGTGTTGTTTCCAGGCACAGACTTGATGAGTGTTTGGTTTAGCCCCTCTCCTCTCCACTGTCCACTGTGGTCTGGACTCGGACACCATGAAGGAGCTGCAGCCAGAGCGGGCAGGCACGCGGGGCAGGCGAGGGGGCCGGCGAGGGGGCCCGGCGACGGGGCAGGCGACGGGGCACGACGGCAGGCGACGGGGCAGGCGACGGGGCAGGCGACGGGGCAGGGCGACGGGGCAGGCGACGGGGCCGGGGCGGCGACGGGGCCGGCGACGGGGCAGGCGACGGGGTCGTTATCTGATGAGGAGGTCCTTGCTCTCCAGGAGGGGGGGGTTGCCATGGTGACGCATCTTGGTGGTTGTGTGTTGAATAAATGCTTTTAAATGACCCAAACATGAAACACAGAGATATGTCACTGGAGTATTTTGACGGTTGAGAATTTTCTGGGGTTAGATGACAAAATGTATCAAAGAAATTCATAAATCTGTTCACTTTTTTGATGTTTCTTTTGCTAAATGTTCCATGTTCACACGATGACGAACAATGGGTCCCCCACTGGATAGTACTTAAGGACTCTTGTGTCATGTGTCAAGGCGAGCTTTGATAAGAGTTTGTTGTAATAAAACTTCTGAAGACTTTTCAGCATTTAAAGTGCATATGTTTTCTACTTTTTCCTTAGTTTGGTGGGAGAGAAGCTGTGGTAAATGTAAGTCATAGATTCACATCAGTCAAGAGGCAGTTTGAGAAGAAAAGTCGAAAATAAAAGTTCACATAAAAGAAAATGACATCGATACAATTAGCATGCAAGGGAGGAAGCTAATCAGAGAAGCTAACACAGTCTCCCAAACCTTAAATACAGTAAATCAGTGTTTTACGACATCATCTTTGACTAAATATTGTTTGAAATTTGTTTTAATTAAACAGTTTGTTAATAAAACAAATAAATACGTTAAATCATGTTTTAAAAGCTACTTTGATAAAAGCATTTACTTATACATTAAGGAAACTCCTAATGAAAGCATTTGTTGATTCTATAATCTTCTATTATTTACTCCACAGATCTGACCTGTAACTTGTCCTGGTGGAGAAAGATAAGTTTAATTCTATATTGTAGAACATTCTGCAGAGCAAAAGTATCGCCATGGAGACAAGAAGAAAAGTGACATAGTGCAACTTTAAAGAAAGACAAAGAAGACATGATTTTGAGTGAGTCCCTTGTCAAACCAAACCTACACGACGCAGAGACATAGACGTGATCAGTCAAAACCTGTTGGCCACATGTTTGTCACAGACACAGATGTTCTTCTCTTTTTGTTTGAAATTTTCCTTCTCATTTTACAAGATCTGTGAAACTACAGCTTTTACTGCGGCCTCTCAGAGTTCAGGAGTCCAGGGCGCATAAAAACACACACTTTTACTCTAACAGCGCCTACTCTTGACTTTCTCATTTAGCTCTTTTGTGCGCGCCGGAGCGGGAGGGCAGGGAGTGCACGGAGGACCCGGCACTCTTATTTTCCCGGTGTGAAGTGTATTGCAGATGGGAATTATTAATTTGTATCTGCTTTGCCTCAGCGTTCCTGCGAGGTGGAAAGAGTTTGGTGTTTTTTTGAAGTGTGCGCGGGGTCGCCAGTGTTAAATGTCCAGCGGTGGAGTTAGCTGTCACACGTGTGAATAGGCCCAGCATGATTGATGACTGCAGAGGCTGAAACCAAAGCCTCCCAATCGCAAATGGTCCCTGTCCCGTCAGAATGTGCTCCCTCACTGTTCTACGGGGGAGGGGCATATGTAAGCAGTGAGTGTCAAGAAAGATGTCAAATGAACAGAAAGTGGATTTGAATGTTTCAGAAGTCGGTTTGGTTTCCAGTGGAGTGCAAAAGACTCTTCACTCAACTCAAGGAGAGACACTGCAGGTGAAAAGGGACCAAAAACAAACTCAAATTTAGAGCGATCCATTTGAAACTTCTTCTGTAGTTTTCTCACATAAATGTTCAAAAAATGTATTGCAAGTTTTTCATCATGCCAGGTTTTCATGTAAAATTAAGCAATTTTAACAAATGTGTTAACAGTGTAACAAACTGCATATATTTGAAAAAATAGACCGTGCCAGGTTTAAATTTCTTTCTTTATATTGTTTACAGAATAAATACTCAAAAAAAATTTACAGAGGGGATTTTTTTGAAATATCATTTAGGATTTTAGCAAACTAAATCTGAATGATTTAGGATTAAAACTTGAATAAATCAGACTCAGAATTAGATCTCAACAATTCCTTCAGAACAATCTGTCAAAATCTTTTGGAGTGTGTAGGTGCTATTTTAAGTGGCTGGCATAGTGTACGGGAACATCTGTGTGGAGTATGGTCTGGAAACCCCAAGGTCAAAGTGGGAAACACCCCCAAAGGTGGTAGAGAATGACCGAGCCAAGATCCTGCAAGTGGGAAACACCCCCAAAGGTGGTAGAGAATGACCGAGCCAAGATCCTGTGGGACTTCCAGATACAGACTGACAGAATGGTAATGGCAAACCAACCAGACATTGTGGTGGTGGATAAAGAGGAAAGCCGTTGTGGTTGACGTGGCAACACCAAGTGATGGCAACATCAGGAAAAATGAACATGAGAAACTGGAGAAATACCAAGGGCTCAGAGAAGAGCTGGAGAAGGTATGGAAGGTAAAGGCCAAAGTGGTGCCCGTGGTCATCTGAGCACTCGGGGCGGTGACCCCCAAACTGGAGGAGGGGCTACAACACTGGAGGAGGGGCTACAACACTGGAAGAGGGGCTACAGAAGCTCACTGGAAAAACATCAGACATCTCAGTCCAGAAAAGTGCAGTGCAGAAACAGCAAAGATACTGAAGAACCCTCAAGCTCCCACGCCTCCGAGCTTAGAAAAAAAAGGGACGAGACCACCATATATATATATATATATATATATATATATATATAACGTTAAACTGATAATGATTACCACAAATCAGTAAAGAACAAATGCTTGAACAAATAAATGATGTGCAAATGAACACGTTTCTCAAACGTGAGATCTGCCATGCTTTTACAGTAATGATTTGGCCTAGTGTCACTCATTGCATTTACATAACATTTCTTATTATAAAGTGTCCCTTGGACAATGAGAAATTAAATAATTAATACATTTGAATTAGAGATGTAATTTCCAAAACAATTGCATAACTCTTTAGATTTGTATAACATTTTGCTTAAATTTCATTGAGATGAATACAAGTTCTTATTTCGTCTATAAACTGAGTACTCAGAGTAAACATGTTCAAAGTGATAAAAGGTGTTGAAAAAATTTTATTTTATAACCTTGGATCGACCTCAAATCCAACTCTGGGATTCTGATTTGCAGGATCAAAGTGATCCAGATTTGGCTCTAAAGTTTTGAAATACCCAAAATACCTAAAGATCTGGATCAGGATTGGGTTTGCAAACCAGGTTTTGTTCACAAGATTCAAATCCAGTTTGAAATACTACATTTTGATGAGATTTGAAAAAAATCATCAAAAATCCAATCCAGCCTGGATTAATCCTGGTGGATTAAATTTGAAATATTGGCCCCAGAGGGCCATTCCATAAAGCATGTATGAAAGCACCTTTAGAATTATCAACATTTTTACATCGATCCTTTCTGCTAATACTTTTTGTACGGAGCCTTGACAGGTTAAAATAATACCTTGAAGAATTTTATGTTGTATAAAATCGCCCTGGGACAAAACCCCCATTATTTTTGAGAATTGAGTCCAATGTGTCATTTTCAGGCGTGGGTTTAATTCAGTTTTACATTCTATATAAAAAGTAATACCTGTATTCAAAAGCCTCTAAATCTTAATGTCCTAATCAAACATATATTTGATTCATTAAGAAGACAAATTGTACTTGAACATGGAAAGTGCCTGAAGCCTCTTGAACAGACTTTGGACTGTGGAACGTGAACGTTTGTATTTAACGGCATTTTTTTCATTTTTTTTTCTTAGTTCTGCATTTTATGTTTTTCACTTAAATGAATGAAATTGAAAAAAACTAAATTGAAAAATTGAAAAAAGAACATGCCTGAAGCTCCACATATGTGTAATTACTGTGAGCTTTTGACCTATGGAATCTGGAACAGATTGAATGATTTCAATGTTGCATGTGAAGAAAAGTCCCTTTCAGCAAGTTCTGCCTCCAATTATATATATGTATGTGTATATATATATATATATATATATATATATATATATATATATATATATATATATATATATATATATATATATATATATATATATATATATATATGTGTGTGTGTGTGTGTATATATATAAATTTGTCAATGATAATGTCAGTCCAGTCCTTTATCAACAGCTCAGTTTGTGTCATCCATTTCTTTGTTATGACCTTTTTCCCGCCCTCAGGAATATATTCTGAAGATATATATCGATTGTGTCCATGGCAGGAGTTTTGAGGCCCATATACATAGTTCTGAAATCAGGTGGCATGGTGATGTCAAAAACAGTTTGTAGCACTTTATTGCTCCCAGTCCAATACTTCTGGACAACAGGACAGTCCCAGAACACATGATAGTGGTTTGTTCCTGGTGCCACAGTTTCTCCGACATTATGCATTTCACTGTGAATAATGGGCAGTTTGACATGGGGTTCGGACACATTTTTTCCACAAAATTCCCTCCAAAGTTTTGTGGTTCTCCCCTGAGATGTACATATACTTTCCTATTCTTCATCAGTCAAAAATAAAATTATTCTCTCTTTCCCATTTCATTATTTAATTATTTGATAGGGACAGGATTAGGGATAGGACAGGCACTGTATTGATGAACACATGTGAATTACAGTGTAACTATGCCAGATAATGACAAACATACTAATTTCCATCCATAATCGCTAGGCACGTTACACAGAGGACAAATAAATAACATTATAAAATTAAGACAATACATCTATTTTTTATGTAATTAGAAGAGTGGCTGTCTAAAACATTAATACATTTATATAATTTAGATATTATTCCTCCTTTGAATTCTGATTTACAAGCCTTGATAAAGATTCCTGTCAGAGGATTATATACTTTGTTAAATTTCTTGGTTAAAATAAACTCCTTATTTGTAAAAACCTGTTTCTCCAAATCAAAGGATTCTTTCAACTCATTAAAGATTTCCATGTGAATTTCTTTTACAATCTGGTAAAAACTACCTTTTTTAATCCAGTCTTTAAATGTCAAATCTGTGTTGTTAGGTGTAAAATCATGAACCAACACGTTTAAGATTTTAACATCTTTGTTTAATTTGTATGTTTTGATCAGCTCCTTCCATGTTGTAAGAACATATTTTACCCAGGGATTCTCCAAATGATTCAACTGTCTGTCGTCTGCCAGTAAAACCTGGCCAGGAACCCCCGGCACAAACATTGATCTCAATATTTTTCTATTGAGCTTCATATTCTGGGTCACACCAGTACAACAACGCTCCGGTTTGATCTGACAAGGTAAACCCTTTTTCTTTAGATAATTGAAGAGTTTTGTGAGCTGCCGGTGGTCGAGTGGTTAAGTCACAGCACACGAATACACTATTTACTGCATGTCCTTGCTTCTCTCAGCCCCCATTTCACTCTGTCTAACAAAGCCTACAAGCCACAAAATCTTTTTGAATCGGATGCATGTTTTTTTGCCTTGCCATATAAATCTGGAGATTGTTTTATTCCACTCATCAAACAGCTGGTTGGGGATGGTGATTGGGAGAGTCTGGAACAAATTAAAAATCTGGGCAAAACATACATTTGTTTACTTCCAATCCTTTGATTTAGACTTACGTCTGGGATAAGAGTCCATTTTGTTTCGATTTTTTTTTTATAGTGGTAAAAAGAGAGGTTTAATTTTTCTCCAATATTGTTGATAGATATTTATGAAAAACCACACAGAATTATCTTAGTGATTCCATTTGCCAATTAAATAGGCAGGCCTTTCTAAAGGGAAATAAAGAATTTCTGATTTTTATTTGTATCCAGAGGGCCAAAAATAAAATGCTTCACATTGGGAAATGTCAGGTTTGGTCGAATATAACAGAACATCATCTGCATAGCATGCAATTTTATGTTCCCATCAATTGTAACACCGTGAATTGTTTTTGATTGTCTAATAAATTGGGCCAATGGTTCTAAAGCTAACAGAATCAAAAGCTTTCTCAGCGTCTAAACTAATGATCACAGCAGTGTTTAGTTGTTTTTGTATATGGTTCATTGTTTGTAAAGATTGTCTTATGTTGTCTTGTGTTAGTTTTTTACTAATAAATCTTGTCTGATCATTGTGGATTAAATTTGGGAGTATTTGTTGCATTCTTTTGGACATAATTGAAGTGTAGATACGATAGTCCACATTCAGAATAGAAATGGGTCTATATGAGGCACATTCCTTTCTGTAGGTATTAGAGATATGATGGCCTCTTTCCAACTCAGAGGGGTCTGAAGGGCCCAGTTGAATGTTATTAAAAGCAAGGGGGAAAATTGCGGGTGTCAATAAAACAATTAATTTAATCGTCTTTAACTCCTGAGATTTAAGAAAATCTTTTTTTTTTTAAGGATTCAAATGATTAAATGTCTCGTATTTTAAAATTGTTCTTTCAGCTCGCTGTTTTTTGAGTTTCTAATAATTTAGGACATTATTACCCACTTTGTTTGGTTAAGAGTCTTAACTATTTCTTGTGAGGTCAGGTCATTGATTTCTCCTCTTATCTTTTTCATTTCCTCTAGGACTTGGGGATTCCCCTTCTTGGCATGATCCACCTCCAGAAATTTGATTTTTTTTCTTGCAGATCATTTAGCTTTCTCTCCCCTTGTTTCTTTTTTGTTGAAGCAATGGCAAAAAAAAAAATCTTCTCAAAACTGCATCCCAAATGACGGGGGGGTTTGGGGAGTTTCACCATTGTCATTTTCCTCCTGATAGGTCTTAATGTTATTTGACATTTTTTTCTTTAAACACCAACTTTTAAAAAGAACATTATTCAAAGTAAGAGTTTTTTCTGCTCTGCATCCTTCTGCATGCTTCTGAGATGTAATAAAGTCAACAAAATCAGTCACACTAAAACCATCAGTCTCTTCAAAACAATATAAATGTCTTCGTATGGGACCATTACTTGAACTCACAGCCCACTTTGCTGGATCCATCTCTTGTTGCTGTTCAGTTCCCTGTGTTTTTCTGAGGAGCTGCTGTTCTGAGCATGTGTTTTTACCTAAAAAACAATGTTGGATTGTGAAGCCTCAGTTGTTTCCTCCTGAATTCTTACAGACAAATTTCGTATGGTACGTCTTTGTCAAGAAAAAACCTTCTTGCCTTTGTAACTGGAGGTTTCCTTTAACCTTTGTAGCCTTCATGACGCGCTCCTTCTCACAGTGGTTCAGAAACGTCATTATCAGACCTCGTGGTTTATCAGCTCTTGTCTTCCCCCACCCATGTCTCTTCTTTTTTTTTTTTTTTTTGTGGCCGTGGAGGCTTTGATTAGACAGACAGACGCAGAAGGACCAAATGGTGGATGGCAGTGAGAGAAGAGGGCATGCGAGTAAATGTCGGCAGTCGGGATCACAGTGAACAACACTGGACTGGCGCCGCCCTGCCTCATGGACCTGGCAGAGTTACCCGGAACAGCCGGCGGATGAATGTAGGTTGGAGGGCTAAATAAGCGTACGCGAGTGGCTGGATGCGGCCTGAAGAATTGGACGCGTAAATAACATTTAGTTCGCTATTGGTAGGACTGAATCGTGAGCGGTGTCGCCCTGTTTTCGCAGCGGGTACATCCAGACCCTGTGCTTGCGCGGCGAATATGCGCTGGTAGAAGCACACAGCCACAATCTCATGTTCCCCTACTGACCGTCGCGACTCGCCGGGAGAAGTCGGACGGGCTCCACTTACACCAAACGCCTCCGTTAAGAGACACAGGGACCCGATTATGTGGACGGGGCCAAGAGTCGAAGCCCGCCGAGGTTCCCATTTATTTTTCCTACAGACATTTTCAAATATGAAGAGCTATCAAGGCATGACGGAAACCATGATGTGGTTGTTTTGAGTCTAAAAACCACATTTAAAACTTAAAATTAAATGTTTCAATAACTTTGTCGTTTATAAGAAGCAGATTTTAACTTAAATTTTTAGATCTTGTGGTCATTAGTTACCATATAGTTGATTAAACCTTCGCAAGCTTTCAACCCCTTTTGCAATTTTTCTTGTTGTTAATACAAAATGTCAATAAAGTAATAATGTGTCCGTATTGCATGAGTGGGATATACCATTTTCCAAAGGGCCTGTACTGTTCATCATGACTAAATCAACATGATCTAATTTTATCTCCGCCTGTATGCTTCATTGTTTTCCTCACAACTGCGATCCGTATGTATATATTTAGATTTCGCAGTAGCTACACACCACAAACCCACTGCACCATAGTTGTCCTACCTTTTGGGGAAACGCTACGTGACTTCTTGCTTTCCGAGGGACAATCGCTGCTGCTGTTCGGAGAGAAGCTCCGTCTCTTGCCCAGTAGATCGTCTAAGAAAACAAAACACAACAAGATCAGTCAGTGAGGATATTGTCATCACAAGGCATCATGTTGAACTCTGGCAAATCACTGCGAAGTTTGATCTTATTACATTCCTATTTTCTCTGCTTTGAAATATTTGACAAGGCATTGAATCATGAAAAGATGGGACATTTTATTATACTGTCAATCTTTTCCTCTGAAGTGAGTTCTAGTTGTGTTTATGAGTTAATCCAACAATGCTATGCCACTTTAACTTTTACATTTATAAAGAAAAACAGGAAATGAAACAAAATTGTGGGTTGCTGTAAGTAGTTGTGAAAAATAAATCATGCACATTTTATAATTTTTTTCAAATGCAAAAAAGTAAAGTTTGAAAATTAAACATGCAGGCATTCAAATTTTAACCGAGATTGGGTTTTTTAATCGAGGGCTTTACGGCTAATCCGCCGTTGTTTCGAGCAGAGTTCAGATTTTGGGGGAATAAATGTGACTCTTTTTGTTTGTAAATGATTTAAAGATTAACAGTCTGTCTTTGTTTGTGTTTGTGTTTTAAGACAATATTAAAATAAAAATCTGATTTAATTTTTTTTTTTTTTTTTTTTTTTTTTTTGTTTTTTTTTTTTTTTTTACATGTAGCCTTGTTAACAATGTTAGGTGTCAATAACCAGGCTTATATGTCTCTTTCCTTCTTTTCCTGTCAAGGGTCTTTAACGCAGCCTCATCAGAATCCCCAGCTCCCTCCTCCACATTATGTACAATCAGATCCCTCCTT
Organism: Chaenogobius annularis; assembly: GCA_015082035.1. Classification (NCBI taxonomy): domain Eukaryota; kingdom Metazoa; phylum Chordata; class Actinopteri; order Gobiiformes; family Gobiidae; genus Chaenogobius; species Chaenogobius annularis. The sequence continues at coordinate 383,317 of BJKM01000538.1, forward strand.
CACTCGTCTTCCCTCATCCACCTCTCTTTGGCTCCTAACACTCCCCCTTAGCACACCTCCAATCAATAGGGCCCTAATCAGCGAGAGAGGGGATGCAGAACACACAGGAAGGAAGAGGCTGTTTGTCATTGTCCTATCTCTTTTAATAGTATCTGTTTCATGCACCTTCTCCAACACTTCTGCTTTAGAGATTGCTGTTATTCTGACCTATTGACTCAAGAGCATAGTAAGAAATGTTTAATGACAATTTTTCTCATTTAAAACTCTATAAAACGCAACTTTGATGAGTTCAAATTACGCTTGATTTCAGAAGAAGTCCCAAATGCCCAACCCCAACCCCATAGAAGTAATGAGTCGACTGTTACTTAAAGGTGCACTATGTAAATTTTAAGGTGGTGGGTCCTACCGGCTTGTCTCCATGGAGATGTAATTGCGTTGCCTGGAATTCCATAGTAGAGGTGAGCAAAAGGTTGAAATCTAGATAATATTGTGAAAGTTGTTTCGATACAATGCAAAATTTTAATATTTTATATAAGAGTGTGAGGTGATGTTTCTGCACTTTTTGTGATTAATTTGACAGATATTTCACATTTGTCTGATAACTAAACCTCAACTACATTTGAACACACTTCTGTTAGGTTGACATATAATATTATAATATTGAGATACTCATATTTTCAATATTGCCCACCCCTATTCCACAATTTGGCATTAAAACTATCTTCATGGAGACAAACAGGTGGTGCAACTAGGCCCAGTTACAGGTCAGATCTGTGGAGAGACCCCCCTGTTCACAGTAGGAATGCATGCTTTTCAAGATACTTTTATCCCCAAAAAAGTATTCAAAGATAGATACTGTGAAACATTTGAAACAAAGCAAAAAGATCTCCATGGAGACAAGCAGGCAGCGGACCCTCCACCCAAAAAGTTAAATTTATCTTATTTAAAAAATATTTTTTAGCAAGAATACCAGAGAAGACATGTGGTTATGGTGTAAACAATCTTGTTTATGCAGTTTTGATTTTCAAACAATAACAGAACATTCTGCAGTGAGTGAGTGGATATTTCAGAGTGTCACTCAGCACGCAGCACAAATAGTCAATAGAGCACCTGCCATCTCAAGGTTTCAGTCCTTCAAGTGAAAGAAACAGCACATTTTGTATAGGATGGAAACCTGCTTTTCACCATCAAAAACATGCCTCTCTTTGATCAGTTAGTCTTTGCAAGCAGCTGTTTAAATGTATAGCCTTGACCCTTAACCTTTCCGATATCATTCACAACCACACTTATGTCCTTTCTTTTCCGTAACAAGACAGTTGGACTGAGGGGGAGCACTTAAAGGGGACTCTGAGGACTTTGTTGAAGCCACTGTAGAAGCCGTGGTGTTGATGAAAGCTGCACACAAGAAAGACAAGATGGAGGAACAGAGGACGGAGAGGGGAGATTTACTAATGATCCACGTTTGAAGTAAAGGCTGTTCCCGAGATCCACTGGCCCAAACAAAGCGTGTATGTAGGTCTCTGTAGGTCCACACGGGATGAGGTTAATGGACAAACACCTTTTTCACCTCCTTTGCTGTCTTACTCCTTCGTTTCCAAATAATGTTCATTTCTTTCACTGATCCTTTCAAAAAATACTTCTCGTCTCAACAACAAAGACACCCCCATTAGTTAAACTCCATCTCGCGCACACACCCACAGCCCTCTCATGATCAAACGCACACACTTGAGTCGTCTCTCAGGCCGACCTCACTCAAGACACTGCGTCTCCTGCTCCGGGGCCCCGGGGCTAGAGATTTGAGGGCGGAAAGCTTTTAAAGCCAATTAAATGGGGCTTCTTAGAGCACCAACGCTCCTTTTAATGCCCGGCTCTGAGCTCAATCCGCTAACCCTGTTACTCTTACCAGCAGCGCAACCAGTCAGGTCGGCTACTTCAGTCTACGCTGTTGGAGAGGCAAAAAGAGGGTGAACTTTAAAGGTTCTCAATGCTAGAGTTGTAATTGGAGGTTAATTGCAAATTGATTATGTTATGTTGAACACAGGTACATAATACTTCCAAAAGATCATTGCACGGCGATATATATTTTTAAATGTTTGATATTATAGAGTGGCTTTGACTCTCCATTTGCTGAATCAGTAAATCTGAACTTGGATGATGTACTTGGAGGGTAATGTAGAACAGTGTATCCTCTGTCTCTAACCTGTTACATGTTGTTCTTTCCTCAGGGATCAGGCCAGTGCTCAGAAAAACCAGAGCGACTTAAACCACTTTGCCTGATCTGACAGAGTGGAGCCGACCATCATTTTTCCTTTCAGCCTGTGATTTCCGCTCCTCCCTCAAACTTTAGCTGTCGTCCTGTCGGCGCTCCGTCCCGTGGAGCGTGGTGACAGCTCAGACAGCCAGACTCCTTAATTCCTCTCTTACTCCGTTAATCTGTCATCTTTATCAGGCTGGTCGTGGGGCGGGCGGGGGGAGGAGGGGTGGGCCTCTAGCCGCAGACCTCCAATCAATCTCCACATTACAGCTGACAGAATGGTGCTAATAACTTATTGATCCCTCCGCGTGCGACGGGGCCTCCGCCGGCCCTGAAAGCCCTGCCATTGATTGGCTTACGGCCGATGGCAGGACAAGGAGAGGGGCAAAGGGGCCGGAGGCATGCGCTGAGGGGACGCTGCTGTCAACACATGCAAATCCAAACAGCGCTCCTCTGGGTCAGAGATGTTTGAGCAGAAGAGGTCAAAATAAAGACAGAGTAGCTGTGAAGCCAATGTCACACATGGAGCAATCAAGAGTGCATTGATCATTAGCAGCGTTTGAAGATATTATGTCTACGCATCCAGCTTGGAAAAAAGATGAACATAAGTAATAAGTCAGGTAAAGCCCTTTCATCGACATGTAAAATCACCACTTCTAGTCAACTTAAATACTCTTCATTAACTCAAGACAATGTGCAGAAGCCAGAAATAATATGACTCCAACTGAAACCACTGTTGTAAGAGTTAGAAAATAGAAAAAGTTATTGCATCTAACTTTGAGTCAAGTTATATATTATATATAATAAATAAAGTTGCGCAAAATGTATTTGTTCAATGTTTTCATTTATATTAGTTCATTAATTTGCATCCCTAGAGCTAATCCACCCTCATTCATTCACTTTTAGTTATTGTTGCTAGGGAACAATCAAGCTGAATATAAATTTCCTCATAAAACAAGGGTTTTTTTTCACAATAGATTTATAGTGTATATAAAGATATAATATTTACTCCAGGTTGTATTGGGTGGTAATGCATTTCTTACTGTAACTGTCCATCATTTAGTGAGATGAAATAAGTACATAGTTTGATTGTTTTTCAGATCCAAGTCATTGGTAATGTTACTCTTTCTGGGGCTCTCCTCAATTCAACACATTCAACAGTATTTACTAATACAATCTTGCCAAGACAATCATAATTCTCTACCATTTGACTTTACCTTTTATGCTAATGGTGTAATAAGTGCTTGGTGAAAACTAATCATCATGTGTGCCTTGCACAAACACGCTGGGCTGCAGACTCACGCGAGCTCCGCCTGAACAAGCCATTTAAAGGTGCACAAAAGCACACACACAAATGTGCTCAAGCTTCACACACACACACACACACACACACACAAAAAGCTGTAACTGCCTGTGGGAGCCTGAGCAGGAGTGAGAGAGAGAGCGGCCCAAAAACACCTTATCTGCCTGTTTGAGTCTCCGGTCTGACCGCAGAGCCACAGTTTACAGTCTCCACAGGCAGCCAGGCGCCCGCCCCCCTCACCCTTACACACACGTACGCGTGCACACACGCACACACCTCACCGCCGACTGAGAGAGAGAGGGAGAGCGAGGGAGAGAGAGGGGGAGGGCAGCCCTCCCGTCTGTCTCTCAGATTTAATTAACGGCCCGCTCCGGTGCAGAGAGGACCCAGCGCCGCTTCCTCCTCCTGACCCACACACACTAAAATCTGAACACGCACACAAACAGCACTTGCACACAAACAGCACATGCACATAAACAGCACACACACACAAACAGCACACACACACAGAGGAGCGGCCGCCACAGCGACGCGGGCCTCTCCCGACACCACACTTATTCATCTCTAGTCTTCAACGTCTGTCTCCAAATGTTTCTCTTTTTTTAATCTTATTTAATTTAATGTCTTAATCTTGCGCTCTCCTAAATCATCCAACTATTGTATGTCTTGACGTAGAATTTCCATGGAAGAAGACGTAACAACAATTGTCAATTAATCCTCGGTGCATCCTCAAACTTTATCTTTCTGACACCCACCTTTTGACGCTCTCTATTCCTTTGGCATGGGTTCTACCGTGTATAATGTTGAGTCTGTGAATATGTGCGTTTCACTGGCAGACAGACTTAGAGCTGATCGGATTGACTTGTTTACAGACACCAGGAGAGCGGCTAATACAGCATTTTAAATCTGCCTTTAATGCCCAAACGAACAGCTTTTAGGAGTGGGGCAGTAGCGTGTCCATCCATCATTTGAATAATTGACAATCAACTAAAGTTTCTTTATGGTTATATAATTGCAAGTAGGCTTGTCATGATAACATATTTTGAAGTTCAATATCTTGCTTCAGAAAATATTACAAAACATTTGAATAAAAAAGTACTTCATGCTACTGTAACAAAGATCTTTGTATAGCAGTCTAATTCCAAACAAAAAAAGTACAATATCATTACAAACATAAATTTCATACATTAAAATAAATAAGCAGAATTAAACACTGACATAGTTAGTTAGTATCTTTAATGAGTCATGTGTTACTGGTATGACATGCTACAGCTCAAATAGTATATTACAACACAACATACATTACAACACAACTTTCCCCACTAGTGCAAAAGGCAAGGGTCCTGACCAAGCCTAGCTCAAGATTTTGAGATGTGTCTCCGGCCGCTAAACTGACATGGGTCAGGGATTGCCAAAGATGGGTCAAATGCAGAGCACACATTTCCCTATGCGGACAATACAGTGTGCCTTAACCTTAACTCTCTCAGGCCCTAGCTGGTCGTGTGAGTAATACCCTACACCCCCACCCAGTCTGACCGTATGGACAATTAATCTCTTGTCCACAGATGATCACACAGAGGGGCTGCTGAGGTATGGGGTCTGGCCTCACAATGCCACTTGCTGTGCCTTCGGCTAATGGGATAAAAAGAGGGGCCATGTCGGGGCAAAAGGGGAAGCAATAGACCAGTTTAATGCCAGATTGAGTCAGAAAATCTGGCGGAGGCAGTGCTTTTTGAAATGGTGAATTTGTGACTTTAAGTTTTCTAAAGTCCTTGTAGTCTAAACGGTCCAAATTTCCTATAATTCTCAGTGAATAAATGTGAAAGTGATTGTGTGGCTGTCCAGTTTGTGTCATCTCTAACTGGCCACTGTCATAGGTATTTAATAAGATAAAAGGTAAACAACATATGGCAAAATCCTTTTAATTTAAAGGTTGCTTTGTTTGCTTACTCCTTTGCACTGGCATAAAAGAGCTTTTTGACATGTCACATTTTGAGCTCTGATAAATTCCTGTGCATTGGTTTCGAGTTAAAACGGTACATACATTATTATGACAGGTCACTGCTTATAGGATGGAGCAACAATATCAAAACAGTGAATGGGGATTGAAATAAAAAGAGTACCCTAAGTATGCAAATACCGCAGAGGTACCATCCTGCATTACCCAATGCCCCAACCACAGCCATATATCCTTGGTCACTGCACAATATCCTCATACAAGCTACTTGACAAATAGCTGTGATTAAACTCTGTCTGTGTTGTGTCTGTAAGCCAGGGGAAAGGCTCTTAGCTTAGCACACACGCCGGTTTCTTCTGCTCGCAACCAAATGGATTAATGGCAAACAAAGCTATTTATTCAGAGGTAATTTAAAACAGGGGCTTTAGCAAAAATCCTGGAGTGCAGCAGGAAATGTGGGAAGAATATTAAGTAATCAAGTTGAGAGCCACCATCAGGAATGACTAATAAGCTTATGTTAAATTCTCCCAATCACACAAATTAGAGTGCATTAGATGGATAATGGAATAATTACATGAGTTACGAAGAGAGAAAAAAGGTGACGGGTTGAAAAAGAACAACAGACTAGACATAGGAGACAAAATACAACCGCTTTTATAACAACTCCGCAGCTAATTGTAGTTGGAAAAGGTTCTCTGATAAGTACTGTAATTGCAGAACTTACTTACTAATACGTAACAAACTCACATAAAGTCTAGTGTTCGAGTTTGGCTGAGTGAGTCCCACCTGTTTGTGCGGTGCTGCTGCGCTCCGACTGGCTCTCGGGCATGCCGTGCTGCCTCGTGTGGTGCAGGTTGGAGATTATTGTGGAGAGGTCACTGTCTCGACTGCAAAAGACAACACAAAAAAATATTATTAGCATCCAAATCTGAGCTAATATACAAACAATATACACAGGTATTTGGATTCTACTACACCCTCTGGTCAGCTCTGCGTTGGATAATGCACTTTGACAGACTCCTGTATCCAGCACTTTTGGGTCTCATCCCGTATCATTATCCATATTAAGATGTATTAACCAACAACATATTCAAAGTCATAAGAACTTTAGCAGCTTAAAGACTCTTTACATGTCTGTGACAGCTGACTGTTCTGTTTAGAGGAACACGGCTTACATACCATTTGGCAAAGACCATAATTAAAAAAAAAAATAAAAAAAAAAGAAAGATTACAGGTTCGAT